>OY390720.1:26757287-26916900 GCA_959613375.1 Heteropelma amictum | reverse complement strand
CTATTCTCGGACGATATAGCCGCGCATACTAACCCTCTCTCCAAGCCCCACCTCGCGGATTTCCTCCCGCTCTTTTTTCTTCACCCTCGCCCTCCCACATCGTCTGCTTTTTCACCCTTCCGTTCGCTATGCCCTCGCGATTCTATATACGCTTTCTTTACGTCTCTCTTTTTTTCTATCGTTGAGTCTCCTTCTTTCTATCGTGCAATATCCACGACAGCCACTATCTGTCCGTTGTTCAGATGATGTGCTCGAGATCATCTCTCTCTTTTTCCTTCTTTCTCCCTCTCACACCCACACCCATGCCCACACACACACACACACAGAGAGAGATCTCTATCTGCCAATCTATTTGTCTATCTAGCCGTTTCTCTCGTTCTTCGCTTTGTCTTTTTCCCTGCCATTTTTCCATCGTAACGTCTTTCTCACACTCATACCGGTCGTTTAGTTCCTACGTAGGGGAACAGGCTCCAAGCCTCTTCATCCCTGTCTCTCCCGCGAGTTTCCTTCCCGACTCTTTTTCCCTCCTCTCGATCCCTCTCCTCTCATTTTCCAGCCGGACACACGGGTTTGCGCTGACCCGCCGTCACTCCGCCATCATCTATCCTCTCGCTCTGGCAAACTGCGTGTGCCCCACGTGCGCACATGAAAATACATTTAATCACTACATGCCCATGTACAGGCTCACGTAACACCCACACGCTTGGTGATTTCCCGTGTGCATCGCCAGATAAATCTCTCTGTCTGGGACTAACGTACCTTCGATATAGAACGTGGTGGAATGAGGTATGAATGCATACATGTGCATGCAGATGTGTGTGTGTACATGTATATATATATATGTATACATTAATGAGAGGGAAAAGAAAGAGGGGGATGGCTAGGGAGAGGAGGATTTTTAGAGGAAAAATTGATGCGCATGCGCCATTTGACCAATGGCGATCTTTACCCTCTCTCGTCGAGACTTCGCTGACCGGGGCTTATCTATCTCTCTTCTACACTTTTTTTTTTCACCGTCCACTGCACTTTTTCGTAGTTTCCATCGGCGCATATATTTAAACATTAAAAAAATATATTTTTTTTTGTCTGAGACTGTATAGTATTTCCGTAATACTTTTTCGACCATCAACCCTATCGAAGTTTTGTCTCTGCTTCGTCATTTATGGCCCGAAAGCCTTTCTCCAATAAAATTTTGTTTATCGATGTTTCTCGTTATTGAGTGGAGCAGACAGAGGTATCCAAGGTGGAAATGAATAGCAGAAATCATTGTAAAATTCGAGAATTTTCAAGTAAACGAACGAGACTGGGAACTGGGAATTTTTTAACGATTCGGAGTTTTTATCGTCATCCATTGGGTCCAGGGACGGAGATGAGACAATAGAGTGTGTGCAATCAAAAATAGTTAATTAGAGCTATTACCAGCACGTATCAAACTGATCGTCTGCAATTTTTCAATTTTTCCATAACTGAATGTAGTATGAAATATATTATTTTATCAAATTTATATGTTATCAAATATGGAAATAAAGTGCGACGCTTATCCAGTGCTATTCATAGATTCGTCGTTTCTACGAGTAATATCCAGCGACTTCAAAATTATTCAAAAAACTCGTTTTAAAAGTGTCGATTTTGTTGGCTACTTCACGACCGGAGAATTCTCGACTCGATTATTCGTACGTGGTGACCAAATCGCGGGCGAAAAAATAAATGGACGAAACCCACTTTTTTCAAATAATTATTAATGACGTTTAGCTTTCAGTTCGTTTTCTGTCAGCTGATGGAATCAAGTTCCCGCATGCACACTCGTCATGCTCGGTGGGTCGTACGTACTGTAAAAAAAATACAAATCGAGACAGTCAAATCCCAGTTGCATTAGGTCCTGTGTAAGAGAGGACATCCCCCTTCGCGAGTTACACATGCAAAAAAGCGTCAGCAACGGTGGCGGCAAATAAAATCGTATTTTATCCGTTCTCGGGGCGCTTAAAATTCGTTCTTCCTGGATATCTACATCCCCGGCGTCTGCTCGCGTCTCTTTCGCTCTCTTTTACTCATCCAGCTCAAATTCATCTTGCTCTTTATTCCACCTCTACCACGGGGTAATTTCGTCTCTGTTTCTCTCGGCATGCCTCCCGCATAAACCCGTACATCAAAGCGCGCTCGGCGTCTGTCTTTCTCCGCGAATACCGGCCCCTCGTGCTCGTCAGTATTTTCAGGACGAACGGTTCAACATCCCCTGTTCCTCCTCGCGATTCGCCTCTTCTTCATCTGCCCAACTGAACGCTGCAATCCGCTACTGCAACCCCTGAAAAAAACCCCTTCGACTGACCTGACCAACCCTCTCGCCGAACCGTGGCAGGGTATCGCCCGACCAATCTCGCTCTTTCTTTCTGTCTCGCTTTCTCTCTCTCTCTCTCTCTCTCTCTCTCTCTTCCTCTCTGGCTCGGTCTCTCGATTTTCCATCTCTAACTCTTTCTCCCTGCTCGTGATATATACCTTTTACTACCACTCGCAAATTCGTCCACTCGCACCGAGCTACCTACGAACCCATCCACCCTGCACACCCCCTCTCTAACTCGGTACGTCCCAGTGTGTACAACTCATAAACTTTTATACGAAAGCTTTAGTAGGTACGAGGTAACTTTCAGTCTCCCTGTGTACGCATTTATTTTCCTTTTGCCGTGTATTTCGCCTGCTCCGACACATGCACACGCGCATACGGATAAACACACATACAGCACTTTTCTGACACAAGTTAATCTCTCTCATCCTCCTCCGCGCTCTCTCCTCCGCGATCTGACTAGCATACCTCTCGTCCTCTACCACCCTCTTCATCTCGCCTGTGTCGCTACTTGATCTATCCCTCCTAGTTCATCCTGCATACCCCTTACGATCCCCTTCTGAATTTAACTCTTCCTATCTCTCTCCAGCTCTCCAACCCTTCTCTCGGAACCAGATAATCGCTTAGCCGATGCACCTCGTCGAGATCGCTTCGTCGCTCTCTCGAGTCTTTAATCACCTGCGCAAATTCACACTGCCTGCTGCATATCTGTACGTACTTCTATTTTTCTCATTTTTCGCAATTCTCGCCGGAAACCTTTCGCGACATACGCAAGTTCGGGCATGATTCTAGTTGACAATTTATAGCAAATTTTTTAATTATCACATCACATGGTCGGACCATTCGATATTTTTTAACTGCGTAAGCTGCTTTCGGAATACGTGAATTTAATGTTTCCGACTTCCGGTGGGCTTGGATCTTCCCTCTGAGATTTTCTGCCAGCGACAATTCGCATTTACTGAGCTATAACTACACATTATTGATGAATATCCGATCAAAGTTCACCATCGAGTGAATAACGATCGAATCAATATGAAAGTGTAGTCTCTATTGATGGAAAAAATCAGATTGATTCGGATACCCGATTTACCGTCAGGAAACGATTTTGCGTGCGAATTAATGTCCTTTGGCAGGAGAAACCAAGACCGTCCATGATTGAAAAGCATCGAAAAAATATGATGTCGTACGAAAAAATGAGTCTCGCGGAATAACGTGCATACATTTGCGGATATGTAAAAGTTCGCTACGTGCGCAACCATCGTGATTTATTCCACAACCATTTTGCGAGCATGCTTTGTCGTTGTGATGTGCGGTGTGCGGCACAGACGGCAAGGAAACGGGCGGGTCGAGAGGAGAGGTTTGTCGAATCCGGGATGCAGAATGCAAACACACCGCGGTAACCTAGCTGACCACCGCGCGGTTTTCATTATATAACTCGATTAGTCTAGCGCTTGAAATTCTTTCGATCTTCCTCCTCTCGTCTATCTGTATCTCGCGCAATCTGGCGGATCACATTCACTGGTTTTACTCGTTGTAAACGCACACCAATGTACTTTCACTCTTTCGATGTAATTCGCAAGGAATCCAATTTTCCGTAATTGCAAACGGATGACGAGACACGCGAAACGCGATGATGGTAGCAGGGCACCTATATTCGTAATAATGGATCTTTGCAGATGCCGATAAAAATGTGCAGGCGTGAAAAACGCAGCAGAGCTTGTGAAACAATTCGTTGACTCTTCATGGCCGAATGCGAGTATGGCAGCGTGCAGTTTCGGCCGATTCGAAGGTTTATTATAAATCGGTACAATTCCATAAAACTGTACAGCGAAATTCTTCATTTTTTAAACTCTTATTTCGATTCTCTTATCAGTTTGAGCAGAGATTTTATCTCATTACTTGTATAAAAAAAAGCGACAAGAGATTCGACCGAGTTCAATATGAAACTGAGACAATGTGAAAAAAAATGCCATTGGTGCTATTATAATCCTGAAATCTTTTACTTTTGACGAGATGGATAGAGTTTAATTCCTGAAAATTGTCACTCGTTAATTTTTCATCTGGTCATGCGTCACCAATTAAATGCACCATCTGCCATGGTGATGCGTGCGTTTTGGGTTTGCAGCTTCTCAACTGCAGCCACTGGATGGCTCGTGCTCGTCCTTTTTTTGGTCTTTTAAAACACGTTTAATTTACAAATGAGAATATATAATATCCAGCAGTGCAGGTAGAAGAGGTTTCACAAAATTGGCTTATATGTCCTTGTGATTTCCTATCGTGCTGATTTTCTTGAAGATGATCTCACTCTGAGGGAGAAATAAGCGTGCCTGCTCACTCGGTGTCCCTTGCTAAGAGCGGCAATTTTTAATAAATTTCAGAGCCATTCATCGATTTTTTTAAACATAAAAAATTATATGAATCACAAGAGAAATAATACAAATGAATCATTAATTGCTGACGGAATTTTGCATACGAACGAAAATTGCTAATTTCCGAGCTAAACCGCCACTTTTAAGGAACGATAGGAGAATTTTTTCATAAATTCAACTGCATGGAGTGTATAAGATAAAGAGAAACGTGCAATCTCGTTGATGCACCTGTCATTTACTTGTCTCGCCACTCATCCTATTCTCAATCGACTTGCGCTCCGGAAAGTTGTTTAAATTAACGCCACTATGTGAGAACACGAGCACGTGCTTCGTGCAGCGAAATGAATTCACACATAACAACTATGTTGCACATTTTTTTAATTGGAGGACCACTTGAAGCAAATGGAAATTACCATGTCTTTCAGTTTTGAAAGCTAAAACCTGTTAGCAACTGAGGCTCAATGGGCAATAGATTTACATACATTACATGATATTATGATAACTGTACTGAGGTCCGGTTGAGTCAAATGATCCTTCGTGCAAAAATAATTTAAGAGAGCATTAATAAATACGTAAATCTGATATTTCGTAGCTTCGTGACACATCGTTGTGTGTAGAAATAAGTAATGAAATTGAATAACTAATTATATGTTTGCGTAATTAATAAAAAAAGCCAACGCTATGAACGAACAAAATAAATAATTGTGATTGATAATTTATGCTACAGAGAGTGAATATTCGTGTTTGCTTTTGGAAATCGCTACTGGTCTTCAATTTTGAAACTTTAAACTTTACACTTTCTGATGCGGTAGTTACCTTAAAAAAAAATTGAAAACATTCGATCAATAAACGCAACAAAGTTTGAAATTAGCACGTACGACTACGACACCAAAACAGCACAAACTCGCCAACGTACTCGAATTTCAATCTGTCCAAACTCTTTCTTTCGTCGATGGCCATTCGTGGTGGAAAGCTGCGCCACGATAAGGATAATAATACCATCGACGTATCTATTCACGCTCGATGAGCAGCAGCACTAGTGCAGACAGCTCAGCGAATCTATCCTATATGAAAGATTATAAAATATTATGCAGGATACAATGGACCAGTTCAGCTCGATTATATCGCCGCATGGATCGAAGAAAATCGAGATTTCACCCGTTCTTGCATTTTTTTTCAACCACATTAGCCTTTCGTCTGCACAATTATCGATTTCAACATTTGCGGTAAAAAGGACACGAAAAACACTTGAGATTTTCAGACACGTTTTTTTTTCGAGTAGGAAATTTATTCTCGATGAGTCATCAATAAACTTATCCTACTATATTCCGACACACGTCGCATATATACCGTCAGGATTCTCGCGTTGTTTGTAATTTACAAACGCGACTATACTCATCGGACGTGTCTTAATTAAACAGATCTCTCCGCGCTCATTAAATTCCCGACGTTCTCGAGAATGGCGTGTATATTATCGCAGCATTTACGTAGGTGTGTGTAAATGCTGATGGGAATTATCTCGGACGGTATCCTATGATAATTTCATATACATACTATGTGCTATTATATGACATCCGCGCATACATACGTCGCATTGCAGATATACATATAAATAGATTTTTCGTATACGCATATAAGAGAAACCATATGACGATTAAAGTAGGCAGCAGGACGCGAGACTGAAGAGTATAACAAAAATAAAAAAGGGGAAAGAATTTTCGGACCAGTTTATGGTATAACGCACTTTCTGGATAACCACTCGTTTTATCACTAATTTTTGGCTGTCAGTTCGCGTGACCTGCAACAATCAGGATATCAGTACGTACGCGTTCGAACGTAGGTTTCATAAAGGAATTTATTGTCCACTCTGACACGTTGAGTACTCACACATTTTTTTTATCCTGAGTTTATTGACTTCTTGGCTATCTTCGCAATTGCCAGTTATTTTTATGTTTTCCACGAGGCAACCGAGTTCGCACAGAGCACACATATAGACGTATGTTATACATGTTACGGTATCGCGGGAAACTACGCGAACCTCATCGAAAATCATATGGATGATCGTCGTAGAATTATCCTCACCCTCACTATCAAAACCCCTCTCCCTCTCTCGGTCTCTTCCTCGGTTTCGTATCTCTTTCGCCGGTGGTACATATTCTGCATAATGCAGGAGTATACGCTTGGCCGAGCATTCTGCATAAAATAATCTCTTTCTGTGATCCGCGATTTTGCGAGTACGTAGTGCGTTCCTGCAATACCCCCGCGCCCAAGAGCAATGTGCTCTCTGTCCTCATCTGCCGTACTATGTGCGGCCAACTGGAATAGTGGCAGACGTCTCTTTTTCGTTTTTTACACACTAAAGGGTGTATACTTAAGAGAATGCACCAAAGCTTGCAGGAAGAAGTCGATGCAACCATCAAAATGGTCTTTTCATGGTCACCCTGATTTGGTAAAGTCAGTACAAGTATAACGGAGCCTCAGGCATAGTCAAGGTGTAGAAACAGTTTCGTTAAATCGAACGAATAATGTTTTAACTCGGCAGCATTATATGAAGTCGACAAGATTTTTTTTTGTTACGAATTATCATCCCGATTCACTAAAATTGGCCATCCACTTCAATTGTGTAAATGTGCGTAAAAGAATGACGCGGCAATTCGTTACATGCGAGTTAAAATGTTGTCTAAAAACTATCAACACCCAATGCATTCTTGTCCAGAATGGTAATGAGCTTCGTTCACTCCCTCTCTGTGCTAGGCACGCACATACGTCATTCAAATGATCACTCTGCTTTGACAGTGCTTTGGAAAATTCTGATGAATACGAGAGGCAAAAGCAAAATGTTCGTAAATATAATAGTTGAACGTCGACTGTCATAAAAAAAATTAAACAAAATTTAATGATGCCAATTTTTCAATGGAAAGAAAAAATGAAAATGTAAGATTAATCGATAGAAGGAACGACTACTCCGGCATGTACTTTCCGAAGCTTTCATAGACTTGGTACATTAGCGTGAAGAAACAGACATTCGCAAATGCAGATTTAACGAAATCGCGATAAAACGTCAAAGCACACTGATTGGAATCTATCGTGAATTAGTCGGGATTCTCGTTATCCCGGAAAATATCGTCTGTACGCAGCGATAATGAAAACAATTCAGTACAAGTATAAAGAAAATTCTATAACTTTACAAATGTGCATTCGCACAAAAGTATAGTGATAGTTTTTACGGGCAAACAAATTTTCAGATGCGATTCATTACGTAACATCCATTAGAGATGAGAAGCTGAATGTATTAATGCTGGACCTGTGGGTTTTCAATTAAACATAGCGTTATGTTGATTGAGTGAACATGCAGCTGCATATGTATATACATACAGGATACACATATACCGCATGATCTGCAAAAAATGGGCTATCCAACTTTCATACGCCGGTGGAGTGTACGTACGTTTTTTAGGGTTAAATTTTCCGCAAGCCTTCATGATTCTATGATTCTATGGCTCGCAGGAGCTTTCCAACGTAGCAAGGCCGCCATCCAGGAGAGCGGGATCATGAGAAGCGAAGGTACCACCTATGAGCTGCGTCAGGATGGGACAAGCTGATATTACGTCGAAAATGGAGAAAGCAAAGAAAGGAATCAGAAAGGAGGATGAGAATACGAGCCAGGGAATATATAGGAAGACAGAGAGAATAAATGCAAAAGAAACAGTGGAAGAGCAGGCGCAGAAAAATGAGCTTGCGCGGATTAGTTTCTGCATATTTTTGCGGAAACAAGATAATACAGAAACCTCGGTTGGCCATCCAATTGTTTCCTCTGCATGTCTCTCTCTTCTTTATTTCTTTCTTTTGTTCCTTGGCCCATCATGGCCTATGCACATTCTGTCCTGTTACTGTCGGTTCGCGCAAGGGGCTCTCCAGCGGTACGACCACCACGAGGGCTGAAATGGTTGAGTGGATGAAGCTTCCCGGCCATAGACAAGAGAGACGGTTGTCTATTGTGAGGATCGGCTTAGTGTTGCAAAAGGAAAGAGATACGATGAGATCTGGACGAAATCAGAGGATCACTCCGTGTGTAGGAAAGGAAAGGCGTTGATGAGGGTGGAAGGCGTGGCCAGTCAGCAACCAGCGAGTGATGGTTCTGCGAACGGCCAAAAGATATGAGAGAAAAAGAGCGAGAATTGTCCGCTCGAATGACGTACAACGTTGGCGCGGGGGTTGCTGCCCCTCGCGAACGATAGCCCGAAAGAAGGATGCAAACTGAGGAGGACGCGCTGTAGACACATGACGACAAATTTTTAGTGGATTTATCTAATAAGAGACATCTGAAGAGTGAAAATACGTGGAGAATACGTTATCAACAAAATTTTTAACGATTCTATGCGCTCCGGGTCCTCATAAGCCAATCTCATGTTTAACTTCCACCAAATGTAGCACGTATCATGTGACTGGTAACGTTAGGCACGTAGCAGTGCGTATCCTCGGTCTTTCGTGCATACATTTACGATTATTGTATGGATGCGATATGTTACATGTGAGAGAATCCGATGTTTTATACATGCACACATACTTTTTGGAAAATCTTCTAAATACATATGCCTCCAAATTCACCTGTCTATACATATAAAATCCACATACATAAAGTATCGCATACGTATGCATCATTGATATCAGGTATAGGTATAGAGGTGAGCCCAGAGGGCATGCGGGTGGTGAGGGTTGCTGCGTTCCCAGTAGTGGGTGATTCCTGGGAGGGTGGTACAAAGGGGTAAAAATCATTGCGCGGTCCAGCCTGGAGGCTGATCGATGGTTACTACTGCTGCCTGTGCACTCTCTCGCGACCCTCCACGTTGCAACCACCCACAACCTCATCGGCGGCCCAGAGGTTCTCGCGTTCACGTTCGGCCAATCCCTCCGCCATCCCCTTGACTCTCACCGACATCTAACTCTTTCTTTCTCCCTCCCGTCAGATAAGCTTATACCTATGTGCATCATGTATGCACATGCACCCCTTCTCGCGTTCGTCATCCCTCTCGGTCCCACGTAACTCCTGCCATCCTGCCGGGCGTATATTCACTGATCCCTGGGACTCTCTCACTGACTGGCCAGACAAAAAATGGCCGGTTCACCGGCCAAAGCATGGTGGAAAAGAGAGAGAGTAAGAGAGAGCCCGTTCGCTTGCCAGGCTGACGTCGGTGTTTGATGACCTCGCGAATGGCGGTGGGATGGGAACGCGGTGGTTGGAGGCCCATGCGGCAGAGGTTGCCCCCAAAGGGGTGAGCTGCACAGAGGCCGAGAACGATCGCCATTCTCTCACACTCTCATCATTTATATATATATATATAAATGTATGTAGATACATAAATATATATATATATATATATTTACATTACACATATATCTGTCTCTCTTATTCTCTGGCAAACGACGGACCTGCACACAGAGAACACTGCCGGAAAAGCCCCGGAGGGGTTGTGTTACGACACGGCTACCGTGAGGGATCGATGACGGCAATGATTTCGCGGAATCTGGAGCTACAGTAGCAGCACTAGCAGATCCGCGCGTTCCGCACCACACCCCATCATCACCCTTGATGAGAAAACCACTGATTTTTTTCGCTCTTCCTATTTATATTCCGGCCCACCTATCCTCGCTCGCACACCTGCTAAACTTGCTTCTCGTTCTTCTCGTCTTCGTTATTACACTAACATTTGCGTAAATAAGCAACGCGATACCAAAATCGTCGATCTGCAATTGAAAGTTTAACGATTTCTTCTTCAAAAAGTTCCCCGCATGGCGTTAATTCACATTGCGAATCAATTTACGCTTTAACTGAACATGGTAAAGTGTAAATCAATGTACGATTATAGTCCAATGTGGATTAGCCCTTCAATGTTTAACCGGTACGAATGACGAATGTTTAGTGAAGAAAGACATCATTATAACGAATGATAATCTGAATTCGATCGTCTTTGAAGTCCTATGTGCTAGATATTTTCGAAAAGTCTATACTGTGCTTGAAGAAATTTGACGCTGTATGGATGATTTGATCATGCCCGTAATTTACACTGGCTTTTATTTATCTGCATTGACTTTTAGCCGAAAAAAGAGTAATAAAAAAGACATGCCCGTCTACATAAATTATGTGCCTCGGTGTACGTCTTGTTCTCGTGCTTCCATCGAGAAAGAGATTCAACACCAATGACACGAAGAGCCGTTTCGTCCCACGGTATACAACGTTGCGCTCATGGAAGAGACCAGATCACGTTAATGATCCCCTGCAGACGGGCTGTAGGATCCTCATAGTCTTACCGCTATGGCATATAGAGATTTGTGGGTACCAGGCGTTCTCTGTATAACCCCTGAAGCCTTCTACATAAACACACACACACACACACACACACACACACACACACACACACACACACACACATGTATGTATACGCGAACCCTGAGACAAAACGCTTCCAGCAGCCTCCGGATTGCGACGTGCTGTATTCCTAAACGGATGCGTGATATGATAGAATTTCTTCCGTCATTAAGAAAGCCTTACAATATGTTTGGCTGGATGTGTATGGATATATCCCCGTGTCTGCTTGCAACGTACTGAAGGTGCAAGCAACCGGGAGGGAATGAGAATGGATCGTCAGAGTTTTCTAAGCATTTGCCAACAGAGAGAAAAATTATTGACACGACGAAGATGTGAATCTCGTAACGACCGTACGTGAAGGGACGGAACTTTTTTATAACACGAAGCGTGGTTGCGATCAAGAGCCACATCGTATATCTACAAAGACTTTCAGACCTGGTTACATTTGCTTCCACGACCGAGCATTCGCCAGAGTGTCTATTGAAGAAACGTTAAACGCGTTGAGTTCTCGCCTCCGGTGCTATGGAACCTCGTAAAAATAAAAAATCCTTTCACCTCAATCTCTCTTTCGCTCTTTCCCTTAATTCTTCCCTCATTTTCAACATGCCTGTCCATGTCTGACGATCCCTGTCCATCTTTCGATCACTCTCTATTTTACTCGTGACCGGTATGTTCTATTAAGAAAAGCCATTCCATCTTGACACTGAGTGATCGAATAACTTTAATCACCCGACTGTCATTAGGCTATTGGAAACAGGAAACCTTTTTGGTTTGAATATTGCAGAGAATTCGCTTCTCCTTCAGATGATATTCTTGGAGTTCTTCTTCGGCCTGTGTAACCCTCCGATGTGGCAAAATAAGGATACTGGTCTAATTTAACGCTTGCAAAATTATGGTTTTTTATTAAACATGTGCCTACATGCTTCAGTCGGATGTATCATTGATTTTCAGTTTGCATTAATTCGGAATTGCAATTGCAATAAGCAGCCGGATTTTTTTGGAAAATTTTTTTACAGTCGACCATAGAAACTGTATCATTGGATGATGTATGAAGGATCCCTATGGTACGGATAGCAACAGGGCAAAGCCGAGATCATCGCACGCGGAATGGTATATCTATATGAAACCCTTGAAAGGCAAACCTTCATCAGGGCAAAGCTAAACATCGAGTTCAGAAAGCAGAATGCTACCCCGCCTAACCTACCCCAATCGTTAAAGATTGCATACATAGTTATAGAGGGCTTTTACAGTGGCATCGGTTTGGCAAGAGGAGGTTTGGACGCGAGGGTAAAATCATCGAAAAGCTCGGCGATAGACACAGATATAGCGATGAAGACATAAGCCGAGAGAAACGAAGAGAATAAACGACGAGGCAACCCTACGATCGTACTCACCCCGATGCTGACTGACGGTCATTGAATGGACAGAAAAAGAAGTAAAAATCATTGAAAAGCGATGATTACCACCCTGCTCGGGTCGAAAAGGCCAGGCAAACCGGCGATGGCAGAACAGAGAGGATCATCGAATGACCGGGCGCCTAGTAGACCCTTTCGTTCCTCTTCTCTTTGCTGATACCAACCTGCTACAGGCTTTCATGATTTCTACTGGAAATTAGCCAACTGGCTAACGACCAAATAGCTTTTCTTTCTCTCTTCGACATATCATGTGCTACTGAACATTCTTTGGCCCTATCTCTGTCAGGCTTTTCTGTGTCTCTCGCCGCACAAGTCTTTCTCTCCGATTCTCTTTTCTCTCTCACTCTTGTCCCCTATCTTTCTGTCTCGTCCTTTGGATGGGTTTATATCCTTTTTCTGCGCGTATATCCCATTGGTGCTCTCGACTCTCTTGCGTTTGCTCCATCTCTTTCCAATCATCCCCTTCTGAATCCGTACATGTCTATGTCCACACGCTGAGCTTTGGCCATCATCCCGTTGTTCATTTCGTGAAAAAGCTCGTCAAGGGCCCTATAGATTCTCTGTACGCTTCTCTTCACCTGATGCAAACTCTGAGAGTCATCGAGCAATATTAAAAGGGTTGTTTAGCTCTCTACATTTACGCACAAAACCATAGCCGGGTTTTATGAAAATTTTCATTCGCTAGGAACAGTGTGGTTGCAATTAACGAAGCGGGACCTGTGGTTTAATACCTACTGGCGATTTTTTGGGCTCGGGCACGTAGTACCATTGGAATAAAGCTACATGTATCTGAGGAAGTAAGAAAGCCGTAGATGAACGAGCTTCGAAGCAGTTCGATCGTCCGAACAACCCTCCTTTTCGCTGTCGCGAAATTCCATCGCCCGTGAAAAGTGATCGTTCTTCTCTTTCCATTCGTGTTTTCATCATTTCTCTTCTTCTTTCCGCTCTAAATCTCGAGTCTGATGAAGGGTGGATGCGTCGAACGATTTTTACAACATAGAATCAAGAACGAATTGGAACGAGGGGTCTGCGGTGGATGAAAGAACGAAACTCAGAGGGCGATGTCTACAACGAGAATTATATGGGGTGATGAGGGAGACTTGACTAATTCGTCGAATAATAAAATTTCGTACGTGCGAATCACGCGAATCTAGCGAAAATTTATGATACCACAAAATCAAGGTTACAATTCAAGAACCATTGATTTTCTGAAAAAAAATTGCAACTAAATTGCGGGTCGCCGAAAATCGATTGTTTACCGCGTTATTTCGAAAAATTCGCACAGATAAATCAACGGATCGGATCAACCCTCTCAAATCAGACATTTATTGCGAAGCATCAAATTGTTCCCAACGTTGTTCATTTATGCGCAAAATGATTTCTTACACAGAATTCCTTGCGCGTAAATCCATACGCTGTATGATATTTTCAGAAAGGTCGAATATACAAAAGTGTAAGGAGTTTCCCTCGTCTCGGCAAGCAAATGACCCGACAGAAAGAGAAGGATTCGCAAGCAGCTTGTAGCGAACCGAGAAGTTATGCTCCTGGTTCGTGATAGAATGATAGACGTTTGTTCGTGAAAGAAAAATGCAAGATTCGTTGCAGTCACGAAATCGCAAATTGGAGTTGAAAGTTTGTTCTCAGACATAAATTCTCGTTCTCCATTTGTGTGTTAGCACACGTGAAATAGAACAGCCTGAAGTGTAGACTGTTTAGGGCTAATGGTATTTATTCTATTATTCCAAGACTTTGAAACGTGTAACGAAGATTTTTCACGAAAACCCATGTCGTTACAGGTGGCACTCGAAAAAAAAAAAAAAAATTCAAATGTCCAACGAAGCTTCGATGTTTTCGCTTTTCGGACACAATTTTTCCCACAACAGGACATCGTACGAAATTCGAATAAAGTATCTCGAACATTTTTAGGCATACCGCAGCTTTGAACGATTACACAACCAAGTAAAACCATGCAAACAAGAACCACTATAAAGATAATGATCGCAAGAGAATAAGAAGTCGAAAAAAAAGACCTTCCCCGTTCAACAAAAACCGATTAATTCAAACTCGCGGAACTCCTAAAACTCGGGATCATTGTAAATTTATTTTGCTTCGGGTTGGTTTTGCAGCAAACGCGAACACGGTGTATCCAAACTTGACGAATCATCAGGATAGGGCCAGGCGGAAACGAGCACGGATATCACGTGTTCCCTTTCCGCCGCTGCTCGACAGGGTGCAAGTGCATATGAGGAATCAGGAGAGTAAAAGAGAGAGAGAGAGAATGTTGAGCTGCACACATGCACACATAAATAAACCTTCGCCTACACAAGGCACAAACTGCGCTGCTGACTATCGATTTTTGCGTAACTTTAAAAAATCTTAATGCGGCTTTCGGTGGCAGGGGCAAAGTTTAAATTGAACCGAGTCTAGAGAGTATGTGCAAGAGAGTTGGATTGAAGCACACGGCAATAACTGAAGACTGTATACATGTCGAAAGGAGACGGAAACATATCTGTGTGTGTCTGTGTGTGTGTGTCTGTGTGTAATACATGTATATATACAAATATACATATACATATGTAGATATATATATGGATGCACATATTGGCAAAGTAGGAAGAGAAATAAAGGTTGGAGTAGGGAGGAGGGTTTCGAAAGATATACGAAGCACAGAGGGCTCACGTGGTCGGCGGGGACGACCCGTGCGTGCGAAACCCCGAATGGAACACATGCAAGCTTTGATAAGCTTTGGGTGAAAAACACATACGCTGCAAATATACACGTGGATCGCTTCGGTACACTGGAACGGTTCGAACACATCGCGAGATTCACGGTTCGCATAATATTACGTAACGTGCGCGATTCAACGGGTTTTCCTTTTCATAAGCCACGCAGCATCATCTCCCGGTTTCGAGAGTTGCGATGATACTCTCGGGGGTTATGGGAGAGGAAAAAGCACACTGGAAAGAAAGGGCAAAAACCAACAAATTTTCAACTGTACACACATGATGCACATCTATCGTACCTCGCATAGCGAACCGAGACACTGACGTTCATACAGAAGCACTTGTAGATTTTTCGATTTTATTGTTCACAATCGCAACTGCAACCAATGTAATTCACTTTTCATTATGAAATGCATATAACATCATGCCCATAATCATAAATAAAACGCATACTCACTAAAAAATTGTATGACTCGCGTCTTGTGCTCTCAAAAAAATGAGTTTCCTCGGTGCATAAGGCCAAGCTTTTTTCTTCGTCTGTACTTCTTACAGCCACCCTTTCTCACAATCAGTCTTCAATGCTTGTTGTCGTTTTCTCCCTTCGATTCACCCTTGATCTTGCTTCATCTTCCTCTCCCGTTCCCTCTGAATGTATGGGGTGTACATAAATATATATATATATCTATATATCGGTAACGAATCATAGCAGCAAGTCTTGCCCATACTCGTTTCCTTTACGTCTCGTCCACCCTCTTCGGGATATAAGGGTTGCAGTGGGCGGTAAGTAAGTCAGGCGCCGAGAGCGTAGATGTGTGTTTGACTGCACACCGCGCTACGTATTCTCGTACATTCACAGAGGGAGTAGAGAACCGACGAGAGATACGCACGGAAGAGGAAGAGTGAGAAGGAAAACGAGAGATGGGAATCGGTGAGATTCCCTCTAACGGGCTCCAAAGAACACGGCCAGCAGCTCGAAAATTCTCTCGGTGAGGGTGAGGGCGAAAAAGACGGCCGACCGAGGGACCTTGAGACCTTAGCTCCCCCAATCTTTCCCTCTCTTATATTATTTATTTCTCCATTTGAATTTTATTATCCTTCCCGCTGTGTAAGGGATGCTGTAGGCATTCCGATGCAACCCCATTATGCTACATAATCTCAGTGTTTATACAATGTGTAAGTACACTCGGGATTCGCTTGCACAAGTGAAAACATAATTTCACGATGCTCATGTTGGTGTGACAAATCACTCTTGATCGCATCTATCAGTGCGCTCTGAGCAACTGAAAAAACACACCAGACATTCTTCTCGATTAGGAAAAATCATAAAAGAAAGAAAAAACACAGTCATCCGTGCGAAATGTCAAAGCGTCATTGGTACCAACTTTTTTTCAAAGTAAATAAATTCATCGTTCCGATACATGAGAAAATCGTGTCTGACAAGCAGCGTATACTCGACGATTTCACTTAGGGACGTCTGTTCACAGATTTTTCACAGTTACCACGTATGCGGCGTATGTACTCTATTCAAGTTACATACGGCTTTTTGGGCCATCGTTGTATTAACTCACGATAAGTTTTTTAACATGAACATATTACATTTCATACCGGTATGAGCCTACTCTTTTGTTCTATGTGCATGATGGAATATATATATGTTTATATATACATGCATGGAATATGTATATAAAGGTTGACGCTGCTACGTACAACACTTTTCGAACAGCTCTCGCTCCTATTGGCCGGTAAGTTTCAAAGGTTCTTCAAACTGGGGCTTACATAGGTTTGCCAAATTGGCGTGTAGGAAGTAAAGTTTTTCACCGGTAGCGCGCCATACCAGAGACCTCGGAGCGCCTTTCAGTGTGTGTCCTTATGCAGCATGGAACGCGCGGGCCAACGAATTTCCGCGGTATCTGAAGGACAGCTCTTTCTTTAACTTAATAACTTAATAACCTTCAAATATCATTAGCGTCATTTTCCATACCGATGACGTACGCACTTGATTTTCCTCGTATTAATTTTGTATTTTCTCATTTCTTTTTGTATTTCGCGAAATACGCGAAAATTGGATCGCTCATTGGCAATCTCCGAATTCGAAATAATCCATTGTCACGTAATGCAGTTTTGCACGCTTAAAAATGCATTAGCATTGTACTTTATTATCCCAAGAATTCATGAATACTTAATGAAGTGGAATAGATCGGAATAAGAACTGAAAGTCTGAATGATGATGGTCAAATTTGTACAAAATGCTGCATCCGGGGAAAGTACGAAAAGAGATCAGGCGGGAGTGTTATTCGCTTCCGAGCGAGACGGCTGGATGATGCACGGATCTGCAGGTGAATCAAGGTACTGAAATGAAATGATGGAAATAGAGGAGCAGGATTTAACAAGGGATGTGCACGGAAGGTAGAAGAAAAAGTGGAGGAAGAGGGATGATGACTACATACCTCCTCAGATACACCTCCTCGCATTGCGGGCGGACTCGACGCCCGACCTCGAGCTCTTCGAGTCCTCGACAGCCATCACTCGTCCCTCCGCACCATCACCGCGCATCCCTCTTGCGATTTTACAGCGAGGCCTCAGTAGGAAAGCTCTAAATACAGAGCAACTGAAAACGTCGAAGGAAAGAGTTAAGAGTTGTCTTGATGACGGTATAGGTATGAGTTGTGCATGTGCGGAGGTGTATGTACGTGTATGTCGAAGCTAGGGGAAGATTTGAGGTTCGTGATCATTGCAAGGAAAGTGTGGTGGTCGTGGTGGGTAAAATAGAGGACATGGGCGACGACGAAGAGGCAGAAGGAGAGATTGCCGGGCGAGTCGAAGAGCACCCATCCCCAAAGCTCTTCGGCGAAGTCGGAGAAGGTGCTGGAGTCAGAGAGTCCTACCACCCCCACAAAGTAGTCGTTTATATATATATATATGTATATATTTGCAACGTACGTCTATATATACTCACAGATGTATGGCGGTGTGGTAGAGAAGCCGACGTTGCAATGATATCGATTCCAATGCTTCTTACGCGGTTGGTTAGGGTGGGCAGCAACAACCCCTTACTTTTTTATGCCTTTTCCTCCATCTCCGCTACAGTACCCTCCCGGCCCCTTTCTCCTTCTCTACCTCTTCCGTCGACTACACTCCGAGGCCTCCCTCGTTCTTCCTTATTCTCTCTTAACGATATTTTCTGCAACCCTTCGATCCTCGCGATATTTCACTGGGTTATTTCTTCCACATTTCTGTCTCTAGTGGGCTCAGTGAACCGTGTACATCTATAGATATTAAGTTTCTCGCAACCACAAGAAAGATGTATACGTTTTTACTCGTACGCAAATTCTTTTATTTACATACTCGGGGGTCTTTAATTTTTTTAAACAAGCATACATCGGATGATGTCGTTATTTCGTTGAAGGAAACGTTGTACGTAGCTTGAGTATCGCGGAAAAAAAGATTCGTCGTTTTTTTCTCGTTTGCTCAGAAACACTGCGCGGGGGATGGATTTTCGCCTGACATGCTGGACGAGTGGAGAATTGTTAAGACGAATAATTTCGAAGCACGATTGCGCGGTAAACTTCGATTGTAATACTCGCCGAGAAAGAATTACGAACCGTCGGTATGGATGTGATTCCAGTTTCGCGAATCCTTCCCCCCCCCCCTCTCTCCCTCCTCTCTCTCCTGCTCGTTTTCTCAACCCTTCAACTCGAACTCTTTCTTTTCTCGGTACCTGTCTCTATCTTTGCGACCGCACAGGGGCTTCAATTCACATCGGAAAGTTCGAGAGAAATGAGGAAGAGGGGTCATAAGCCGGTCGGAGGAACGGGAAAGAATTACCGTGCGGCGAGAACCTAGAGTTTAATAGATATAGATATAGATATATTTATATATATATATGTATGTATATTGAAAGTATATACATATATACACATGAAAAAGGTGAAGGAGTAAGATGGAGGAAAAAACAGTGAGCGGCGAAAGAGAGTTGCAGCGGGGATCGAACAAGGGAATGAGGAGTGAGAAGAAGAGCGAATCCAAGTGGGGAATAAGGGAGAAGACTCGGGAGATCGCCTGATTACGAAGCGGGTTCCGTCTTTCGCCATCGTTCTCTCCTTCTTTCTCCGCTTGATCCACTTGACAGTGCGCTGTTCTCGTTTCCACCTCCTCTCGTTCTCATTCCGCATACTGTGTTCTTTCTATGTAGCTTTATATACGTAGTGTACATGCTTTTCTCGTCCGTGAAGCAAACGGGCGGGCTACATAGCACGGTCACCCCTCTCCATTAAATTGATTTCTTAAGACCCGAAGGGGTTCGCGGACTCGCCCCGTGTCGTAGCCGACTTTGCACAGCATTGGCGGATGCAGCTTTCCCTGACTCTTTATTCTTCTTCTTCTTCTTCTCTCGTGGTCTCGCTCTCTCTCCCTCTCTCTCTCTCTCTCTCTCTCTCTCTTCAATTTTTTTCTCATTTTCCTTCTTTCACCCACCTTAATACTCGCACGTATATAACCAGCAGACATCTCTGCTCTCTTCCAATCATTTCTTTTGCGCTTGCCTGTATACCGCGTCTCGAGAATCTTTAAAAAAAAGAGAAAAAAGAACAAAGACAGACTCGATTCTTTTCTTCGTCTTTTCCAATTTTTCGCTTATTCTATCATGCATTCCACCACCCCCCGATTCAGCAGTTTGTACACACTATAACAAAATCCCCGGAGCTGTAACGTTGCTGCAAGTCCCACGAGCACCGTGCACATATCGGATATGGCGGTGGAACGGGTGCACGTTCGAGAAGGGAGCGAAGTAAGAGGGAAGAAAGAGGGATGGCAGTCTGCGGTGACGCTGGTGAAAAAAGGGGGGAAAGACGCGACAAAATCTCTGCCGCTACTATTTCTACAGCTACTACCGTCTACATCGGAGATAGTCCCGTATCTCCAACTGCAATGGTATTGGTACTGATGCCCGGGGATAGGGGATGCAAGATATTGCACTCCCGCGGGACAAACCGGGTACGTAATCTCCACGACGTAGATTTTCTTCAGCTGTGTGGACGAATGAGAACAAGAGGGACGTTTTACAATCCTACGTCGGAGATGTTATACATGTATACATGTATATTCGTACATACACTGCATCAACCATCACGCCAAGTCATCCGCAATTTTTTTTCTCTTTCTCTCGTTTGCATGAATAGCCCATTCTCCTTGGTTTCTCTCTCTCTCTCTCTATTTATCCATACTCATATCTATATATCTGCATATATAGTATATCTATTCCGATTACCAGTCTCGCTTCAGTTCTTTTCTGTTCTCATTTTCTTTCTAGCTTTTCCTAACGTACACATACATATATCTTTTCATCACTTGTCTACTGAGCTCTTTCTTCTTTCTTTCGTTCTTGTCGACTCAATGCGGTCGAGTTATCCGTGCTAGTCGAGAAAGATTTTTTCATATCCGCACACCGTGTACGTGTGGCAGAATGGAAATGTTGTATTCCGATGTAACATCAGCAGAAACGCTGCAGTCTTCTACCACTTCCGCCCCAACTCCTAAGCGTCTTCTGCTTTTTCGTACTCAGCGACGATCCCTCTCAGCGGAAAGCTCGAGTTTTACCGAGGCTCCGGACAGAAATGAGGTGGCAAGGCATATCTCGTTTTCCACATGATGCCCCATCACCATCACGTTTGGGACGCTGCACGAGACAGCAATTGCTTCTCACACACCCTCGTATTCTTTATTCAATTAATACCATTTTTTTTTCATCTTTACGCCAAATCGCTATCCTATTTTCACAGATTATTTTGAAAATTCCACCGTCGAAGAACAAAAATTCTTCCGGTTATTCCTCTTGTTATAGAAAATACGGAATAAAAATCTACATAGAGAATAACGAACGTTACAATTGTTACGTCGAAGCGATTGTTACGTACAGAATAGCTGACGCGAGGATGGGGCGAACTTTAAAGAGAACAATAGAAAAACAAAATAATTATTCGTTGGCTCGTCGCAGCGAAGCGTTTCTTAAAATATCCTTGCACCCCCGAACTGCACGTCGGGGATGAAGAGGGCTGAGAGGGCGGTCGAGTAGCAAAGAGGGTGAAAAAAGACGTCGACAGGATAAAGAAAGAGAGAGAGAGAGAGAGTGAGAAGCAAAAGAAAGGAAAGGGCTGGCGACCCTTTTGTCGAGGATCCTGGACTCCGTATATATATTATAGTCGGGCACGAGACACCAACGCTGCAAGAGCTCGACGCGAGACGATAGGGACGTGCATATCAAGGGTGCGAAATCTTAGAGTGCGTCGGAGTTTCTCCCCAGAATACGACGAGCTTACAAGCGCTGCGGAGTAGTCGGCGAATATAAGCGCAGAGTACAATATACCAATGTATACAACCGTGTATATGCACATATACACATAAAGTCATACTCTCGCTTGTACGCGAATGATAACAGATGAAAGGCCGCAACTGACGTGACGTATCCCGTAAAATAAAAAATGCTACGTCTTTACATGCGCTAGCATTCGATAAGTCCAGTACGCGTTGTTTGAAGTCGGTAACGGAGACGAATCTCGGGAAGGACGAAAAGGCTTGAGGAGGGAAGAGCTTCTCTAAAGAACAAAAAGAGTGTGAGTATAAGGCGCGGGACTCGCCTGATGGAACCCCACAAGCAACAGAAATCACGGGCATCGCTTTGTAGACGTATGAAGGGACACATATAGAGGGTGCTGCTTCTGGTGGGTGCATACATATAAGACGGAATTGGAAGAAGAATTACGCACAATGCAAGCGCGCACCCTCCGACGTACTTGAGGCGCTCACTCTTCTCAAGCAATACTCCGTGCGCGATTCTTTCGTTTGGGGGATAAAATATTCGAAAATCTCCACCGACCCGCTCAATATACGGTACACTAAATAAATAGGTGTTGCACTGTGGGTACCAGGAAAAAGAGAGAGGGATGGAGAGGAAAAAACGACGAGAAACATAACCAAAGAGACGAAAAGGGCTCATCGAGACTTTTAGATACATCTCCTGATTTTACAAAATTCGAATTTTTGGTTTTCGATTTATGACTTGCAATTACAGCAGCATGTATGCATCTGAGGCTGAGTCTTGAAGAAATATTCATTGAACGTACAGGTGTCATTTCTCGATCATTTTTGAGACGCCATCGACATCTCGACGCGAACTTATTGACAATTATCGAGTTTTCAAGAATCGTTCAATCAAGTTCAATTCAATCCATTGAATCATTTAATTCACTTTGAATGCAAGATGATTATATTACGTTGTTTTTCCGAAGAACGTGGGACACAGACGACAGGATGAAAAAACGAAATGAGGAAATGTCTCATTCGCAGGGCTCGACAAGTAACCCTTCCGTGAGTCACGGAATATATGGGTAAAGGTTTCTTATAGCATGGATGCTTGATCACGACGACGGCGACGGCGACCATATTCCAGTTTTTCCTTGCTTCAATGTGGTATACACATGTTCGTGCGAGGACGAGTGGTTGAATCTCGAGAGTGTAGTCATCACAGACGGAAAGTGCTTGCGGTATGGAGCCCAACGTTATCGTCTTCCATGGGAACCCTCTGCAGGTACATCCTCCTCCTTGAAAAAAAAGAGGAGAACGAACGAGCGAAGATGAAGGCGAAGAAGACGAAGAGCGATGAGAAGAGCGTCAGGAAATACCGTGTGAGAGCATCCCGCTCGGCCCTTCTCGTTTCCTGAATATTCTCAACTTCTGGAACGTCGTTGACATCGTCGTCGTTTCTTTCTTGATTTTCCACCCGCACGAGCAACTCGAGACCTTCCTCCGTGAACGGGCTCAAATGTACATAGAAAGACCCACTGGGAAACCTCTGTATGCAACGAACCGCACGCTCGAGACTCGTCTACGAGGAGAGCCTCCGGCAAACCTTATTCTTACGCCACTTTGTCACAAGATGCAGTTCCCCCGAGAACAAACTGCCGAGGGGACATGAAAAAAATCGTTCGTTCTCGTAACGCGTGCATACCGAGATACGTTGTGATATGAAGGGCAATTCTTTCGTTTATCAAATACGCCTCTCGACGCAACTGTTTCTTATCTACACCGAGGGTTGGATGATCTATTTTCTATACGATTGCCAGCTATTTTATCGAAAAATCGTGACGAAAATGGGACCATTTTACCAAAGACGATCGAAAGACGCTGATTCACTGGACATATCTTTTCTCCAACCAGAAGATGTAATGACGTTCGGAAAACTTATGTTCACATTGATGAAAAAGAAAAGATACAGCTGTCGACATGGCTCTTCGCCATCCTCTCTATGGAAATACCTTCCGCCATGAGTGGAAATGCTCTTGAAATAAAAAAAAACCAAGAGGCAGGCTTAAACGGACCATTCGGCAAACTTCCTCTTTTCATTTACCTCCGCGACAATATTACAAACAGCGATTGAGAGCGAACGGATGTTTAACTCATGAAAAATGAAAGCATCTGTGAATGACTCAAGCTAAAATGAGTGAAGCCATCATCTCGAGTTTCGTTTTTATACTCATCCCCGGAACCGCGAAGAGTAGTTGGAAAAGAAACGGAAAATACGCGCAACTTGTCTTTTCCTCGTTCCTTTGCGCCGTTATGTACAGACTTTTTCCATTGGCAGAGTGTGCTACTTAGAGATATCAACGGAGCGCTTCGCGTTACTCAGGTATGTGTTGATGTGTTGAGCAGAAAAAAGGGAGGGAAATGAAGATGATGAAGTAGTACGTATACGAAAAGGGGAAGGCATAGAAACAAAAAGCTCCCAGCCTGTCAACTCTCGAAAGTTTAACTTTCGCACGTCTAGATAGCGAAGGAGCTAATGTTGCGACGTTCTCGTCGTCGTACACGCTTCTCTACCCGCCAATCTCGTCCCCAGAAGAGCTTTTCTTGTTCTTGATGCGCGTTGGACAATGGCGAGAAAACACTCGTCGTCCCTCTCGCCGTCTCACTCTCGGTCTTGAATCCTAACATCTTTTGCCTACTTTGGCGCAATATTACCGTGCGATGTACACGTATAATATATGGGGTATTCCATGTCAATTGGCCTGGTGTAAATGGTTAACCTAACTTTTAATGAATCTTGACCGAGAAAATGGCGATGAACGGAGCTTGATATTAGCATTACCTTCGTTCGATTCGTCGATGAGAATAGCGGTGTACATAAATATGTGACAGACGCGAGTTAAAAAAAGTATTGAGAAAATATTCGTATCAATTTTTTCGCAGAACGCAACGTTTATTATTACCGGATCTATGCGCAAATGTTAACGTAGATTTACATCAGAAACATATTGAAAAATGATTTTCTAAGCCGCGAGTCCTTTTTTTCATTGATAACAGGGGTGGTTTAACGGGTAAAGGAAATACTCAAGTTACCGTTGGTCGGAGGTGATAATATGCCAATCGGCATGAATTACTCCATGTACACGCAGGTGTATTATACAATTTCCTTAAGCCTCACCCTACTGCCTTATTCTCAACTGAGCTCTGGCGGCAAGCGTAATAGCACGAGAGCACTGTCGCCAAGTCTTCTCAAAAATGTTTTTTTTTCATCGTTGTTTTTTCTCTTTTTATTCATAAAAAAGCGGACAAAAGTAGCACGAGAGCATGGAGACAGCAGAAGTAAGCAGCGCCCTGCACACGTTCCGCAAAGCTTTTCCTTTCCCTCATTCGCCTTCGAGGCAAAAAGGTGTGCGAAAGAGAGAATGCAATGTGCTTCAGTGTGGACTTTAATGTATGGGTGCTCTCTACGGTTGTTGGCGAGAAAACCAACCCTTGAGAACTACAGTGCAACAGCATCGCGTTACCTGTACCTCGTATACGTGTATAACCCTACACAAGAGAGCCTACGTAAAACGCCTTCTCGGGATTCAAGACATAAGCCATTCGAATGCGAAGGAGTTCCTTTATCTCGTGCAGCATCGAGCTTTTTATGCATACAATATCGTGTATATATACATACTTTTGTATATACATGGACGTAGGTTTGTGCGTGTCTCCGTGCGCGTACACACGTTCCCTTTAGCGAGGATTGTATGAGAAAAAAGAGGTCGAGATATGAATAAGACCGAAAAAAATAATGGAGTATAAACGAGTCCGTGAGACGCTCGAGTGTCAAGTAATTTGTAAGAACAAACCTCGACTAACACTTTTTGTTCCTCAAAAAGTGTCGCATGATTTCTTTTCTCGCTTCTTTCGCGATTCATCTTTTATGAAAACGCCTCGAGCTACCTGCACCCTCTGTTACACATTGGCGATAGCAGCTTGCGTCAGGTTGCAATGATCGTGTCAGTGGAAATTTTCAACCGGCAGACCATACACGCTCGACAAAATAATAGTGCCGAGCAAACGAACTGATCATTTTGCCTGATAATTGCGGCAAGTCGAGGCCAATCGTCATAACTGTACTCTCGTGCACGAGAAGCTAGTACGCTCGCGAAAGTTATTAAATACGTGCACAAGCATGCATTAAGTCCCGAGTACACATAATGAACCTACCTATCGGAACCTTTCGTGAGCGATGGGAAGGTGGCTCTTACGAAATACCGCGGGTAGATTAATGTAATGATACCTATATACATTCATATATACGTATGCGTAACGAACTGAGAACCGGAAGAACGTGTCCACTGGACCAAGGATCCTCGTGGAAGCATCCACTCTTCCAGAGGAAATGGCCACTGCACGACGAGCTTAGTGTACCCGTCCACGTTGAGGTCTCTCCGGGGTGCTGTTCTTGTACCAGTGCGGTATTCCCTCGAAGCGAAGGAATGCCACGCAAGAGAGAGGGACGGAATGAACCAGAGACAGACGCACGACACAGACACGGATAATGACAATGACGAACGCATCCAACATAAAAAACAAAACGAAAAAAAGACAGGTTGTTTAACGGAGATCCTCACGTACGACAGCAAAAACTTACACATCTTGAACACGCGTGAAAGTATACTCGGGTGTAGGTGGGCGGAATAAGAGAGGAAGAGAGAGGAAGATAGAGGCGCGCGCGTCCTGCTGCGCTTAAGGGGGCGAACGCGGAACGATATACCTGTGCGACTGTACGCTCGGTCCGGACGTCCGTTGTTTTGTTACAATGACGCCTGTTATAAGGCCGAGAGAGCGGCACCACGAGACAAAAAATATCGCAGTGGCATAGGAAAAAGGAAGAGGAGAAACAACGAGAAAATACCGACGCGAAATACTGGAGGTGATGGGCTATAGATAGCTGTTTCAGGATGTAAAGGCCGGCAAGCCTTTTGCGGGTTCAAAAAGCTCCGAATAGGTGCGGAGCTCGTTCTGGTTGGATACACGTGTTCACAAAAGGAAATACATATGAGGTGCGAGACATTTATTTGAATCTCTCGTGAAAAAATACTCATCAATTGCCGATGTGAATTCTGCAGCGCATGGAATATGTCAGATGAATTAGAGAAATTAGAGCTTCGTAAGCGTCTCAATTTGAGCGAATGCTTTTTCGCTATCGAGATCGGAAACAGGGGCGAAAGTTGGTCTGTTTGTTACTCAATTGTGTTGGTCGCTTTACTCAACATTTGAGAGGACATTACCGCGTTATTAGTTGGTTTTTTTTTCAGTTTTGAAACCCTCGAAGCAGACATCAGTTCCATCGTCTAATTTTCGTAAATAATACGTTATTGGAGCGCGACATGTCATGCTGTGTTTGAACGGACGTAGGTTTTTAATGAAGGCTCTTAGAATCGCGGAAGTCGGTCATTTTCACGTGGCCGTATGCAGATAGCACAGGAAACCAAGGGAAAAAGAAAAGCAAACCTTCGAAATTGTCATTTGTTATTTATAAGTCGCAGACGAAGGAACAATAAGGGGTGTACGCAATTGGAGATTAAAGGAAAAAATTGACATGGAATATTGCGACTTTTTATGTACATACATATATATCTATATACTCGTAGTATCTGTGAATTTCCTTCAGTGACAATTTAAAAATCGATCATTTTCTCCTACTTGTTTTTTCTTCGTATAATCACCGTTGTCGTTGCCCGATACAGGGATAATTTCTTTACCACAAACCTCGATCGAGCGGAGCAGGACACGGACAAAGCTGTATACAAAAACGTATTCGTCTCCTCAACCTGACAGTTACAAAATCAATAGTAGCAATTCGAGATCAGATCGGCCCTGCTGAGCTTTCGGTTTATCATGTCGTCTTGTTTTTTTAATTTCGAATGGAATAAATATTGTTTCATCATGTGATCGCATTTTGCTGCGAAAAAAAAGACGAAAATAATTACTTATTTAGTTTTTCGCTTCACACGACGTCCACATGACGTTGGCACATCTTTTTTTTCTGCACATCAAGTTTGCCACTCTATATGTCCACTGAATATATATCCGAGCTTCAGTGAGCAAAATATACACATGTATTTCACTGAATATGGTGCAACATTCCGAAGTAACGCCAATAACTGAAAAAGGGATTGACGCGAAACAAAATGCTTGTATGCACCTCCGTACTAGGTGAGAACCAACTCTGGATCGACGGTATTCTCGTTCCCTTTATTTTACACATTTGCCTCGCTCCGTGAAGGTACCTCGGTCGTTCAGAAAGATAGTTGGACGTACTGTGTTGTAAACCGGCTTGAAACAAACTTTAAGTTGTAAACAGCAAGTCGTAATGTATAACGCGACAAAGATGACGACTCTGCCACGTAACGTAACGATCGAAACGACGGGGTCTTGGCGTTGCACTTCTCTTCTCGCCGTTATAAAAATATTTTTATCGCACATTACGTGTCGTTGAGAGAAAAAAAAAGAAAATAATACTTGGAAGTCATACACGGTGTAAGAGAAAAGGAATATTTGGCTGTGAAACGAGCATTTGTCCTCCAACAATGTTTGGTACGAGTTACGAGCATGGCATGAAGTACTCTGATTGCTCGGTATAATGTAACGCTCTGACACTTCTTCGCTGACGCGACGGAGTGTAAGAGGAGGAGACAGGGGGTTGACTCTTGAACACCTTTGCCAACAGAATGCTCACAATTCACGAAAAGACTTGCAAAAAAAGGTGTACATACACGTATGTGGATATATTCACGTATTGCCTAAAATATCGAGAAGATGCCCAACGTTCTAAAAAAAAACACTCGTCGTCGTTACGGTTGTCATTTTCGTAATTGATCAAATAAGCTCAACCACCCATGTGACACGAAGATCGGAGAAAACACTTTTTCAAGAACCCCAAAATGTTCTTAGAGGTAATGCGTATATGGGAAAAAAAGATTTATCACAAAACGAGAGAGAGATGAATACTTTCTTTTTGTTAAAAACATTAAAACAACCGCAAAGAAGATATGTAAACAATTGCACGCATGGGAAGCTTTTCTTTGAGTTCTCGTTGCAAATCTTACTGTTAAACGCATGGTAACAATTGAAACAAAATTATAGCGAAATGGGCTTACAATTATAAAGTCACGATTGGAATTTATGATCGTTACCAAAACGCTATAATTGTAGAAAAGCCTTCTAACATCGATTTCATGTCAGAATTTCATTTTTGTATTGACGCAGCCAACTTCTGTAAAATATCGCGTGGCTAGGGATGAAACAAGACGATGTCTGAAACTGTCATGTTTCATCATGTCGATGTTAAAAATGAAATCGAGTCGAAAACGAAACGTTTTCCGCACTAGAGCAGGAAACTCGACTGTGATCTGGAATTCGCTCGTTTCGGCTGGCTAAACAGGCATTGAAACTCGCGTTTCGATACAGATTATATGAAAAATAAATCGCATGGTACATGCGAATCAGTCAGCACGTGACAAAGTATTATGTAAAGCTCAAGAAATATGCGCTTGCCCGTTCGTCGAAAAGAGTGGTGAATGCGTGTTACGAGCTCACAATAATTTACGCACCCCCTCGAAATCGTTCGTCTTCGGAAGCAATTGCGAAAAGCACATAAGAGGTGTATCCCAACGCGCGCGCGCTCGCGAATTTATTCGAGCACGCATGCAAGAAACATCTGCACGCACGCAACTCCTCAGCGTGTGTCGCAACAAGTTTTCGCTCAACGCGTGCATGACACACTAACGTGTAAACGAACGATTCAACTATTATATCTGACGCAACTGTGTAACTGCGAATTACGGTGGTTTGCTAGGTCAAACCACAACGTATACAGCTAGGAACGTAGTTGAAACTGTATTCAATTTGTACGTACTTTGTGATGCACATGATCATCAAGAATGTCGCTTTGCATCACGTGTTTCTCTGTAAACATGACATTTCTGAACATTCGCGTTGTATCGCTCATCTTGTTGGAAGAAAAATAATTACCCCCTTAAGCAGGCCGAATAGCTGCAATGTATCGCGTTGCACTAGAACCTGATGCACTTCGGTTCGCCATTTTTCGCTGCAATGGTGGAGTAATTCCGACATGTTTCTTGATTATCCACATGTGCGGGAAGACGGAAATTAATCTGACGAGCGGAAACAATGAGCGAAGAATTGTGGTGAGAGACAAGACTGATGTGGGAATAAAAAATATCTCCCGATGAGGGACACGGCGCATGTTCCTCCCGTACTAGCCCGATGTCAATGGACCAAGTGTCTTAACGTCGGATGAGCGACGAAGGACAAGAAGCATGTCCCCCGACAAGTGGTTACACGATGATGTGACATCTTCGTCCGGCCTTTTTTTATTCTTACTAAAATGAAATACACAGAAGGAGTAAAAGATCAGACCTCTGAGGTTGTGGATCATTGGTCGTTCGATGAAACTTGGGTAAGGGAGATCGAGGACATTGTCGTTTGTGCGCCAAGTGGAAGGGGGGTGATGGCAGCATCGACGCATCGGGCACAAGGTAGGGGTAACTTAAGACGGGTCTAAGTGAGTCTTCCGGTGGACGAGCAATGATAGCCCTGAGAACTGACCCGACCCCCGGATATGTGTTGCGCGAGCTTTCTCTCTCTCTCTCTCGCCATCACTCTTATGCTCTGGTTCGTTTGCAACAGTATAGTAGTACACACTTGGGCGGTTACTGCTACTTGCTTGCGGGGGCTCTACTACACTTGCACACTCGCGATGTCACAACATCGTCGGATCATCACGTGGTATACGTTGGTACACGACGATGCCTCTATTAATCGGTGAGCGCGAATTCTCCACTGACGATGAAGCGATGCAATGAAAAAAGAGGGACTCTGATAGCGTAAATCCAATGTGATTGATGTATTAATGTTTTTATTTCATGCAACGCCTGATCGAACGTCTTGTTAAAATTTTATACGACGTTGAGAATATTTTTTTTGGAGATAATTGTTAACATGATCTTTTCAAATTCTTCAATTAACCTAATCATCCTAATCAATCTGAACCCAGTGGAAGATCGTAAACTAATGTTTCGTGATTAGGTGGTACGATCATATAAGGACCATGATGATTAATCACATCATGCGTGACACATGATACGGGGGTGAAGAAAATTTAAATTGTTTCATTGAAGGAAAGTATCCTATACGATGGAATCTCGATCGTATATTGATAAACAGGCAAATATCATTTTGCGACAAAAAAGTAGATAAACTGTTAGGATCATGATAGAAGAATAGGAAGAATAGGTGATATCCGCCCGGGCTTTCGGGATTGAAATTGAACGGGTTGTCGTCGTAAAAGGATCTTTTTCAGAACGACCCGTTCTTGAGTACCGCTATTAGCCCCTTTTAAATGTCGAACTTTTTTTCGTGATAACTCGGCGAAATGATAGTACTTAAAGGTCTCGATTCAGTTCATTAAAAACACTTTTCGTAGTCGATAGTAATGAAGGAAGACGTTAATTAAGATCCGAACAAGTGTCAACTACACATGGTTTCAAGTATGACACGCGAATCAGAATTCTTATGACGAAATGATTTGCATTCGCATAGAATCGGTATTCGGAAGGTTGGAGGTTAAATCAGTGTACGATGTAGCCTACAGACGTTAATAACGCTATGCTGCGTAAATATCTCACTTCCTTTTGTCGTCTCCATAACCACTCATCTATCTTTCCTTTTCCTCCTTTACTCGCACTCTCATCCTCAGGAGACGAGGTCCACTAACCACGTCCAGCGAAAGTATTGTCCCATTTGTGAAACGCATAGAAATACACGGAGAGACAGTGTCAACACTTGGCCGATCCTCGTGATCGTCCGAGTGTATCGCCTTCCGTAGCTTTGTCAGCAAGTTCCGGATCTGAGACCTGGCGGGGCTTTACTCGCGATGTTACCACCTCCGATACATTGACCGGTTTTTCTCTTTGTTTTTCGATTTTCCCCTCTCTTTTTCTGCAATTTTTATTTCCCCCGGTAATTAAAGTGACCACAGAAATCTACTCGTACATCGTGTATATTGCATTGTATACCATGTACCGGAGCATCGTATATAAATGTATATGCAAAGGCGCATTGATTGCAAGATTCTATTAAATTCCGTGCAACGCTGGACAACGGATGGAACAATCGTTCCATCATCTCGATTAAGAAACTTGTCCTTAATAAGTTGACGAGATAATGACTTGGTGGTTCTCTTGGCAGTTCTCTAAAAGTTCTCACTCATTATTCATCATCCAACAATGTTGATGTTAGGAATGATTGCCTCGAAAAAAAAGAACGAGGAACGTACGTAAACGATTTTGTTTCTCATGTTAAACACAACAAGTTTGACTGCGTTTAACGGTGCAACGATCCGTTGGCCCACAGCTTGTTTGCAGGCTTGCATCACGATGATATATTCCGCGACGAAATGCGGCTCGCGGTGCGTGAGAGGGTGAAAAAGTAGGTACGTCGTACACAGGGGTGTACCCGGAATTGCAATCGGCTCGCGGTGAGCATTGCATACAGTAAGGATGGAGGTGGTTGTAGCCTACCGGTGCTACGGGTTTCTGACTATGCTGGGCCACTTGAGAGAGCTCGCCGTTTCCCTTATTCCTTCAATCAACGTCAGCTGGGGAGGCGAGTCTAGTGTGTACACTGGGCAAATACTCGCATGCTCTGTACTAGAGCAGCATAGAGACCAATGACTACACCATCCATCCACATATACGTATTTCTATGTACTCATATCCATGAAGTTATATACACGTAAAATGTTGGTATACACAGGTATATATTTTCGTGTGTTGGTGAATTATTGTAGCTGTAGAAGTTGGCTAGACGCTTTCTCTCTCATTCTTTCACTCTGACCCCTCTGAGAATCATCGCATATCGATTCTTTTTTCATCTGGCGAAACGTCAGTTAAATGAAAATTTCGTTTGTCTCTCTTGCGTAGCTGCAATGCACTTGTCGAGATATGGGATTCCTCAAGTCGTGGGGTAGTAGAGTACGCGGAAGATGATCATCATCATGACAATAGTAATGATTATGTTGAATACCAATACTTTCGATCTCACAACGTCGAGAATCTAATTGTACGGATCACTAGGCATCATCTATCTTCATAATTAATATACACTCAACTCTGTAGACGCGTAATCATCCTGAAAACTTGGGCAACTCTTATGGCGCTCTAAATAACTCGATGTATCTTCAAATCGCAATTGTGGATGTGCCGTGGAAGAAGAGAGGCGCGATCTCGTTTTAAAATAGGAAGGAAGAGGACCGGATACCAGTGCGTTACCCATGCATCATAGGTCGCCTAAACGAGCTGTTTAGACGACTTCAAGTTAACCCAAATTGACTCAATTGGATTAAGCGCGTCGAGGCTCATCCGACACTTGGGAACCGGCCCCGGGTGCGACTCCGCGCTACGTACATTACGATACAGAGACATCGAGCCTCCAGTACACAATTACGAGATCCACTATGTATATCGCGGAGAACGTGCACGCACATATGTCTATATATCTCGGTATACGTATGTTTATCTTTCCGGAGAGTTGAGAACATATGCGTATATTCCACTTTTGCTTCTCATGCAAATTATCATCACATTACGGTATTAGGTCCACAATTTTTTCTCTGCAGCATCACAACCCACTCTTCCAAGTTCTCTCAATCAACCTTCTCGCTGTTACCAACAGTTCCTGTTAAAGTCTCACACGCCTCTTTTCTTTTTTTTCTTTACTTGTCCGCCTTCTACGCGAATTCAAACTAGTTAAGAGCACTGTATTACGCGGGTGTTAAGCTGCCACATTCGGGGAATTAACGAAACGGCGCCTGCTGCGCATATACGCGATTCATTCCTCTGAAATCTACTGTGCACTGAGTAGATATTGGTCTCACGTTTTTCAAAGCTTTTTTCCCATCCGTCTGCAATGCTCACGAAAGATGACAGTAATTGCTAATATTAGTGCATATCTTGCTATGCTGTATGTGTCCCGTTGTATTCGGATTTAATGCACGCCACAGTTCGTATAAATTCCCTATTGGTATTTTTTGTTAAAGTCATCGAACGTAAGTGTTGTGTTCGCGACAGAGAGTTCGACGATCAGGTTACACTCCCTGTGTTCACGATAATTTTTCACCCGCTCGATTCGTCCATGCTCCTGCTGTGTTCTTGCAACGACGGAAGGAAAGAGGACAGTTGGTTACATTGAGCTTCGGAGATACAAAAGTGGGAGCTTACGCGAATAAGCCACATCAGAAAATATCGGCGAGGGTGTCGAGATTGGAGTGTCCGCTGCTTGGATGACCCTTACTATCCGGAGTACGAGTGCTAGGCACGATCGAGGCCTGCTTTTCCCTTCCTCCATCGACGTCGTTCTCTTTCTCTTCTCCTCCTCGTACAAAGCTCAGACTTATACGTTTATTTTTCTCGCTATATTTGTCCCTCTTCGGCTGAATCTCCGGTACGTGCGTCACTCGTGTTATAGAAGAGGGCACACTGTCGACGCGGGGGTGTCGGGATTGGAGTGTCCGCTTCTTGGATGACTGGGAGACCCAACTATCGTATTATAAAACAACGCACGAGAGTTCTCGCTGCCCAGTACCTCTCATCTCGTCCCCAACACATCGTTACGCGCAATCGCACACTTGTGTAGTTACTTACACTCATCTCTCATTTTGACCACGGGGTGACCGCGTCTCCTTCTCTCTTTTCATATGTCTGTCTCTGCTGTACTCTCTGTTCCAATGATACATATGTACACACACGCTCGTATGTGTGGGACCATACATAATATACTGGTGGTACATTAGATGAGATTGTATACATCGGTATACGGATCGTCGGAAGTCACCTTCCTCATTATCATACCAACCAGCCAACTCGCTCACTCGGGCATAGCCTTCATCCTGTGCCCTAGTCACTTACGGTAATATATACATATATATATATACACGTAGGTGGTCAACCTAAGTGTTAGGTTGTCGACAAGGCCGCGGCCGAGTTGAACAACGTAGGGTACGTCGGTTTCGCGGGAGAACCCCTGCCATGGGGGACAAGACGCAAGTCCATTACACTCAATCACTGCATGATTGGCTCAAACGATCGGACTACCGCTTGCCGCTTGCGACGTCAACGCGACTCGAGTCTCCGTCGTCGTCAGCAACGTCGTCATTCACGTGATCCTTTTTCTTGGTTTTATATAACTCAATACCATATCCGCACGATTGCCAATCCAATGGTTCAAGTTCTCCATGTTCTCTATTTACCACTGGGACTCGATGAATCCGATCCAGAAAATTCGAAAGGGGACTTTAACCGAATTAGATTTTTCTTACATGTTTGTTGGACCTAACATGTTAGAATGACAACAAAACGGTCAAACTGTACTTGCAGAAAATATAATCAAAAATGACCACACTCTTTCCAACTGGAACACCGGGCCCTTTAATTGTTATAATCATTCTTGTTTTTCATTGCTGGATTTTCACAGCGCATTTGTGCACAGTTGAAACTGCAGAAAACATGTCAGGGATAACCTGGAGTCGAGACAAAGTGTAGCTTTCGGATGCACCAACTTTAGCAATTGAATATAATTAAGTAATCCCAGAGGCGCCTCAATGGTGCAACGCTTATACGTATATATACAATTGAGATATCATGGTAAAAAGTATAAGCTCTCCGCTGATACTCGAGAATCGTAGCTTGGCCGTCTGCCATCAAGAATCCGGCCAGTTACATATATGAAGACAGAGAGATAGACAGAAGTATCCACCTAACCCAAGGATAATATCGTCGTAATCCTGGTGGATACTACCGGTTGCCAATATGCTTGCTCGACTCTCCATCTACATAACTGCCGCCAAGAGGACGAAAGCTTCCTACCAATAAAAGAGTTTTTCTGCAAAGTTCGTAGTAATAATGCAATAATATGACAATTGTCCAGCAGAATATACCTGGTACGTACATGCGCATGTAGATACGATTCTCATCTTTTCTGTCAACATTAAAGACACATGCTCGCGACTGAGCACAAGTTCTAACATTAGTGCGGATAATAATACGGAATTTTTCAACAACCGTGGACAATTTATCGATGATAGATCGGGACTACAATAGTATTGAAATCGAAGTTTGCCATGGCATCGTAGCACAATAGATATAGTCAAGGTGCAGGGAAAATGTGCAGTATCCGTTGAACGATCGGTGACTCGTGCGACTCGAAAAACGGTTATTCTTCCCAAGCACAAGCCAACTGGTTTCCTCGGTCGCTTTGGCGCGAGCGAGATTCTTAAGACGTTGGCTGAGGCCCGAGGCAAACGGACCAAGACGTTAAAGGGGGTAGTCCCCTTGGCCCCGAGTAAAGAACGTGGCACTAACAATAAACGAGACTGAAGCCGAAACGTCGGTTACGCCTCGAAACGGCAGCTGGCACGCGCGGAACGCTACAGTTATAGCAGCGACATGCTGGTGTACGCTGCAAGTTGGTAAGAAGTTTGCGGGGACCCTCTGTGGCCCCGGCTTGATCGAAGGGCTCGCGGGCTCTATATTTCCCTCTTCCTTTCTCGTTTTCTTCGACTTGCTTTCCGACTCTTGTGCTTCCTTGGTACACCGATTTACCCCTACCAAAAACTACCTTGTGGGACACAGGGCATCTATTCCAGATGAGTGTAACCATGGGTATACCGGGACATTTAAACCGTCAGGGGTAATACCGCCACACGGTGGAACCACCTAAATGCCATCAAGGGATCCCACTCGACCTCGCAATGTCGTAGAATTTCAGGGATCAGCGAATATCGAGGATTAAAAATACACACTGTAGAGTTTGAATGATTCATCTAAATATACATATGTATATAACCTTTGATATGTAAAATAATAAGCAGTCTATCCATATTGAAATTTTTACAAATTTCAATTTTGACCAAATGTTCTTAATACTTATATAATACGATTCTAGCCAAATTTGAAATACGAATGTCGCATAGCTACAAAGTGTCATAAACACTACTAAAAATCTTTCAAAGCATTTAGAAACAAAAGGTCGTTTAATATTTTGCGCTTATTACCACAGGAGAAAATGACACATATTTCCAGCTGATGAAAAAAAATTGACGAGTATTTACAGTGTTCTACGCCATTGGGAGCAAGGACCGTTGTGCCTGCTTCTTTTCCGTCTACGGAATAAGAACGAAGGGAAACGTAGGATTTTTTGCACCTTTCAATATCAGACGTTAGGATTTCCCACAGTGAGAAGTCATGGGAACTCCCTTTAAATGGGGTGAGTTTCATCTCGTGGAAAATTCTCCTCCTCTCAAGATTTGCGGTGCAGTGTTCATAGCGAAGAGCTGACACCTTGGGAATTTTCTCCGTACACGAGTCCTGCACCCGAGCACACGTTGCATAGAGAAACTCTCGCGTCTTCCCTTATAAAAACTTCCCTCCGAAAATTCAGACTTCCCCTATATAGTTTTCCTTTTGTTTGCCAACCCGTGTGATCGTCGTCAAGATTCATGATGATCAACACCCTGAAAGAAAAAATTATGTCTACCGTTAACGGTTAAAATGTGCATTTTACAATTTCCTTTCTAAACTCGTCGCGTTGCGCGGGAAATCAGAAACGAAACTGGAAATACGATATATCTTGGTGGAGAAAAAACCTAGCCGTTACGCGCCTGACAAGAACATTTAAAGTTATCCGATCTTCCATGAGAAATAATTGCACTGGAAAACGTATTTTGTTTTTATATCTGTAAAAGAACGAGAATAAAATGTACAACACAGTTATTTTTATGACAAAATCTAATAAACCTTTGCGTATAATATTGCATATATGCAATATTGTATATACATGTATTATATTAACATCAACGTTTTAATGTAGATAGCTTTAATGATGATAATAGTAATGCAGCTAATAGTAATACCAATTGAATAAACGGTAGTGTGGTAGCGATGATCATTCCAATTACGATAAACGAGTAATTGATCTCATTACATTATAACTCAATCTGCACCAACACGAAACTTTTTCCTGCCATAAAACCACAAAGTTTTTGTCGATTTCAATTCAGCATATCGGACGAACCACACGATGGTGCCGATTAACTCAAACATTTTATTGGACAATAATACACATAGGAGTCATCGCGGCAAGGTCGTGTGCATTCGAAAAACATCAGTACACAGTGTGAATACTGAACAAATTAAACGAGCTGTAAATTATGAAAATCGTGTCACCCATCGTACGGAAAACACACTCGAAAAGCATTATGTCTATATAGTATGTACACATAACACAGCAACGTATGCATATCACGCCGACCGTAATACTTGTACCTCTATGCGCAAACGTTTATGTGTAAAAGTGTGTACCATAATACGAGTGGAGGATCGTGGGGGATTGCGGTGGGCGATTGAACGGACTGGGCGCGTGCCAGTGAATCGAAACGATTTCATATGCGAAATAACAGTGATAAAATCCCGAGAGTGTGAGATCCAGAGAGGGGGAGAGAGACGGCTGGTAGTAGGTGGGGCCATCACGGTGTACCCATCGACGTGGATTGCGCATTAACACGATTAACCGACAATTAATAACCCATCAATTGACATCGTGGGAATATACGGCGTACTTGTTGCGCGTTTAACACGATTTTGATACAACAGCCTACTCGGTAGCAAAATAAATACAGAAAATTTGATTTCTATACTTCCAAAATAACATTTTGCTGTACGCTTGTGGTAACGCTCCTTCGATCAGTGCGTATTTCTCGTAAAAAACAGTTCGATCGCAGAAGAAACGCATTTGGACGTATGAACGTATGCAGTGAAGTATGTAGACGCTCGAGTCGGCTGCTGTATACATTTTGACCGGAGAAACCTTGTGAGCAGTGTAACGGAAGTAAAGTTGATGGTTAAAATATTCGAACCTGCTTTTAATTATTTTTCTTCACTCGCTTTTGCGATGAATAAATTTTGTTTGGATATATTTTCATATATGTAAAAGAGAAGCGTTCGAGTTGAGCGCGGATGGACATGGGCCGTTGCTCACAATTGCTTTCCCATGCACCCCCAGCGAACTCACTCCCTTTGAGGAGAACCTCCACAACCATTACCACATGACACTCGCAGGGGGTAGAATTCCTATGCACATGTCGGGTCTCGAAACTCTATCGAAAACACTGCAAGCCAAATTCATCGTTAGTACCATAATTTCAACATTGAGAGTGTAAAAAAGACGACATAACGAACCATCATATTTACTTAAAAGTTAGATGTATTTTTGGTCTTTGAAGCCTAGGAATCGATAAAAAAAAATGATGAGATTCATCCTCCTGAGGAAATATTTGAAATATCTATCTTTACACTATCTTTTTTCATGATTTTCGGACTTTCGGAATCTATATCTAAGAAGGTTAATGGTGAAACATCGTGAAACCTTTTTTTATCATTGTAAATTCCTCATTTATCTTTCTATAAATTTTGCTTCATATCTGTCTCGTTATTTTTTTTATCGTTTTTTTTTTGACAATGTCAATTTCAATCCCCAATATCTGAATAACCGCATGATCGATATTGCAATTATTAACTTCAGATATTTAATATCTAGTAAAAAGAAAATGTGCAGTGAGTGCTGACATCGGATTGAAAGACGCCATTATATACAGGTAGAGATGCTTCTGAGCTTGGTACACTTAATTCGCTACGTTAATTATCCAACTTGATGCCTACGAGATATAACAGGAAGAAGGATGAAGAGAAAGATTGTTGGATCTAGGTATGATATATATGTAAAGTCAATAGTTGAAAACAATGGAACCGATGGAGCGTCGTTGAGATGAGGCTCTGTACGGGAGAGTTCGGCGCGTTAACGATGCAAGTTCGTTCGACGTGTCCGGTGAGTTATACAACGTGGAAGAGCCTCGGGCCCTTCCACGACTCGTCCAAGAGACTCTGAATCGTTTATTCTAAACATTCAATCTCTGTAGCTCAACATCGTTTGCGTTGTTGAGAAAATTATAAAACAATATCAACATCACGAACGTTATTTTACAATACAGTTTTGCGCTATCGGAACATTAAATCGAATCAAACGAAAAGTAAAATTGCACACAGACCTTAGGTTCATACCGCGGGCACGAAATAGAGTCACCTGCCTAAACGGTGAATACATGGCATGACGCATTCTCCGGAAGTGCCGGTTGATGGTTCCAGGGGGGAGGGGGCATCAATCCTGTACTATTACTCGTATGAATATATTCCACTATTGTTCGTTCTGTTTTTTCTCTATGACACGAGATCACTCACGATACGAGCTCGATGATCTTGCCGCAATCAAGAAATAACTGACGAAGCAATAAGTAACAATGAATACGAACGCTGCACATATTATGTTCTCGCATTGAAAAGATAAAAAAACAAATAAAATACCGAAAGAATATGAGTCGAACCGAGAATCGGGAAAAGTTTTCGGTCCACGAATGTCACGGTTCACCCGTTAACCGGAAGTCAACGAAGCTTCCTACCGGATGACGCGAATCTACATCCTTTTTTCTCCTTCTTCCATTCTCATTTTGCTTTGAATTTTTATTCTTCGTACTATGACAACGCACAAGGTCTGTTTGTTTCATACGTGCACTATACAATTCTGGTGAGTGTCTACATCGCACTTTACGTATTTATAGATATATGTTATTCTAGATACATCCGAGTTGATAGTCCAAGTGCTACAAACAAATTTCACTTTTCTGTTGCTCTTCGGCCCCTTGCTGCCCGCCACCCGTTCCGTAATTACCTCTTCCCGGTTTGTACTTCCGACTCTCAAGGCAAAGGTCTCGTTTCCGGTGTAGCTTCGCTACATACAAAAAGCGTTCAACCTTTTTTTCATCGTCGTCGCTCTTTTCCCCTTAACGCAGTCATCGTGCGGCCTACGCACGAAGAAACGCTGCCTCAGCACAACCCCCCTCGAAGTTTACGTACTCTTTCATCTACAGGTATAATGTGCTTGTGGCAGAACGAGCGCTTATCGTGAGCAACCGATGGGTTGTTGATCGGTTGAGAACTGGCATGGGGGAGGAGATTGGGAACTCTTCACCATATGCTCACTAATGTGCAAACGGTTCCCTCGTATGTTTCTTTTTTCCTGTCTTCCCCTGGCGCGCTGTGTCTATCGGGCTCTTCGATGCAGGCTAGATCAGTGTGCGTCTCAAAATTTTTACACAAAAATGAGAAAATTCTATTAAAAATGATGAGAAGATATTTGCCCTCACCCCTGCTATTATTCCTCGAAAATATATCACGCGTTATCGAATATGTCGATAAAGCAAAGCGCAAGACTATCGAAAGCAGGTGCTGTTAAACTACTCGGTTGTTGCTTTCTCGGATATTGACATATGAGTATAGTCACACAGAGGATAGTACTATTTACTTGAACATTCAATATTTTTGATGGTTATTGAAACGCGCTTTTTTTATCGAGGTTTTATCTCTTATGGGATTATTGCAGAAATTCCAAAATAAGAAAAATATATACGCAGTCACTTGAGTCTCCTTAAGCCCGGGTTGACGGCCCTACTTGTCGCATATATCGACCCTAGAAAGTGCCATTACGGTATACAATAAATTTTTCAAGCAATCGTTGCTTCTTGTGTGTGACCGAACTTGTGTGAGAGTAACATATTGAATCCAGAGAGGCAACGGAATATATAAGTATTAAGACGTACATCCACGCATACAGTATAAATACATGAACTGACGAACGAAAATGTGATAGTTCTTTGTCATGCCTCCCGTCTCGAGACATATATGCTACGGCTAAGGGTGATATGACAGAACGCAAATGGACACATACGAAAGAGGGTAGGTATCGGTAGGTAGCCTGAGACATTCTAGCTTCTTGCATTGTCGCAAAGGTGTGCGGAAATGGTTTGCCTCACGGACCTCGTGCTCCTAAGAGAAGTTCGCTGCGAACGCGTGGTAAATAATCTCCAGTTCTAGGTGCGAAAAAGACGCTTGAACGAACAGAACCTATGTTATGGGTTGCGTGTGAAAGTTAATTCACCATCTTTGTGTTTAACGTTGAATAAGGTGAATCAATTAGGCTTTCCACATCTACAAATGACGATCTACAAATAATCGTCAGTATTTAGTTGCATTAATTTAGAAACAGCAGGTCAGAAATTAATATTCAAAGAAGCTAAAATATTAGCCAAGTGCCTTTATAGGATGTAAAGTCATACTGAATACATATTATAGTGCTGAGTGTTTAGACAAGCGTTGATAGACATCGATACATGCAGTTTGGGACATTGATTACATTGTTTTTAACAAATATATAACGATCGGTGCGGATAGGATTTCGGGGAGTTGTTGTAGAAATGGCCTGTCTCCGAGCAGTGTCGAACTATCAATTATATTTCCTTCCATCGTCGAGTATTGACCCCTACTTTCGTAACCACACTCAATGAGACAGGGAGAAAAAGACAACGTCATTTATAATTGAAAATAGAACAAACGGAAAGAAAAAAGGAGAAAGAGCAAAGAAGTGAAGAAAAGTTGTATAGCTATATATCGCCAAAGATAGAACTTGGGCGAAACTGCTCATATGCGAATAAGATATTCAGTGAAGCCAATTTTCTTATGGTCTGTTCGGAATTCTCCACCCTCGATATAACGCTGTTTCGAGACCCGCGTATGCTCTAGCCTTCTCACCGAACAACTTCGTATACGTATGCATCTATAGAATTCGTACTTATGCATAGATGCACATATACATAAAAGTATACGTATGATTATCGATATGGTGTGACGATATCGAAGTTTCAACCACTAACTGCAACGGTTGAGTGCTTGACGAGGTCGCTTTAGTTCAAGAATACAGCTTGTCGTGTAGCCGGCAATGTATATTTATCACCGTCTATTCTCTTCTTATTGCATAATATCAAATACAATAAATGAGTGTTTTGTAAATCGTGTTGATAGTAGAAAACTGCATTGCGAACGTGAAGAGACACCTTTGTTGTTGAACTTTGTCAAACATCTTTCATCACGATAAATATAATAAACTAAGATTGCATCCCCGAAGGAAAGAAAGAAAAGATAGACCGTTTATTTATCATTTAAAACAGGTGTTTCGTTTTATGAACGTATTAACGTATAATATACTTTTTATTTATATATATATATATATATATATATATTTTAATACATTCTCAAGATCGCAGAACGATAATTATCCCCCTGAGAAGAATACTTAGTGTTACACCCAACTTCATGAGATGGAGCCGAAATTTTACTCAGAAAAAAGTCACCTTCGAACAGTTCTTTAATGTGGTACTTTTATAAACGCAAAAATTAGGTTCGCTGCTGCATATACTTTGGGTGAAAAGATTTCACTCTCATAAGTAAGATGACCGTGTGAAAATAGCCAGATTCATTAGCAACATGATTTTTCACAAGCCAGCAAAATTTAAAGAATACTTACCATGTAGCTCATTTGCAATTGATAATTTTAGAAAAAAGATTGTTGCGAACCGCTGTATCTTTACTCGATTATTCACTCTGTACAGAGTGAATATAATTTTTTAAAATCACACGCCGAAACAGCGAATAACTAAAAACATTTCTTTATTCGTTTACTTGCAGACGGATAGCGTTGTTGAAACAAGAATCGCGACGAGGTGGTGAGGGGCAACTAGCCCTTTGGTGAGCTCGAAGGATGCAGCTCCCAGGCGGGGGCACGAAAAGACCGCCAGTGCGAGTTCTGGCACTCGCGATAATAAACGGCAGCAATATCAAAAGTCACCACCAGTGTCACCATCAACAGCAGCAATACACGACGAGCGGAAGAAGCGTCCGTCGTAGCAGGAACGTAACCAGGTCTAAGAGCAACGATTTCATTAGTTCGGCAGCACCTGAAACAGGTCCCGACAATAATCCGATTCCTTTGAAGTTTCGTAAACGGAACTCGCGTACATACCGGGGACATCGAATAACCGTCAAGAAGGAGCATACGAAGCACCTACAGCAGGATCTAAAAATATTGATGTCGTATCCACGGCGAAAACCGTGGACCGAAGAATAGTAAAAAATAAATTAGACGAGGAAGAGGAGGAGAAAGAAGGCGGCGAGAGGCGACTGATAAAAAACGGACGTTGTATAAAAAAATCAAATAAGTAGACAGTGAACGAACAAGATACGATAAGAAAGGAGAGTTGTTCCGACGACGAGGAACCAAAAATTAGTCGATATAAGCGAGATCACGGTTAAGCGTTATGAGAGGAAGCCTGTATTTACAAAAGTAACAACGGGCAAAATTCGGAAAAAACGTACAAAACGAACGCGAAAAAAAAAGAAAAGTGTTAGTTAGTGCATACAGCAACAAGATCGAGAGACGGTCGGGGTGGCGGTGGCGGTTCTTGCAGGAAGTCCGAGAGGAAGTGAAGGAAGAGCGTCATCGGCGGTGATTGTGTCGGCTGCTGGTGAGGGTCTCACCAGCGTAAAGTTCGTACAGTCGAGAGCAGCAGCGGCAGTGGGTGTCAAGGAGAAGGTGGTAGACGCGCGCGCGCCTCAGCGTATAGAAGGAGGGGGGGGGGGGGGTGAACGTCGAGAAAAGGAAGTAGGAGTTGGAGTACACGACGTACTAGCGGAGGAGGTGCAGTATCGTAGAAGTGGGGATCGGCCGTGCAGGAGTGAGAAGTGGGGACGGTTTTAAGAAGGAGTAAGTGAGAGTGAGAAAACAAGATACAGACTTTGCCGCTGCTGCTAGAAGGCGAATTGCTCGTGGGTCAGGGGTAGGGCAGCTGAGTCGTAGAGGTTCCAAGGGAGAGAAACATACGAGAAAAGCACGACGACAAGAGCAAGCAGAGCCACGAGGCAAGCTATTCGAGCGCAAAGGGGAGGGGTGACAAGGAGCCCTGGCGGGGAGGGGACGCGGAGGCCTTCGGGGGGCCGACCAACCAGACGGCCGATGATGTCATCGGAGGAGGAGACCGACTGTTTCGCCCTCTACGGAACAACCACGGACAGCAAGCAACAGCAACTCCTAAAGAAGCAGAAGCGCACCAGACAGCGCGTGGACGCCGGCGAGCCACGCAACAGCTACTCGAGCATACCAAACTTTAGCTCCCGGCCATCCTTTTTCGGTGGTGCACAATACAGTGCTATATTCAGTGGCTCGGGTCCACCATTGAATCATCAGTCTTTACAACAACAATCTCAACATCAGCAACAACGTCAGCAACAGCCTGGCGCAGCTGGTGGACTTCAAGGTCATCTCGGAACAACGACGGGGCCGACGACTCAGCATTCCGCTCACGCGGCATTCGATTTTTTCGGGGCTCCGGGCTTTGGCCCTACCAAGATGCTGAACGAGCCCCTCGGACGACAGGTTAAGCAGGCGAGTGACGCAGGAGGTTCGCCGCCCGAGGGTAGCCAAGGAATGACCGGTGCGGGCATGGATCAGGCGGCGAATCTTCAGCCGGGGGTGGTAATTAATTGTGAGGACCCGGCTACCGCTGTTGAACTCACTCAACACATGTTGCGTGACATACTACAGAGACGAAAGATGTCCGCGCTCTCGGGTCAGGAACAACCAAACAATAATAACAGTATCCATAGTAACAATAATAACAACAATAATAACATGACGACGGAATTGCTGAAAAGTCAGCAGCATCTACAGCAGAGCCCTCAACAGCATCAGAATAGTGATAGTGCGCGAGCGATTAGTGGGACAGTGCAGAGTGGAGGCGAGGAAAGTGTTGATGGAAATAACGTTAACACGAATCTAAGTGAGCGTGATACCGTGATGCCTGGTGACGCAGAAGACAGTGCCGAGGACGCGGCATCGGCTGCCCGCGCGATGGAGGAGGCTTTTGCGGAAGCCGGTATGGAGCCAGGTGCAAATCTCGATGGATCAGACTGTGAACAAAGTTTACCACCGAGTCCATCCGCACCACGCTCCGGATCGGTTTCCGTTAAAGAAGAACTCGATGATTCAATGAACATCAAAAGGAGTCCGAGTCACTCGCCGTGCCCGATAATGCCCAAGGCTGAAACAACGTCACCAACGTCCGAAGTTAAACGTGCTCGTGTGGAGAACATTGTGAGTACGATGCGCAGCGTTAGCAGCCCTGCCTGCAATCCTGGTGCTGTCAATGGTTGCAAAAAGAGGAAGCTCTACCATCCCCAGCAGCAAACAGCGCATCACGTGCTTCAGCATGGGATTACCGATGTTATGCTAGATGATGAGGAGGAAAGCGAAGAAGAGGATGATCCGGCGACGATAAGAAGAAAACGTGAACAAAAGGATACTCTGCAAAGTCAATTGAAAGTACTGAGGGGCGAACTCGCGGCAATGAAACAAAAATACGATGAACTCACAACTCGAGGGTGGATGTTACCTGAAAGTAGCGATAGTGGTGATGCTCCGCCAAGTCCTCAGCATCATCCACATCCTCAACCACCACCCCGACCGCCGAGACCTCATCCACCACCTTATAATGGGCTCCCGCCACTTCCACCTGATCACCCGCATGCAGCGGCCGCGATGTATCAAATGGGACAGAAGCTCTATCTTGAACAGGCTCATGCTGAACGCATGAAGCAGCATCAAGAGGCTGCAGCGAGGCAACAACAGGTTGTAGCGCAACAACAACAACAACAACAACAACAACAGCAACAGCAGCAACAACAGGCAGCGGCGCAACAGCAACAGAAACAGCAGCAACAGGCGCAACAGGCGGCTGCGCAGCAGCATCAGCAACGTCAACAATCACCGCAACCAACCAGTCAGCCATCGAGTCAAATAAATACTGGCCCACCTACGCCACAAACTCCAGTTATGCCACCTAGTGGTATGGCGCATCCACACAAGGACTTCCATGAGAGGTTAAATGTGTTCAGAAGTGCTGCCGGTAGAGTTCCAACTGGCACATCGGGTACCCATATAACGGGCGCTGATCTTGAGGGTTTCGCGGACATTCTCAAGTCGGAAATCACAACCTCGCTAACGAATCTAATAGATGGCGTAGTATCGAGGTACGTGCAGCCCCGGAGGTTTCTTAACAAGCAGTCTGGTGATGTTGCGCAAGCGGCCGCGGATCAGCTGAATAAGGATCTTATACTCGCGAGCCAATTACTCGAGAGAAAATCACCGAGAACGAAAGTCGTAGATAGAGGTGCACCACAACCTACCGGTGGCCCAAACGGGCAACGGGGGCCCCTCAACGGTGGGCCCCCGGCTCAAACCGCGGGTTTTCCGCAAATCGGTACCATGGGTGGGGCACATGGCCAACTATCTGGCCCAACGGAAAATAATCTCAACCAGATTAATCAGTTACCGCCTCATGCGAGATCGAGCGTTGGAATGTTCCAAACACCGAAACCACCAACGATATATGGCATGGCCTCTATTCAGGCGCAGCAGCAGCAGCAACAGGCTCAACAGCGTGAACAGCAGCAGAGAGAGCAGCAACAGCGAGATTACTGCAATTTGAGGACTGACGATAGAGAAGCCAGGGAAGCCGAGCAGAACGAGGCCCTTTCTCTCGTAATAACACCAAAGAAAAGGCGTCATAAGGTAAGATCAATCAAGTTATGTATTCCCTTATAAGAACATCCCAAAAAATCCTATGATCCTCGCGGTAACCGAACGGTTTTAACGTCAGGTTACCGACACGAGGATTACACCCAGAACTGTCTCGAGAATCTTGGCGCAAGAGGGCAATGGTTCACAGGGCGGTAGCGACAGTCCGCCACCACCACCACCGAGACCGTACCACGCACCACCACCAATGCTACCAGTCTCCTTGCCGACGAGTGTGGCGATACCAAATCCGAGCCTGCACGAGAGTCAAGTGTTTTCACCGTACTCGCCGTTCTTCAATCCTCATGCGGTTCATTCCGGTCAGGTACCATCATCGGGACCTCACCACCTGCCTGCGAGTCCACCTGGTGGAGGTGTCGAACTCCGTGATTCTCCACCACTACCACATCCACCTTCGATGCTTCATCCAGCGTTACTCGCTGTAGCTCAACATGGCAGCCCCGATTACGGACACTTGAGGATGGACAGCAATGACAGAGGTAGTGATTGCAATACTGGTGACATCAGCTACGATGGAATTCAGCCTACAATATCCTTTGCTAATACTAATTCGATGATATGTACAAATATCATCGTGTATAATTGAATAACGTTTTTTTTCTATTTTAACATTGGTAATTGTGGTGAAACTTTGATAAAAAATCAGTTTAAAAGTCAAATCATATATTATAAGCAAGGGATGAAGCTTGCAGACAAGTACATCGAAAGGTTTTTATATAGGGTGCAAACGGTTTTTCACATAGATCTCAAACGTACAACTTAAGCGTAGGCCAACCTTTATTTCGATTGTACATGCTGTTGCTCAGTTTTTGTATTATCTAAGACGACATTCTTTTTACTTCATTTTGTCTAGTAATTTTGAAAATATTTTTGGTGCGAGACCATCTTTCCTCCTTAGAGTGTCTTTCATTTTTACACTTGTATTAAATTATTTTTTTGTTAAATCGCATTGACTGAACCTTATCAACAAATTCAAGAATTTTCCAAATACATTCTAATTTTAAAAACATTCAACTTCAAAACTACCTAAATAAAAGTGATTATGCATTCATTATTTTTTAACTAGTTCTTTTTACAATTTATATACACAGTCTATGTACATGATTTCTATCTTAGCTCGAGAGAAATCTGGTGCCTACAAAACCGCGGGATGTCGCATTTCTGTAACTATTTTTCGATCTCGGTCGTTATAGAGCATGAAAAGGAGGCAGGAAAGAAAAGAATAATGGAGAAGAAGAAGATGAGATTGGTCCGTTGAGCACACAAAAAAAGCAATGTTACAGGAAATCTAGGAAACTCTGAAATGCAGGACACCACGAAAGCGAAGAGAAACGGAAGTCGAGCGTGAGCATACCGAGGAAACTTTGTACGGTAAATTTTTGGCGGAAGAGAAACTCGAGAGGCCGAGAGCAAGAGATATAGTCATTGAAGGATAGAGAATTGCGAGTAAAGTCAGAAAAGCGGAGTTGCAGCATTGTGTAGCTTCAGACCAGTGTTAGATTAGTTTGCTACGGGAGTTAGGCTAATGTTAGCTGTTGCATCTAGGAACAGAGTTTGTCCAGCAACTAGGCAGCGAGAGAAGCCGAATGAAAGTTCTTTGACCTGCGTCTGGGCGACTGCTCAGTTTCTGCCTCGTAACTTTCATTCAAACCAATAATCTCTCCTGCAATATCCCCGAACTAGTCCGAGTAAAGAACAAGTGAAGCAGTACAGATTCATCTCTTTTACTCACCACACACTTTGCTAGTTTCTTCGTTGGTTTATTCTTAGCCTCTTCGGTAATCGTTGAACAATTACAGGGGCACTGGACAAAGTTGCTCAAAAGTAATTATGGATCTCGGTACAATGCATTGTCAACGTAGAACAGATTACCGTCTCCTGCGGTCCTATTGGATCCTACGTTACCGAGGTTGGTTGCATGATAAAGTGAGATATAGAAGGTACACGAAGATACGTAGAAAAGAGAGCAGTGGACACTGAGCAACAGAGAGCAATGATGGTAGAAAGAGAAAATGCGAGAGGGAATGAGCGAGAAAGCGGGAGTGAGACGGAATCAGCGACAGTGAGAGGGGAAAGAGAAGACAACATCAGGTCATGTATAAGGGTACGGTGCAGTGGAATTGCATCGTGGGCGTTCGATCGGTGCACGACGTTCTTTGCCGCCTTTTTAGTTCGGCCTTTGATGTAAAATCAATGCTACCGTTTTTCCCTCCATCCTCGATTTTCATACTGTCCCACTCTCTCATTTTTTCTCTCTCGCTCCAGCTGCTGCACTATTTTCTGTTTCCGTCTCGCTTTCTCTTGATTTTCCCATCGTTGCGTCCACAGGGTAGGTCGAGAACACAACTATATAGGTACTGCCGTCGAACCTCCGAACAATCTTCATCGCACAGCCAGTCCGGCGATATTACGGAAATTTTTCTCCGAAGAATTCTCGAGTCAATTTCTAATTCGAGACAGCGACCACTTCTATGAAATAAGTATATAATCAGAAAGACGCTGTATATATATGCTGCAAGATAAATTCATTAGGATAGAGTTAGATTTTACAGGCACGCATAAGAGCGCTATAAAGTTCTCGATGTTTGGAAGGGTCAATGTCTATAGGGAGGTATCGAAACACGTGGGATTAACTGAATAAGAATGTGATGAAACCACAGAGGGAGATCCTATTACCGATAAGGAGCAAGTAAGGCTTCAGCTGAGGATGCGGCCAATCGTAGGTCAACCTCAGCCAATATTAGAACCCTCTATCTATAGCATATTCTGTCTCGTTCTCGGTCTTCATGTGGACACATCTAACCCTCGACGGGAGTGCCACAGCTTGTACGATTTCTAATCCAATTTGATTTAAAAGAAAACACGATTAATTTTGAGATACTCGAGTGTCGAGTTGAGATAAAATATAACATCGCGTAGTTCGCGAAGTAGCCATTTTTTAAATACGTTACGATCGTCATTGAGTTGTCAATGTATCACCACAATTACCTAATACAATGTTTCACAAAGGAAATGCAATACTTTTTTTTTATACATTCGACAATAGTTCCCTTAACCACAGTGAACTCGGCAACATTGACTCCGATGCATTTGAGGAAGGCCAAGCTGATGTTCTTCTGGGTGAGGTATCCATCCTCTTCCGTTCTCAAGATGTACTTCCCCGACATCAAATTCAACAAAAATAACACTGCGCAACTGGTGAAGTGGTTCTCCAACTTTCGGTGAGTCAATCTTAATCATTGCTTTTAGTACTCTATCGTTCTCGGTCATTTACAGAAAAAAATTATATAATATAAAACTTTGGTAATATTAACCGCAATCATATATTTGCCATCAACGTAATCGCGTGAGCCCCGTTGGCATGAAACGCGCTCGAAATTCCGGCCCACCCTTCAACGCGAATGCTCTGTATGACCCTTACGTATGAACTTCATTCTTTCCCGGAGGATTCGCTCTTCCAGCATAACATGACGATCTAGTAGACAATCTCTTCCTTGAATATCCTCGCGACGTTACGTAAGCTTTATAGACGATCGACGAAAAACGTGCACACGATCAAGAGGAAAGAACAGCCTAAGATAAAGGAGGCTAAGTTAAAATCGACCACTCCCATTTCTAGTCTAGTACCTACGTAGGACCATCAGGTATTTGTATTTCGTGGTGGGAAAGCGGTGTATCCCGGCGAGAACCCGAGAGACGAGAGAGTCACGGTGGGTGTGCCCGAATCTTAATTACCAGAAGACCGCGAGTTATATAGCGGCCTAGCACACGGTTTTTGCTGATTCCGTTGCTACAGTTGCTTCTACCGGGAAGATATGAGTAACGTCTGGGACGGGCGGCTCTTGGTGCATTGTTGGCCGGTTCACGAGTGACCCAGGTGATACGAACGTTGGTGGGCTACGTTAGTCGCATTGTCTGTTACACATTGAATGCCCACACTTTCTGGGCATTAGCCTGATTATAATTAGGCTGAGTAGACGCGTACAGATCGCAGATATATAAAAGCATCGAAGTAAGTCCTACGAAGAGGCGCGAGTTCGTTTGGCCTCGACCTCTTCCTCGCGTGTACGTTTATTCACACACATACACATGCGCCAGGCCCACACATAGAGAGTAACATATCTATATATGGTTGTCCTTTTTCCTCCATGTTACGGTGTTATCATTATAAACGCCTCTTTTCTCGTTTCTTATCCATTGAAGTGAAAAACTGTGAAGAGTGCCCATCAAAAGCTTAAACATCTGGCGATGCTTTGCGGTCGTCATTCTCCACCACTTGAGATTTTTCGAATTCATTCATCTGGCCGATTGTGGATGTGTAAATCAATCTTAGATTAGTGGCGACTGTAAAAGATAAAGCAATTCTGATAGGTACACCCGTAGGCAAGTACAGCGAAACATGTCAGCTTCCTGTCTAGAACAGAGCTAATGACGTCGAAGACTTTGTCACAAATTCATCGGCATGTCGGCCTCGGGCTTTACTACTTGGCTCTGTTATTCTTTGGTTACCCCAGCCGGAATTGTGAAATTGTAACCCTCGTCTTTGCCCGTATACAAATTTGCCTTTCGGTTGTGGCTTTCACCTCTCTTTCTCTCTTGTACTGTATTACTTAAAACACTCTATGCAAATATATGGACAATTACGGCTACCGGTTTACAGGAAGACATGGCGCAGTAGTTGAACCCAAAAAAAAAGAAAAGATTGGTTACCAATCAACATATTGAAAGAATTGAAAGAAATATATACTTATCGAATAACATCAACGTGGTATAGAGCAATAATGTAACGAAAAGAGAACTGAGAGGAGAAAGAGCGACGAAAGCAATGCGATAGCACTTCTGAGTAACACGCTTTCGTGTGTGCTATAATATTACAGGGCAATATAACGCATTAAGTTCTTTCCTTCCTTCCTTCCTTCCTTTCTGTCTACCTACTGATATGTTGCACGTACGGGAACGAGCAATCCCCTTACCCCCATAACGTCCGAGCACCCCTCAACTAATCACGTAAGGGTTTACCAAGCTTTTTCCTCTTTTTCTCGACCACCAGTAGGTTGAAAGCCGAGCGTGCTCGATCTGATAGCCTAATGCACGACTTCCTATGCGGAAATGCCCCACTACATTATTCTACTCTTTTGCATACACGTGTACTTGTATATGAGTATTCGCACAGCCACACTAATACAGGCGTTTACAACCGCAACATGTGATCATTTTTTCGGTCCCGTCATTGCCGCCAGACTTTCGCTACGGCGGATTGTCCACTTCAGCATTCGCTACGTAACCTCTTCTCATTTTGCCCAGTTGTTTTTATAACCTGCGTTCCTCTGTCTTCTACCATTCCTCTCTTGGCCAAGTTCTATCTTGTCAAGTAAACCGCTCATGGGGCTGTCAATGCATTGAATTTTCAATATCAAATATCGAACTCGGAAAGCGAGGTACGATAGCTCCCATTCCTATGTACGGTCTGAATCGTGCAGTCTCGTCATTGGTTCCCACCACGCGGACCATACATATCTATGGATATACGCATAACCGAGAATCCACAGAACATAAGAACAAACTTTTCCCCATACTTAGTGCACTATTGCGAGTTGTTCACATGCTTCTTCGTACTATCCCTCGTGTATCTGAAGAAAACAAGGAGGAGGTAGACAAATGTCGTCTCGTTTTTACAAGAGGCGGAGGAATTCGATGTATGAAAACTGAGAAAATTACTGCTAGAGACGACGTCGCTTGAACGAATAATCGCAGGACGCTCGCTCAAACGATATTTAAGGCTCGCGAAGGTTATGAAATATGAAGTGCAGAAAGTTTTGCGTGTAAGAGGTCTAAAGTTGATGCACGGGTACTTTTCTTTTTGCGTCAAATGAAACTGTGAAATGGCGAGGGGTCGGTAAGGAATTCCATTTTCAAAGGTATTATTACGAATCCTTGAACAAATCATTCAAATCGATGTAATCGTTATTCCGTTTTGTCGCGACAAAAATGTTGTTCTTTGCACTATGATGTACATTATGATACAGACGAGTTTGGCGATGTTCACAGCGTAATCATCTTTTCAAAAATGATCCTCGGTTTGTAGACACTGACGTGCAACATTTTGTCATTGAAATATTCCATTTTTCCACGACCACTATTGGGGATAAAACTTACTATCAATCTTATATGCACTGCACGATAATCACAAAAGTAGACCGATCGATAACGCGACAATTTTTATCGCTGTAATGCTCAGAATCATTCTTACATGTCCAAATCCTTTGCACGTGAACTCATGGAACAATTATTGTGTGGCATAGGAAAATGAGTTTTCTCCGCCAAACTTTTCTTTATTTTCGTAGTTTGATTGTCATTGTCATCGACATGCTTCGCATGATAACGAAACGTGCAGACAAAAGTTTTCTACCACCTCCGTCAAGTATACCCGATTGGGGTCGCCGGTAAAGTATAGTTTCCATTGTTCATGGCGAATTGAAGGTAAAATGAAAAGCGAATGAGACGAAAAACGTTGAGGCTTGGAAAAATGAGATAGAAGTGTCGTACAGAGGGAGGATTAGCTTCCTGCTATCAGATCCCACGGTGGGACACGCGACACAGCGCGGTGGCTCCGCCTAGATGCTATCTTCTTGGATGGAAGAAATTTTATGTCGTATAATGGACAACGAACGTACACGACATGGCTTAGCTCCGGTATAGCGTGAGCGTAATACAAAACTCTTTTGCCGTTTCTCTCTTTATCTATTTATCAATCTCCATATCTTTAATTCTTTCTTGATACCTTTTTGCATCTTTTATCAAACTGCGGCGACTTTCATCGTCCACTATATTCCTCAAATTACTCTTGCAATAGGACCGGTTAGGAATATGAAAGATATTGTTATTCGATCACTTTTTTCTTACATTTTTCACCGAACAATATGAGAAAATAAAAATAAGCCGCAGGTGCGGATTGAAAGAAAAATGCGATGTTGATATTTGCGTCGCGAGCAATAAAAAAGCTTAATGCTCAATGATTCCATGTACGATATAATGTGACGCAGTTACAATCTTTGGCACTCTTTGAGTAAAATATTCCCTCTCTTAATATTACCAGTAAATATAGGCTAGAACGTTCACGAAATGCCAAAATATTAATACTAAACGGTAAAATTTTGATCGGTACTTTTTCCTGTAACTGAAAAAAACTTTAAAGCCTGTGGGGTTGGAAATTTAAAAAAGTTTGCCACACCCCAATGTATAACCCACGGAATATTTCACCTTAATCGTCCAAGAAATGCACGCGACAGTTGTTATTGTAAATAATGAAGTAAGTACGTTCAGCCGGTAAATAATTAATGCCAGAAAAGATAGAACGAAATAGAACGCACGGTCAGCATTTTTAAGGGTCGGTTGATGAAGCTTCGATGATGAGCTGATAATGTATAAGCGGGCATGGCGCTCCCTATGGTGCCTACGGCCTTTCTCCTGCCACGACGCATGGCGTCTTTTACCTCATCGTAATATCTTCGCCGTGCTCTTATCGTCACAGTTGATCGTTTCGTGAGCGTACATTATCCACCCCTAGATAATACATGTATGTTTCGCTCTCTTTTGCTTTCCGTATTCTACGTTAACACGCTGGAATACTCACGCATGTAGACATTATGGAAAACAAAACGAAACACGAAACACCTCTCGTGATCGCAGTGGGTGTCGGGTGGCCGGTAATGACGAGGTAATTTCCTAAACACAAATTCCCTCTTATAATCCTTTATATATCCAACGGTGGACACGTGGCCAATCGTTAGCAAGAATTCCCCTTTTACCATCACAATCTCTGTGTCTCTCTTCTATCTGTGCGTATTCTATCGAAGCCTTCGTATTACATCGGTTCTGTCAATGTGCGCGGTACCACCCACGACTATGAAAGATGCAGGCGGTATTTCAAACTCATAAAAGAATCAAGTAAAAAAAAGACTTTGTCGCAACATATCTTTTATATACACATGCTCGCTGAGCCATAAATGTTCCAGCGCAGTTGATGATTTGTATATTCACGGTAATGCTTCTGACGTATTCAATTTCACGTTACCTGAACGCAGCATAAACAACGGCATGAGGGGATGTAGGGGGCTAGCGATAAAAGAATGAGGCATCCAATTAAAACCCGTAGGCAGCATAGTTTACCGAAATCTTGACTAAACGTAAGGAGAGGGTTTAGAGGAGGGGGGGGTTGAAAACCGGAGTTGAGGATATGCCTACAAGGCGAGAGGCAATCTCATGCACGTACGAGGTTCTCTGAGCATGTGTGCTCTCTTCTTCTCATCTACCTCTTTCTTCTTTATTCCCTCAGTCTCCCTGTCGATCACTCTCGCTCTCCCTCTCCTTCTTTACCTCTCTCTTTTAGTTTACTCCGCACATCAGCAACTCGGCGGTGTGTGCTTTTTAATCCCGCAAGATTGTGTGTACTCGGTCGTTCGCATAAGGGGTGGGTACAACCACAGTCATACGATGGGGATGGCGACTCTATATTGTCAGAGTTCTCCACATGTATGCGTGTGTATGACACTCGCCCAACACGCGCGAGCACAGAGCGTGCATGTGCATGTGTGTGTACGTGTACGCACACTCGGCGTAGTTTGTAAGATAAAAAAGTTGCCCGTTTCCGGGGTCTCTTCGATAGAGCCGAGAGAGTAGGCGCGTGTGGGCGGTGGGCGGCAGCGGAAGCCATCTCGCGAGTGCCATTTAGCGGAAAACCTAAAGAAAGCGGGGAAAAAAATAGAAAGAAGAAGCAAAATAGATGCGAGATCGTTACCACCCATATGAGCTATGAATGCGCTTGTGTATGTACACCAAATGCTAAGGAGTAGAAACGGGCCATTTCGTACACGTTTGTATGTACGCAATATTTATGCACATATGTATAAAAGTTTTCGATATGTATATAAAATGGTTTATCAGCTAACGCATGAATATCACGAGTATCCAGCGTGTATATACGAGCTTTACGTACGAAAAGATGCAGAAAAAAGACGTCTCCTCTCTTTCACGTACGCGCACATTAGCGATGAAAGAAGAGTAAAAGACTCTAGGTTTTCTCTCATTGTAAGGAAGTAACTACGCTGCTTGCCTGCCTGCCTGCCTCAAAATCAAACTTTACTCATTGTGTTCTATATATTAAATTCATTTGCTAGAGGCCATGTAATCCGGGCTGGGGGATGATGCTTGTGGCAGCTCGACGAAAAAATTCAAGCTATCCGCTAGATAGCGCAGGGTGTTAGGGGCATATATGCACGCCTTACTTTAAAATCTTGCCGGAAGTAATAGGCAGACGCAATAATACAATGAAAGTAGTTGTTATTCAAACTTCCGCTTTTCTTGTGCCCTTTCATACCTGTTGAATCCAAAGTGTGACACATTTATAGCGCTACTATAACTGTAAATAATATTCCCTTAGATGTGTGCTTTCTACATAATTAATTAATTAACTACTAAAAAATAAAAATTTTTAATTCATAGACTGCGTTTCCGTTTAGAACACATCATTCAGTTCAGTTGATGCTGATTTTTCCAGAAACTGAAATTTGGAATTACCTCTGAGGATCATATATCTTAGATGAAATGGAATAAAAGTAAAAAATGGTGTTGTCAGTACTGATTTTTCATGATTAGCGCACAGAAATACCACAACCACTGACGCACGGTTTGAGCATTTCCAAAAACGTATAATTTATAAAGAGAACAAAAATGCATGCATCCAGAGCAAGTAAAACAAAAATCTCCCTTCTCGGATCTGTTAAATTGACTGAAATTTTATATTTCCATGTTTGCATTTTTAGTCGAATCTTTTTCTCTTGTTTCGTTCCCCGGTCACAGGAACACACAGGAGCGGAGAGCGAGAAAAAGAGAAATTTTTGGCAAAATGAGCAAGTGTACACGAATCCCTTTGAGAAAAAAGCTTGAAAGAAGAGAGGAACGCATAGCGGGTGGGTAAGGGCCCGGAGAGGGTGGTAGTCGGTAAGGGTAGGTGGACAGGGTGGATCCGGTGATTCGTAAGTTGGGGAAGAAGACTCTGGGACTTTGCGGATAGAGACAAATTTTGGGCGGAAAAAAGAGTTTGTAGACAGAGAGGGTGTGCGGTAAGGACAGTAGGGAGTGAGAAAAAGAGTTGGGTGCGCGCTTACGTAGGTTCCGGAGTTGAGTGCCAAGGAGAACAGCGAAATATCGCTCCGTACTTGCTTCAGATGGACCGCTTCTTTTTATATCCATTCCTGCCCTCACCCGCAGCGTCCGCGTCTTACTTTTTCTTTTTCTTCTCCTTTGACTGTGTAATTTTTTTATGATTCCCTTCGTCTCTGACTTCCCATGGTCCTCTTCTCGTTAATGAGAAGAATACGGAAACTTTGTTCTTTGAGTGCTTTGGGTGCTGCTAAAACCGCCGTGCACTACACTTTCTCAGAACAGAGCTGTTGGATTGGTGAAAGAAAAATTTTCCTGCGAAATATCTTACTTGCATAATTATACATACGATATATGCAAAGCGGGCGCACCGTGTAAAGCAAAATTTCGCGTTACGTTAACACACGTAAATACGAGAACAAGTGCAAAAAACGAATTCAGTAAGGCCGAGTTTTCCATAAAGCTCGACTCGTTCCAGTTCCCTCATGTATGCGTAAATCCGTCTAAACATGTGTAGATTGTATATGTGAGTGTAGAAAGATGTTTTTATTCAAGAACATTACTAGGCTGTGATGAAACAAGTGTACGAGAAAGAAAATGAGCAAAATAAGGAGAGAGGAGAGAGAGAGAGAGAGAGATAGAGATAGAGAGAGAGGGAGAGCAACGGCATAAGATCTCGAGGAAATTCCGACCAGCTCCTTAATTAAAAACTCAGTGCACGGCACAATAGAGCGGCAAACTCTCTTTAGATACCCGCGGTATGCGCTGACGGCGCGCGAGGCATTCTTTTTTCCTTGTCTTCCTCTTTACCTGCGACTGTATATACGTCCATGCGACGACGTATGTGTATAAAAAGTATGCATAAGTAACTATGTACAAGCTCTAACTACAATGCCGACATAACCCCCTATATAACAGTGATAAGAGACTGTTACTTCTCTTTCTCCCGGACGACCGATCAGACTTTCATTTCCGAGCCAAACCAGCGGCTCTTACATCGTTCACCTTATACCTCCTATTTTTGACAAGATACCATGCAAAATCGACTGTTTTCGTTCTCGTTTTCTCGTCCTTTCAGCTTCTTTTCTTTCGTCATGCACATACTGCGCATTACATTACCGCAAGTTCGTTTGTCAATTTCGGTATCTCGCGTACCAACTGAAAGATTTGCACGCCGAGTTACCGCTCATATGAAATACGCGTCAATTATATACTCTGATATCATCAATGTTATGCACAGTCATTCAACCTTCGTGTTCAATTTATCGTGATCGCTAATACGAATACGGCGATGCATGGTGGAAGCACACGAACAATTTTCTTAGAATTTCATACACGTATGTATGTCACACCACCGCGTATACTAGGATATATATTATACGATGCATATATAGTACACATAATATCCGTACGAGGTACGCAATAAACTGCGGCTACGTACATATACGCCTGCGTGCGGTAAACATTAGAGTATTTCATTTTCATTCTCGCTATCTCTGTTCAGCATTGACGATTTCTTCTTCCGTGGCCGTCTCATTCCCTGACTTTTCCCTACATCACTACGCATTCATCTCTCCGACGAGTTGGTCGTTGATGGTTGTGCGCGTAAACGGCAGTCACTTAATTAAAAATTACTTAATTACGTTCTTGGCACTAATTAGTGGCGTTGGGTACTTTCTCCCTCTCTTCTAATGGAGTTGCCTCGGCCTGTTCCTCTTCTTCTTACGCCCGCCCCATACCTTATAGCCACCCTCACGTGACGTGTGTCGCCCTCTCGTAACACGCGGCCTCGCCGTCCGTCCTGCTACCCCTTCAATGCTCCGTTAGCAAACGTGAGTAAAAAGGAGCCAGGTTTTGCCTCTGAAGCAGTTTGAGTCTTGCATATACATATATGTATGCAATCTCGCTGACGGAAAAGCAGTGTGAGGTAGGAACTGGAGAGAGAGCACAAGAACCGCTTCTGCTCGTGTCGATATGACTTTATCTTGATAATATCCTTTTTTCTGGCGAGTGTACGTACACGCACAATCACACAAGCATTTACAAAAGATGAAACGAAACGAACCACACTTGCGCGGGTTCAGCGGTATAATATTTGGGGGAGGAAACTGTGCAGAAAGACCAAATTATAAACGACGAAATATAAGTATTCGAAATCGAGGTAGAGTCGGGTCCATCTCGGGAAAGATATCGAGAAAAAATGTTCAACAAGAAAGAGTGCAGTAAATGACTGAATGTTCGCCGAGAAGAGACTCATCTATCTGTTAGGCTTTTTTGCGTCTTCTTGCGACATTTTTTTCCATTTTCAATTCGTCCCTCTCTCCTTCTCTCTCTTTCGTTCTGCTCGATCTCATTTCTGTCTGCATCTCTCGCCTCTTTTTTCTTTTTTTTCTTTTTTTTGATAATGAACACAAGTACGAGAAACACGACGGGTATTGGCTGGGCGGTAGACAATGCGGTGGCCGCAGGGCTATCGTGAGAGCAACGGGGCACGCGGTGTGCAGAGAAACGAAAAGATAGAGATGAAGAGAGAAAAACAGTGGGTGGTATATATGTGTGTATATATAATGTATATATACTATATGGAAGAGATGCTGTAAGCGCGACTCGGAGAACGCCGCGCAAGAGAAGAGCGTAGGAAAAGGGGTCTCTTCTATCTTCTTCTCTCTTTTTTTCTCTTCGTCTCACGTTGACTGGCTGTCGGCGGATCGGCTGGAAACATGGAAGAGGGGTAGGACTTTACAGGGGATGTAAGCATCGCCACTGCAAGGCTAATCCGGCGCTATGAGCCTCTACTTGCAGCATCCGTATAGTACACTCCGAGCCAAAGATTATCCCATGGCTATCTTTCTCTCTTACTCTTCTTTTTGTCTCATCTTTTCTAACCACCCATGTATAAATCCGTACATATAGGCATATACCCCTTGTCACATAACCACTTGGTACATGCTCTCTTAATTTTCTTCTCATCAGCTTCTTGTCGTGCACTCGATTGCATATTAACATTGTCGACTATATGTTCCTCATAGCATATTAATATCCGCACGATGTACGCAGACATTTAGCTATCATTGTCGCCGTGACTCCGCTCATTTATAAGCGATTATAAGATTCTAAAATTATCCGGTTCGAAAGCTTCATTTGATGTATTTAAACTTATACATTTGCAACGGACATCAAATATGTCATATACATCCAAGGAATGTATAAATACGTGTATAATATAAATATACACGTATTTGAAGCTTCGCAATGAAATCGCCATTATGACGTAATCCTTTCGTCAAAATGAGCGGGACTTTGTCAGTTAGCTTTATATCCGTCAGTGCTTTTCTTCCTTCGGGTTATGGCTTGCAGAGGGGAAGAGAGAAGGCGAGAGAAAGGGAAGCGAGGGAGGAAAAGAGAATGGGATGAGAGATTTCCTCGCAGCGCTTGCAAATGCGTGCGTGGTCCAGCATCGGAGTGCACGTAGAATATCTGCATGACGGTTACATTTACGGACTTGAATTTTCGACCATGTGTGCGCCAATTCAGCTCGAGAGAAAAGGATACAGAGAGGAAAGGAAGGGTTTAGGAAGAGACATTCCAACCAGCTTGGCGAAAAAAACAAATCCATATGATAATGTTCTAGTATCCAGCCTTAATCGGCTTTGTAATCGCGATGGCGACTTCTCTCCGCTCGAGCCCTCCTGATTTTATGTATAACCGTGGTACTGCGTGCTCCTCCTGTGGTATAACTGTAACATTACGCTAATACCATTGCACTCCGATTTATATTCCCTTCGACGATGCGTCGGTAACGCCCAAATCCTCCCAACTCCGTTGAGATTTTAATTTGCATCCATCCGACGAAAAAACGTTGAAAACATTTTATCAAAAAAGTTACCACGCAGTTTCGTCGTCAGTGTATAGGCGCATGTATAGGTCCATAGATGTAATATAGATATTTGCATGTGTATATATGAATACGTACATGAAGGCGTATACGTATATACATATCCAGAGATTAAAGCCTCCCAGAGGACCTCGGACCCCGACGTCCGCCAAACGAACGGACGCGCCAGGCACTGGAATGAAATTGACCGAAGGGGAAAAAATACCCGCCATCTCCGTCAAAGGTTTATAAGAGAAATGCATTCACATTTAAAATACGCGTCTTCGCGTGTGTCGATCAATTGTTTTTGTCGCAAGACACTTTACCCTTTGTGAATCGAAAAAAACACTAGAGTTTTCAAAATTTTCCATTATCATTAACATCTCTAAACGCATGATGAGATCTTTAGTCGTAAAATTCAATTCGACGTTCGCTAATCGCAATCCATAATTGTATATCCTTTCGGCAATCTTGCGATTGATTTTATAACATCATCATCTTATTCCATCCTTCGCGTTGTAGGCCAATTTATTTCATTCTTTCGATTTTGTCTTTCGTGCTTTTCTTTTTTTCCTGTTCCTTTCTTCATACACCGACTCTCCGATGGCGCCTCTTTCGATTTTCAAATGTGGTATTCGTTCTTAACGGATGTCCGCCTGTGTCCAGAGTGTCATTTCGAAATGGTCCAAGGTACATACAGTTATAGATGACAGTGTGAAATTACTGTATATCTGGCCAACATTTACCCTGGCTGTTCCAGAGCATGGGTTAACGGTCGACTGGCTAGAGACTCTAAATTGATTTCATTTGAAATTTCCCTCGTACCATATTCTTCCCCTTCCTTCTTAACCATCGCCCATTCCAACTTACTCTCCTCCGATTTCAACCTTCTGAAGCATGTCACATTCACCTCCACCATCATTTCCCTCTCCCGCGTTTCAATTCTTGTCTGTGCTTGCCTTCCCCCGCTTGATTCGCGATTTTACTTCACATGGCATTTCCTCCACGCGTCACCCTTTCGCCTTTTATTTTTATCGTTTATACATCGACCTTTTTCAATGGTTATATCCTCTCGATGATATCTGCACTCGTTCATTCGAATCTCATGCCGACCGACACTCCGTCTCACCTTTCTCCTTTTCCTTCCGGTCAATTTCGAGTTGTCAGCGCAGCAACAATTCGACTTGCGCGTAATAAGCCTAAAAAAACAGGAAAATATAGCTGGATTCGTATAAATAACGAAACATGCATGATACCGTTTCGCTACTCATCAGCATTTTCTCTCGCAATGAATGATCGATCTAATCAAATTACGTTGGATTATTCGTCTTCAATCTATAGCATTTAATGTCCGCAAAATTCAATACCAGATAATTCATTCGGATCGTTCTCGTTGTATCTGAACTATCCATCTTAGAGTCTGATGCACTTAACACGGCGAATTGATGAATATTCAAAGTAGATCGACCCTAAAATCGATCTTACCTTCTTCAACTCAGACTTCGTCCAGACTTGGCTCGATAGATCTGTGTTCGTATATCCGGTGATGGTTTAACGGACAGGCTATTGGAATACGAAACGCTTATATATACCCTGGTTTAATCCATATGTGTACGATTTGAGCAAAAAGAGGGTAGCGCCCGATCACCGCGGATGTCGCGGGGCTCGAGGGTACACTTCTACTGCCATTGCCGCCACCACGTCATTCGATATTTTTGTCAGTAAAACGATATCAGGGAAATTGCATCTGTCCTTTACACCAGTAGCCCATACGGTTGGATAGGTGGCCGTTTGTACACGTACATGGCCGATCAAGCGGCCAGCCTACACTCGATCAAACGAAATTAGTCTAGATGCAATTACTCGTTTTTTCTCCATCTCTCTTTTTTCTCTTCCCCTCTCTTCCTCTCTCTTTCAAACTCTCTCGCACCGGCGACAGTCATTTCTACCGTCTAACGTTATTCGAATTTCGCTGATTACCAAAACGGACAGTCGTAGCATTTTGAGAACAGACAAGTTTTTATATATATATATATTCTATCGCGTTATATACATATTTCCATCGCATCTTTACTGATATTATAGAATCGTTGCCAACAAAATATAATCGTTCATGTTTCATTCAGACTCGTAGTTGCAAACCAATCCTTATTAGCAAAATATTTGTTGATATATGCTTTTTTTTCTTTCTACCTCAACGTTCCTTGAGCGTCGATGCGCGTGTGTCCATATGACCAAATGCGTACTAATGTGATATAATCTCATGCTCATACCGTTACGTGGCGATGTATGTAAATCGCCCATATGCCTCACAAGTTACCTTCCAAGTGGCGGAGAGCTCTGAATGTCGAGGGAAAAAAAAAGGAAGATAGAGAGGTCGCGAAGGCGCGGGTTCTCGAAAAATCGTCATGCGGGTGACAAGAACTCGAGACTTTACAGTATTCTCTCGTAAAACGCAAGTTCGATTCACGAGTATTACGAAGCGCCAACATTTGTACTGGATGGATGTATGCGCTACAGAAAATAACTATCTCGACAGAGTTATACGGGCGACAAGTGGGCCGACGTAAAAATTCATTGCCGTGCGACGCATAAGAATGAAATTAACCTCAAATCGAAAGAAGTAGAAAATATATATTTACGTTGATCGTGTGAGTTTGAGTATCGAAAGTGGAATCAATGAACATGACGATTTTGTTACTCAATATAATGATAATTGTTCAAAGTTTTGTGTTTTTGTGTGTTTTGTGTACGGCATTTTCGAAACTCGTACAAAAACTCACGCTCGCTACGAAGAGGTTGCCGAATTTTGTCGCGTCTGATTCGCCGACAGTTGTCTGACAGATATTTCATTCTGCTGAGCGTGAACGTGAACGGTTCGCTTCCTGAGCTGTAGATAGCACACTTTATATAGAAAAGTGAAATATGTGTACGTGTATATATATACTTACACACATATTATGTATCAGCACCGTTATCCTAAAACCCTAGGCGAGGGTTCGCTGTCTAGCACCCCTTAACTAACCTACTGCCCCAGTGCGTTTCGCGAGTCTCGAAAAATCATCCTCTACCCTCTCGCCGTCTCTACCTCGTTTCTGTCTCTTTACCCTCGGAGACCGACCCCCCGAGATAGCCAAACACCCCAGCGTATGCCGGCAACCCCGAAAAAAACTTTTTTCATCCCTTGTAAGTGGGCGAACGTATAACGGTCCACGATAGATCGGATCACCGTCTCCCGATGATCTCACGATACTTTGTCCCTCTCCCCTGTGTCCCTTCAGCAATAGTAAAGAGAAAAGCAGCAAAAAACGGGTGGGTCAACCTGAGAGTTTTGTGAATGATATTACGTTTGTTTCCTAAAGTCGAAATGCATATAGTTACAGAGGAAAGAACAATATTCATAATCTTTCCTCCCTATGCAGAGTCGGAATAATCAGTCAGAGTTACCGAGTCCAGTTCGCGATAATTAATGAACTAATTAACCAAGGCGTGCGTCTGCATAATCAGTTATTAATTGCGCCATACTTATATGAATTTTAAAAAATTACCACGTTAATTGCTGACATGTTATAATGTTACTGAAAAAATTCCACCCTTCCATAATACGAGTGAGCAGATCCGCGATATCAAAAGCAGGCAGTTTAACAAGACGAGGAAAATTATAGTCGAGCATTCTTGTAATGGTCTTTATCTTTTTTTCTCCTTTTTCTCATTCACAATTTTACTCGAGCTGTTCGCGTGCGTCGTGCACGAGGACGACGAGGAATTTGAACAAACAAAAAGAAAAGCGAAAAAAAAAGAAACGTGGAAGAAAATACACACATGAGAAGATTCTCCGGAGAGCCGGAGAGAAAATGAGTGCAATGAATACAGAGAAAAAAAGGACAGATGACTAAGACAAGTGATGCTTGTACGTGTGTTCGGGTATGCGTATGCGGGTTACTCTCGGTTGGGTTTCGCATACATTTTCGACGAGTGATTCTCTCGCAAGAGCACAAGACTCGGTCTTCCGGGAATCCCGCGTGTGTGACGGTACTTGAAGCATTTCATACATATATTAACCCCCACCGTATACATACAGCTCCTTGGGATTCTGTAAATGTTTCATACGTGGATAAAAGCAGCGAGACGGAAATGCACTCGGTTCCTTTTTACTCGGGAATCAAAAATCATGAATACCGAACGACAGTCGAAAGTCGGTAGGTGGATATACGCAAATGTCAAAAGCCAAGAAAAAACATTCGTTATGAAAGACGCGTACGACAAGTGCTGCTTCGAAAGCTACGATTACTCAATGGGTAAATGGCGAACGCCCTCCCGTGCAGTTTGCGCGCTAAAATTCGTTCGTAAAAATTCATAAATATATGTGCGTTATGATTTCTTTGTAGACGATAACTCGGGAAAAATGATGAAACAAAGATAAAACGACTATCGATGATTTATTATCTCGTGAAATCATCGAATGATAATCTCCTGTATCAAAGTCCATTCGCGTTTGATGACAGTCTCATTTCGTAGCAATCGGAACATGATTTAATTGCGACTCTCAGTAGATGGTACAATGATGATTTTGCCGCGAACCACGTCAACCGCAACGACGACGACGACGACGACGACGACGACGATGACGATGAGCGTGCGAACACACACAAGCGACAATGTGGTTTAGCGTGGCATGACAGAAGAGAGGCAAACTTGACGACAAAGAATTATTGATTTTTTTTCCTCAACGAGTTGAACGAGTTGATGTCGTGAGGTTGCGAGCGGTCCCGGTAGGGTACATTCGACAAAGGATGTTTTCCGAGTCCCTAACCTAGGCAACCCTTCTCCTACACATTCATCAATATATATATATGCATATATGTGCACATTCGCACATATACACGTGATATTTATATATGTGGGTACAAGAACATACAATATGCGCTAATATATCCTCAAAGTTACGTATATGCACAACGTACGCGTTTTATAGCAGTCGCTCGTGCGGGTTGGTAAAAGGTCCTTCTTTTTCTTCTATCTTTTTTTTTCCTTTTCCTTTTCTCGCTCACCCTCATCCACGCTGTGCAGCTCCACCGCATATGAAACGTCTCGCTCCTGTATGCTTTCTGTACGGAAATCTCAGTCTGCGCGTCTCGCTCGCGCGTTCTTTTCCTCCCTTTATATAATATCCAGGCGAAGCTTCTGTGTACTCAGCCGATGCTCGCCGCTACCACGAGGACTTAACTGCCTCATTGTTGTCCCCATAGTAGAGCCACGACGACTCGGCGTCGGGGCTAACTCACTCATATGTATATACTTTTATACATATGTCTATATAATGTGTATAATATGTTATATGGGCTGCTGTACCGCGTGCAGTCGAGCTCCAGCGCACAGAAGGAACAGATGTGCAAAATTTAAGGTTAGCCATGCCGAGAAAATTTTCATGACGAGAATTCGGTGTATTCATCGCGATACAACACTGAGGAGAGAGAGGGAGGTAGAATGACGGATCAAACCCCTGCGAGAATGACTCGAAAGAATTCACAATCAACGGCGGTTATCTCTCCATTTTCTACCTTGCTGTTTTCCGACGTACATGTATAGACGTTTCATTCGCGCTATCCGCGAAACGTTTATACGCGAGTTTGAGGGTCTCTCCCATTGGATAATATAAGAAAATATGAAAAAGTTTGTCGCTGTTAAAGACGCGTTATCACTCGAATGAGGTAACCTCGCTCTACTTCCGTGTTGGCTGTCTTCTCGTCTCTTTCTCTCTGCGCTCGTGTACACATACGAACTTATATCACACCCACACACACCTACACTCTTTGTCTCTTTCATCGACAGTATCCACTTTTCTCGCCCAATGCGCGAGCCTGATGCCGATCGCTCGTTCACCGTCGTCTCTTCGAGCATTTTGCCTTCGCTGCACGTTGACAGAGAGCCTACACCCCGGCCGCCATCCCCTTTTTCCGGGGGCTTTCTAGTTGCTTTTGCTCGTCGTCATCGGCTGCACCGACGAGAAACTAGCGTTGCCCTTTGCGCGCCGACGTGAGAGGTGCAACCCCAGAGAGTAACGCGACTGCAGACACACGCGCGCGCACACACAAACCTTACAGCACAGAGACACTTGCAGGCTCGATTTTTCTCTGTAAAACTCTTTCTCGTTGCATCGGCTTGCCGTAGGCGTCGTCGTCAACGGCGACGACGACGACGACGGCATCACTGCCAGGACAACAAGCACACATAGGGCGTTCGACAAAATCGATCAAATAGAAAAAAGAATAGGGGGAAAAAAACCGTCAGAAAAATACTCGGCCGGTGCCAAAGTGCGCGACGAGAGTATCCGCGAATCGCCCCTCAAACCCAATGAGGAGGAGACGAGCTGCACTCTTCGCTCTTGTGGTACCTCGCGTCATGTCGCAAAACAAAACAAATCAGAGGGTGAAAAGAGGCGTTCGAAAGAGCGGATAGAAAAAACGAGATAAAAAGCGAGAGAGAGAGACAAAGAAAGAGGAACGCAGACACAAGCGGCGGGAGCGTATCAAACACGCGCGAAAACCAAAAGAAAATATGGAAGAGGAGAAGGGAATGTTTTAGCGCTGATATACTTGATAGTTTTGATAGTTGTGGTAGTGGTAGCTCACAAGTTTTCCAATTGCTTATACATATAGCGTTGGGGGTGCAGTAAGTAAGAGTTTGAGTTTACACGATCTGCCTATTTGTATATACATATCTAAAGTAAGTACATTCGTATATATATATGTATATATATGTATGTATATACAGAGACACATATGTGTGTGTGTGTGTGTGTGTGTGTGTGTGTGTGTGTGTGTGTGTGTGAATAAAAGCGAGGGGGGCGGTTGGACCGGTACTGGGTTGAACGAAAGGTGGGGGGGGGTGGTCCGGGACCATTGAAGAGTGAAACCGCTCAAAGCAGCAGCTGCCCCCTGCACCCTCCTCATCGCTCTCTGTCTTCGTCTCTATCTTTCTCTCTCTCGCGCTGTTTTTCTCTAGCATCTCTGATGACAGAGCGTACGAAGGGGTATACGTATGGGGGGAGGGGGTAGATCTTTCTCTCTCGAAGCTAACCCACCGTCACGACCCACCATCTCCGCCTTCTCTCTTTCTCGTCATCGCTCGACGGCCGATAACTCGGCAAAAGCAAAACCGAGATGCAGACGCGTGGCTCTCGGTCTCATCTTCTCTCGATGCGCTTCGGGGAAAATATGTATACAAAAATCAGAATGAAACGAAGGCACGAAAAACAAAAGGAGTCGCTCATCTTTCATCGCTGCCTAAGAGCCCATGTGCGTGTCAACCCGCGGAAGCAAAAAATGATGGAATTTTTTTCACGATGGATTAATTTTTCTCTTAGGAAACGAAAATCAAAAAAAATATCAGCAAGGGTAGACTTTTCACCCTGCTCAGACTGTATCGCAGTGCGGTGCCGAACAAGCGAAGTGAAATTACGGTACGAATATTGAATGTAAGAGAATGGTTAAAATAAAGCAGAGGATTATCGCAGAGACGCGCGTCTCTCGCGATAGACAGATGCAATAGGGGATTTCTTTTTTGCAAAGGCACACAACCGGGGCACACGTCATCCCGAGCATGTGTATATTCGCACATACGTGTATGTAATATATACATACACATGTGAACATATATAATGGTATAATAAAACGTACGAAAGTCCTGATGTTCTCTGGATGGACCCTCTCGCCCTTTTCGTCTCTTCAGGTTCCAAGAGCGTGCAGAAGGCTACGTGCAACGTATCCCCATGTATGTCCATACATATGCGTGTATAGATCGAGAAACGGGGGTCGAGAAAGAGAAAGAATGCTTCAAGGCACAGAGCCAGATGCGAAAAGGGGGGATTCTTCTGTCTCACAGAAGCGCGCACACGGGGGCACACGCAAAGTACTCATTGTAAGATCGGCGCGTGCGGCACGCGGTTCTCTGCAATAGCGCGCGCGTACCCTTACGTCCCCCTTGCAAGAGCTCTCTCGTGTTCTCTCTCGGTATATACTCAACACCGTATATTCTTCTCTTTTATACCCCCTCTAGACTCCCCTCACCTATATATCAGAAACTCACGTTTCTGCACTCTTTTCGGGGCCCCCCTTGAACGCTGCTGGCCGTCTCCCCCTTAATACGTACATGAGTATATATACGACAGTATACTTTGTCTCTTCTCCACACAGACGTCACCCTTACCGATGGAACTAACCCCCTTTTCTCGATCTCCCTCTCTTGCAACGTTAAGGGCTCTGAAACGAACGTAAAGCAAGAGAGAGAGAGATCGAGAATGACGTTGGACGTTTTTTCATTGTCGACGGTACATCTGCCGTGTAGGCCGATCGCGAGCGATTGTCCGAGAGGCTTATAGGTCGTCGTCGACGTCGTCGTCGTCGCCGCCGCCGCCGTCGTCGTTCTCATATTCGTTTTCACCATCGTCGTTCTGTCGTAGCGATATAGTATGCGAGTGCGACGGAGAAATACCGAAATGGCATTAGACGTGCGCAACAAAAAAAGGGGAGAATACAGCAGAGGGTGGATATATGAAAGAAAGAAAGAAGGTGGAGAAAAAAATGTGGCTTAGCCACGGGGCAACTTTGCTTGTGCCGAAGAGGGGTTCGCGTAAAAAAGTCCCCCCGTCCCTCGCCCCCGACCGCTCACTTCCCTCAAACACGATGCATCATTCCGAAAACAACAAAAAAAATATCGTCTCCTTCTTCGACAGTGTCATTATTTTTGATCACACGCCATGGCGAGGTTTTTCGAAGTTTATAAATTATCAAAGACTTTCAAGTTCATGAATTATCGTAAGAATTTACAAGTACCTCCATCTGGTGTGTTTTTTCTCTTTTGCTTCATACAACGGCGTGGCTTTTTTTCATTTGAATCGATAACACTTTTATGACATAATCCTGCATTCGACGCGGTACTTTACTCGCGCGAATCCCGGAGCTATCGCAAAATGACACGATTTTTCTCACCGTATTTTGATCGAATCGTTCCAAACGCACATAAAAATGTGCTCATGAGTATACACGCAGAGGGGATGATGATCGAGAGACTTGTGGGTGGTTATATATTTCCCCAAAGGGTTTATCCCCCAAGAATGATACTCGAAGCGAAAGGCTCAATGCACATCAGGGATTGTACATTCTATATTCGCACGACTCTTAAATCATTACGTCCGAGGATTAATCAAGTATTACAGGATAAAATAAATGTACATTTACACGTACATATACACACAGATCGCTATAATGTGCTCAAGTCTCCAGAGAAAAGTCCAAGTACGCCCTTTCGTTCTCACGAATCCGACGAATTTTCTTCTCTCACCCTGAACATTATTAATTTATTTTTTGACGCGATTCTCGAAGCAAAATGCAATTCGCTCAAACGAGGCTGTTGACACGAATCGGCTTTTTTTTATAATTGCGTATATACACGATTCGTCAGTAATTACCGCAGGACTACGGCCGTTCAAGCGTCACGTACAATCGCTTATAAATTTTTTTTTAATGGTAACTACGTAACGTTCGTAGTTTTGTTCTCCACGCACGCCACTTAGGTATTTTCGCGCGAGCCAAGCGAAAGAATTCGCGATCGCGTTCTGCTCCAAGTTCTCGATCCTTTCGAACGGCTATTCCTCTTTACAATAAACACACGCACACACATGCACACATTTATATATGTATTATATATAAATATAATATGTATATATTATATATATACATTATACACCCTGACTAACAAACTGCCGTTGCTGCTGCGTCACGAGAGTCTGCTAACGCCTCGAGCGAGCAGCTCCGATGGCGTTAAAGTGTTAATTACTAATTAAGAAGGGTTGGTAGCATCAAGAACCCGCACATTCACCGGTGCTCTTTCTAGCTGTATCATTTTGTCTCGCCCTCTCTCTCTCTCTCTCTCTCTCGTTCTCTCCTCTGCCTGACTCTCGCGACACCTTGTTTTTTAACGCGTCTCTTGAATAGGAACGCTTACGCCCTGACGGGCAAACGCCGTCACCCCCGCGGCTCGCGTATCTCGCATTTGTGCACACTTGATACTTCACCTACGTACGTGTACCGACATGTGTATATATTTGTACATATGTATCACGCGCTTCGAACTCACGACGCCTATTTACGTAGGTACTCGTGCGCAAATATGCACGTGCATATTCGTACATGCAGGCGTGTGAGTGTGCATATTCGAGTCTTATAACCACCCTCGTGAGAATATAAAAGCAACGCGCCTAATACGCACGTTTCTCGGCCTTTTTCTCCAACCTACTTTCTCCCTTGTGCTGCTTCTAGCTGCGCGCATTTTCACACCTCGCAATTTGCCGTGTAAATTCACCAGATGAAATTTCTCTCGCGCAAGAAAAGTACACGAAGGCTAGCGAAAGATGGAATTTAATCAATGACAATTTTTCTCATTTTAATTCGATGAATTAATTGGAGTTGCTGAATTGTCGCGAAACATGGTGTGATATATGGCTGATTCATTTTTAAACGACGTATTCATATGTAAGATGATTATTGCATTATGCTGATGCAGGACGACGCCAGTTTGTGTGTTAATTATTATCTTGAATATGTACATATGGTACTCGAGTCGTCGCCTCTGTTCGATGGTTTATTTATACGTCAGGGCTGACGATCGATTTTCATACGCAACTTTCGGTACTTTTTATCTCGAGATATGACTCTAATAAATACTTTCCCACAATCTCCACCCTTGTTTTCCTTCGCCATGTAGTCATCCAACGCGGTGAATCTTAACCCCGGTTTGACGATCATAATATATTAAAAGGCAAGAATAACCACGAGAAGACCCACCCCTATTACGCTCTCCGTCATTCACTCTTCCGCCATTCTCAAAGGGGAGAGACTTTGCGACTCTGCGAATCTTGGCGCGACTTCTATCGCGCCTCTTATGTATTTCTTAAGTTCACCCTTCTCGTATCGTTGATCTTTCTCCCTTCTTTTTCGCTTCTTTTATATAGCCCCCTTTCCCTCTCGCAGAGAGGAGGCTTCCCCTTTGCTCTTTGAGAAACTGTGGGAAAGTTTTCGGCAAGAAAACGTCAGGACGACCGTTATATATCCGCCTATGTGCGTGCACATGTATTATACACAAGCACATCACTTTGTCTATGGTACGACAGGGGTCGTGCGATTTCAGGGTCAAAGCCGAGGTCCCTCGAGAATCTTGCACCCCTGAGAAAGACTGCTGGAGAAAGAAGAACGTCGTCGCATTGTCGAAGGTCGGCTAAACTTGGTATAACCGTCAAAGGGGCTCGTTGCTCGCTGCTCAAGGAGCAGGAACGATTATCCTTGAGTGAATACCAAGAGCCGAGAAAAGATCTTACGAGTCCAACAGTGTAATACGAGGCGAGCACACCTTGTGAGAGTCACCCTTTTTGCAACGTATACGGTAGTCAGCCCCAGTCACTCTGTGCACCGGTTCTTTTTTCGTAAATCAACACGCCACATTTCTCATGACAAAATGTGCAGGCATCAACATATCGAGCCTGTACTGCCAAGATTTATTCGCCGTTGAAAAGTCTAATTATTTCGTTTGCTCGCACGCAACGTACATACGATATATTCAAAGCAATATCGACGAAACCCCCGGTTATTCTTTTAGTATACATACAATTTTGGTAATTGTACGTATAATGTTTGTAGATAATGTTTTGAGAAAATTGTTGGAATTTATTGTATAATAGTTAATTAACAATTTGATTATAAGCAGCATCGCGGTATCTTGAAACCGGCGCTATGCCATGCTGTTTGGCAATAATATTTGTCTTCAATTACTCCGCATTATCCATTCGTAGAATTATTTCTGCAATATGAAAGAGACGGCCATTAATTGCATTTGACGCATATCCTCTCTTTATTATTTTTCTTTTGCTCGCTTTGCTATTCCAGTCGTAAGGCCCTTGGCTAAGCTTTTCCGATCATCAGAAGCTAATAATCAGTCCCCCTATGGCGAGATTCCCGGCGTATACATAAATGCGGGATATGAAACGCGGCTTACCCCAGAGGGAAAAAAGACAGAAAAGGGATATCTGACTTTCTCACTCTTTTTCTCCGGAAATGCGATATAACAGAGAGCGCTGAAGTGTAATCTCTTGCAGAGATTCGCAGAGTCTCACGTTGGTTTACCGACGTAGATATCACATGAGAGAAAGAATATACGCTATATAGCCATTTTGAGTTCTCTTGTGCTGTCATTGCTTCAACGGTGCGCAAGAATACCCGGGGCTCTCTGAAGAGCTTATTATTATCCTAATTATACAATACTATAATGAATGACTTGGTGGGTTCGCGCCCCAGATCTCTCACATCCAACCCGTGGTACTTCCTTTTTTATTTTTTTATTTTGTCGTCAGGTTTCCTCACCACCCTTGAAACTCGCACACGCGTACACACACCGACTGTGAAACACGCCGAATTCCTTTCTCCCTGCACGCTGAACTATCTCGAGTTCATTTCTTTTTTTTTCATTCCATTTCTCCCTCCTCTAACTCATCGTACGTAAGCAAATATACGAGGTTGCTCTTCTCGCACTTTTCGCGCGATCGAAAAGTGGCAATTCTAGCACTCGGGTTGGCTTTTTGTCGTTAACGGAAGTAGCCGCGTCTCCCTTGCACTCTTATGTCTCGGCATTATGCGAATTTTCATTCCCTCGTATATATGTATGTATGTATATGGAATATTTGTATTTCCAGCGTGCCGTTTCTCGTGCCACCCATGCCGGTTGCGCTGTATAGTCTCCGGGTGTCTGTTTTAATTAGGCACTTCGCTCACGGTTCCTCTGTGCCATTGCGCAATATGCATTCCGTAATGCCATCTATATTTACCAACATATATATGACGTATGTCTACGTACTTTCTGGCGTATATGCGCATATATACGCAAGTGAGGGCGAGGAGAAACATTGCCGCCTCCTATACTTGGCGATTCGTAACGTGCGAGAGTTTCAATGCGGTTGATGGGTGGTTGAGTAAGGATTATAGACGCAGGTGACACCCGCCGAGTCGAGGGGGTCGCCTCGAGCTTTACACACATATATATATGCTTCGTTGGATGAAGAAGCTCGTGACGATGTTCCTCACTCTGTGCCATTTGCCGCTGGGCTTGCATTCGTCTATACGACTCTTGCATACCGACACCCACAGACAATTTATATACATGCATACATGGGTGTATATAGTCAATATTCCTCGCGCATCTCGATCTCACACCCTTTGCCTATCGGTGACGAAGAGTACCACCTTTCTCTTTCGGATTAGCTCTGCCTCGCCTCTATACCTATATTTGTACATCCGCGAAAGAGCTCTGCACCCTCTCGCGTTCGATAAGAGGCCACCGAGAAATTTTCTTAATTAGCGTAAGAGCGACTCTTACGTGTGGATACGTAGATACGTACTCGCGATGCATACAGACAAAATGTATGCATGTGTGTATCCTAGGTACGCGGTGATTTACGATCGGGAGATATATAAGGGCGGGAATTTATAGATGGAAACGAGTCGAGCGCGAGACGAGACGAGATCATCGTCATCGCATCCCTTCAGACCACACTTATCTATATGTGTGCAATCTTTCCCTCTCTTTCCGTCTATCTTTCACTCTTCCTGTCGCGTTCTTTCTCTCTCTCTCTCTCTCTCTCTCTCTCTCTTGCATCCCTTTCTGCATGTGTCAAGATACCTCCTACATGTACATGCATATCCGCTTTCTGCTTGTGCTCCGATCATGACTCTCGACTCTGTTCTCGCGCGCCCGTTAACATCGACCCTTCATCCACATATGACAGACTGGAACGTCTGTAATGGTACACGTATACGTAGCGACTCACATCTCTCATCTTTTTTATCTATTCCGGCGGGTCGCGCTTCCTAACCCGCGCTCCTTTTCCAACAACGTATGCACGCGCGCTCTCTCTTCTATCGCGTGACCGGGTGTTTTATAGAAACATCGATGGCCACAGCCTCGTGTGTCACGAGTCTAGTGTCGCATAATGTGCAATACGAAAAAAAATGGAGAAAAAAAACGGCGGTTTAACGTCAATTCTTGGCAGATAAAAAACGCTATATAAAATATAGAGCAACGTTGATAATTATCCATTTGAATGAATGTCATTAATGATGGTAGATCGTTGTAACTCTGCCAATTTACCATGTCATTTGATGATATTATTTTCAAGATTATTCAACGTTTATAGGGAAACATTGATCAATCGCGAGAGCAAATATAAATGAGGAAACGTGGAGTGGAGCTGATCTTTTGGAAAATTAAAAAGTACCATTTCCGATGAGCCGGATGCATCTTCTCGCTGGATGAATCAAGTCGGGTAGACGGCACGAAACGCTAAATATATATCTGTAAATATGCTCTCGGCATTCTGGCTTTTCAAGTAGCTCTGTCGTTTGCTCGGTCAGTCGGAACCAATCTTAAAAGTGGGCTTCATAACTAGCTGCGGGCGCTTCTGAAACTTTTCCGATGGCGAAATGCATCGAGGCCGACCTGCATACATTTCTATGTGCATACTTTGCGATGTCTCATCTTTTCTCGACGAATTTTCGCGACGGGTCGACGTTGCTTGGTAATATATACATGCACACACAAACACATATATAAGATACGTCGAACGGTTCATGGGTGAGCTCGACCATATTCAGAAGCAATCTTAAAAATTGCTCCCTCTGCTGGTACCGCTGCAACCACCACAAACCTTGTTCGTCAGATGAGCCAAGGCTTTTGTGCTCTTTTCCGTCATCCTTTATCTTTATCTCACAGTGGTATATTCGTCATTTGTCTATTGGACCGGACCAGTTGCATATTCTGCAGTTCATCATGAATTTACTCGAGACTTTGTCCTCATTTAAAAGACACATCGAGCACAGCTCAGCAAATCTCTCTCTTTTGCATGTCCATTTCTCGACTATTACTATACAGCAAGATGGAGATTTACACACAATGTACTTGGATTCATGCTGAGCTGAACTAGAAATTTTATATATAGACGTCCATATTACAGTACGTAGTATTCTACCACCTTTTTCTTTGGCTCCATCATGCACACATCTTCCTGAAGACAAAGACAAAAATTCCGCCGAGGAAGATAAAGGAAGCTCCTCCTCTGGCTTCCTACGTGTCCTTGTTACCTTCGTCGCTTTCGTCGACATCGTCATGGTCCAAGAGCGCGAAGAACGCCCCGCGGGATCAATTGTGTGTATGCGTGTATCTGTGTGTACTCCCGCACTACGATGTCACACCTAGTTCTTCCGGGACTCATTCCCACAGGGAAGAATCGTATCTCGCCCTAGCCGAGGAAACGAGGAAATGCCCCCGGGAAAACGAAAGAACTTGGTGGCTGGTGAGAATGATGAAGAAAAGAAAAGAAGAGCATTTTTTTCTTTTGCTTTGCACTCAACCTTTATCCGAGTAATCCAAGTTTACCTCTCTGTATATATATATGTCCCTAGCAGATTATTCGTCCGAGATTCGTTAAGTGAAAATACCCAAGTATACATGTCCAAGGAAAAGTATTTTCATCTTCTATTGTTTTCATACTGATTGTACAGTTTAAGGGTAGCTTTGTGTATGAAAATTCGAATGAGAAAATATTTGATGCGGCACTATTCAGCGTCTAAAATTCTCTTACGTCAACGATCTTCCGTCCTGTTGCCTTTTTTATTAGCAGAGCTCTTATCCCCCGAACGAAGGGTCGCAGAGGGTGAAGGAGAGACCGCACCCTCTCGTCCACTGATTTTCTGACTGTTCTTAGCTCCCGTCTCCATCCGTATCGCTCTTGCAACCGGTTCCCTCCTCCTTCACTCTCTCCCCCTCGCCCCTCCATGACAAGACTTGGCTCGGGTCACTGTTACTAATTACCCACCAATTAGCGACTTGTGTCTGTTTAACTGCGTTAATTAATGGACGTAAACATTGCAATTTGCTCGAGAGAGAGAGAGAGCGAGCGTGTGAGCGAATATACTATACATTTTTCTCTCCCTCCCTCTTTGCCTCTTTCTCTATTTCCCTTTTTATTACTGCCATCCGCAGCTCTCGCGACACTCGCGCTTAAAGCTCGCGCGATATCGTTGCATATTACCTCGTGAGTATCGCGAAGTTGTTATTTGCGCAAGGGGATGAGAAAGGAGACGAGGGGAGCTCTAACAAGCTGGATATGTGGAAAGAAAGAGAAAGACGGGGGCGCAAAAAAAAAACGCACGACCGAGAGATGATAGCAAATTTGTGTGAAGTCTTCTTGGGCGATGGGGAGTAAACCTATCTCGTTACACCCCGACGCGGAGGCGTTCGTCGAAGATGTGTTTTTTTTTTTTCCACCGTACGCCAGCGATCCCTTCAACTTTTTCTCTCTCACCCTCGGCTTTAGAAAAAAAAAATGGTCTTTCCGCCTTCACACAAATTCATGAAACGTTCTCCGCTTTCTCACACTTGCCTGGTGAGGTTATATCTTTCGGGTTCTCGCTCTTGGGGAGAGAAATGCGCATGAGCTCGTTCCGTTTCCGGGTGAACTCACACTTACGACCGTTGCCTTATTTAACACTTCTTGCTCCCCCTCTCCCCCCAGACCCTCCCCACTTTCCCCCACCATTTTCTCACTCTAACGACAACGTTTTTCATATTATTTATTTTTCTTCCAAACCGCAATGTATACGCGATGGGCATACATACGGAAAGTCGAGTTAACGGCAAACGCCATAGTGAAACTGCTTCTGCATAACTACCCGGCAGTTCACAAAGTCGGACTGCGTGTCTCTAGAGAAAATAACTGTGCGCCAGAACTCCATCGACGTGTGCACACCTTCATTAATTACGCGACTTTGCCGCGTTTATACATCTTTTAACCGATGGGCGACGCGATCGGTGATGAAAGGGACGAAAAAACCTCTCAAACCACCGCCGCAGAGTGAAATTAGTTTTTTTTTTATTTTGCAATTCTCTTGTCGTCAAACGCGAGCGTTAATTAATGATCACTTTTGTTTTTCTTGTCATTGCAGAGAGTTCTACTACATTCAAATGGAGAAATACGCGAGACAAGCTGTGTCGGAAGGCGTCAAAAATGCCGATGACTTGCAGGTCGGTGGTGACTCGGAGATTTACCGAGTCCTCAATCTTCACTACAACCGCAACAACCACATTGAGGTATGGGGTCCCCAGGTGCGCAAATACACAAAACACGCACACGCTCATTAATTATGATTTCGATAGATTTGCCATATACGCGATTTCATGGTTATTAGCTTATTTTTTCGTTTTTTCGTCTTCCTCCTCTGCTTATTAAATTCAACGAGCTTTCTCATCTTGTCTTGGCTGGGAATCGCATGACGCGCATATCGACGAAGATTCGATAATTCATACGCGAGTGTCGAATCGCTCAAGTTCCCTTTTCACCCGCGAATGTACAGTCTGATACATTTTGAATTTAAAATGAAAAAAATGACAAAAAATATCATCAAAACGCCAAAGTTCGTTTCGTCGAGTATACATTTTGGTATTTTTTTGGTAAACACCGTTAAAAGCCGTAACTTTGCCGGGTGACTTTTGTATCAACTCGTCATTATGAATCGTTGTTGTTGTCATTAAAAATAAGAATATCATATCGACCCGGAAGGACCAGGTCGTTCGAGACTAACCGGAGCATCTTTTCGTTTCTGTTTTTCCCCCTCGTAATCAGGTCCCTGGAAACTTCAGGTACGTTGTCGAGCAGACGCTCAAGGAGTTTTACAAGGCGATACAAGGTGGCAAGGACACGGAACAATCGTGGAAGAAATCGATTTACAAAGTCATCTCGAGGCTGGACGACTCGGTGCCGGATTACTTCAAGAGCCCGAATTTCCTCGAGCAACTCGAGTGAACCCGTAGTCAGGCGCTGCGCTGCTGCTCCGCGTGGTAGCCCGGTTTGAAAGCAAAAGTAAAATAGCGAAGCAAAACGAAAGAAGGCGAACGAATAGTCCACGAGAACGAAGCAAGTCCTTCGAGGAAGTTCAAACGAGCAAGCGCAAATTCAATCAGGGTGAACAAAAGAAAACGAAGAAAAACGTGGCTTAAACCTTTTTTTGTACCGAAGGCTGTCGTGGGGGAACGCGTGTTTGAAGAATGAAAAAACGGCAGATCGATCAGTGAAAATATTCGCCCGTGTCGTTGAACGCCGAAGGGGAACCCAAATAACATATCGAATAAACGAGAGAGTGAAAAAAAACGATGAAGAAAATGATCAGTTTCGACGGAACGGAGACGAAGATGCGGCTGGACGATCGTCGAAGCGTCGAAATCGGCCGAATTCCATTCGGGCTGAGGGAAGAAAAGGCAACGATCCAAGTTACGTAAAAAAAAAAAAAAAAACGACAGCAACATACGCAAGGAGAAGAAAGTGTACAACGAGACGAGAAAACGTCACCTCATCGTTATCGGCAAGCTTCGATGGAAAGATGGAAAACCGCCGGAAGGATGAGGAACCGATCGAAGGATCCACGATACAAAGCAATCCGTGACAGGATCTTTTTTTCGTCCCTGTGAATTCGGCGATTGAAGAAATTTCGGCCGTTCGAGTAACGAAGATTGTGCTCATCATTCGGCTAAACGGATCGCGAGCATCGACGAAGTGAGCGACACACACGTATGTTTATGTGTCTATGTACATGTGTGTATACAGAAATATGTGTATATATACATGGATATATATACATATAGATTTATATACGAATTAACAATTAGTCAGAGAAGAGTAGCGCTCGATCGAATTTAACGAGCGACGAAATCATCGACGCAGCGTCCAACAAAAGGTTCGTTCCACCTCCGATAAAAGTAGGATAGTGAGGTGTTATTGCCGCAGCGATTTTACGTTTAGACGCTCAAGGTGTATTCGCGAGAGATCGGGAAAGAGAAAACGAAGGAAATGCTGATAATGGTTTGTTTCAAAGTTAAAAAGTAGAAACACGAACACGCATGCAAAGTATCATCGAGTATGGGAAAGATGGAGAAATATCGCAAAAGTCTCGCGAGATTTGACGACGGATCAGGCTTTTTTTATTTTTTTTTTTATTTTTCTTTTCCGACAGCTTCAGTTCCGACGTTCGTCAGTCTCGTTTTGAATCGTCGATGTAATTATATATTTTAAGACGTTGCATTTTAGCCCAAAGATAAACCCAAGAGTTACCGTGATTCTCGTTCTCCCTCGCGGAAACTTTGGCTTTCGAATGCCGTCGAAGAACGTGCATTTTTCGAATCGATATTCCAACTTGCCGGAGGACGAGAATGTTCATTCGAGCGGATCTCTTTTTCACGTTGATCAATCCAAAGAATAAACGCTGATGAACGATGAAAACGGTCGATCCAAACGATGGGAAATCGATCGTTCGCGAAAGACGATCTGTTACTCGTCGTTTGATCGGAGATCCGGGTGTGCTGATCGAACACGCGATCACATGGATTTGCCGTGGTGAAAAACGTGTTGCTGGCCGAATGATATCGTCCGGCTCGGGTGCGGATTCGATAAAATCGCGTATTTTGGCCAATTACGAATGACGATGTCCGCCAGAGAGAAGCGAGTCTATACCGATGCTTTTGGGGAACACCAACATGTTGTAATTTAAGTTGTATATATTTGAAAAACAAATTAGAAATCCTCTCGCCCCTCTCTAGACATTATATACAGACATATATATATATGCGAATGCTCGCGCGAACAAAATGATTTTGTTTGCGTGTAACAAAAAAAAACATTAATTTTGCCGAGGAGGGAACATTGGGGACTGATGGGAGGACAAGAGAGTCGAAATTATATTTTTCTTCCGAAATTCACCGAGCTGAGATTCTCCGTGGAGGAGAAGCTCGCGAGGGTAGGAAAAAGAGGGAGCGAGGTGTTCTTCAACGATTTTTTCGATCGACGATCGAGTTTCCGGACGCGAACGATCGAAGAAATTGGCGAAAGGTTGCTCCTTTTTTTTCTCCCTCGAGAGGTAAAGCTTCAGAGAGATCGGATGGTTTTCTTTGATGCGAAAAAAGCGGAAAAAATTCGGGAACGATATCCCAAGGTGGAACGACTGTCAGGGCACCCGTAGGACGCGTCGAGATCGCTGGAGAAGACCGCGGAATTTGCGGAGGAATCACTAAAAAAATGTTTATCGGTAAACGGTGTAGATCTTGTAGGTGATTAATCTGTATTAGCAAGGTTAGAGGCTAGTCGCGATGAAGCAGAGATTACGTGTATCAAACCGTGATATATGTCGAAAAAGTACGTTCATCTTAGGGGGGGGAAAGGGCAAAGGGAGTTATGATTATTCGGAGGAAATGAAAATGAGATACGAAGATGATTGAAGCACAGGGGTTAATTCGTACCAACGGCGTCCTTGGAGACTAATATTTGAAAATAGAAATGTTGTTATATACCGTATAATTCGATGATATAACCGTTTAAATAAGATTATACAAGAAAAAAAAAAGCATACAGAATGATATATGTATATATACATATATATACGCGCATTAATATTTATATATACATATATATTAGGCTTTTGAAAAAAAATATGGCGAAGATATGATCGGGATGGCGAACGATTTCTCGTCTTTAGTTTCCGACGAAATGACATCGTCGATCCCTCATGATGACGAAGCTCCCGGTGAATTATTTTAATATAATTTGCCGTAATTATCATAACGAAAGACATCCGTAGAAGAATAAGATAAAAGAAAATCCTGTATAGATATCGAGAAGCAAATGGAAACTCGGCAATTATCATTATAAATAATTTTCGGTTTAATGATTTACGTTTATACTTGTGTATTTAAATGCGATCATCATATACCTTGTATCATTGTATGATTATTTTTATGACTATAATTATGATACTTATTATTATTATTATTATTATTATTATCATTATTAATATCGTTTTATTTTAATACCTATGATTACCGATTAGTCTCCTATGTTTATTGGTATTACTCCAAATGTAATCTTATTTCTTATTATTCTCACTATATTTGCGTATCTAGTTAATTTCAATTAACGCACGAACACGTAAAACAAAATTTTTACATAATTTTTAGTCTCACGCAATTGCCCGGTTCCTCTGTTCTGTCGTGAAAAAAAAAGCAACAACAACAAGAAAAACAAAAAACCTATTCGCGACAAGCTGAGCAAAATTTACTCTCTGACCATTGGACGATTTCGAGGCAAAAAAAGAATTATCGAGAAAGCGGATTCGACCGTTCTACGCCTGTGTTCTCGAAGCTACGCTCAACGGTGAATTTTAATTGTCAATGTTATTGCGATTCAACCATCATTTTGCCTTTATAATCGATATTCAACGCTAAACAGTTCACGCCCACGCATATATACATGTTTGTTTTTTCGCAAGCGGTGAGTCTTAACCTAGTCACGAGTCACTATTTTTTAATTATCGAACGATTTATTGATTATTATTTTATTTATTATTCACAACAATAAATGAGGAGATATTGAATTTTCGTTTATCTTTTCTTTTTTTCCTTTGTTACCATCCACGCATTGTTTTCCCGTCTTTTTTTTTTTTTAACCTATTTTCCGTGATAAACGGATCCACTCCCGATACGGTATTAGCTCATCGATATACCCCCATGACGAGAAACCTTGAGAGAGCGAGAGGGTAAATAAAAAAAAACGTTTGCTGCACTTCACACAGCCTTGAATATCTTGTCTTCGCTTTGTCTGTTTTTTGCGGTATAAAAAATGATAAAACACCGATGAAAAGTTTCGGCCGCGGTATTTTTCCGAGTCTCGTTCGGCAGTTCGGAAGATTGATCGTTTCGTCTCTCTCGAAAAAAAAAAAAACTATTTCGGTCCTCACACGTGTGAATTAAAAGTGAAAACGTCTCGCGAAGCAAAAAGAAAGTATTTTCTCGTACGGTGGAACGATTTTTTCGAACGAAATTATAAACGGGGGTGCGTTTTTCGCTTGACTCTGGCCTAACGCGAAAATTTGTGCACCCATCACTATATAAATATAAATGAACAAAAATAAAATATAATACATGTAAATACATATATAAATATATATGTTGAAAATCATCGATTTCGGCGTGGCTGGCCTAAGAATTTGGTCTAAAGAGTTCCATCGCAAAATATTGAAAAAGAAGATTTAAAAAATGATGCAATTTGCGGATCTGTTTGAGAGCGAAAAAAGAGGCGAGACAATGTTCCGGACCGTCGTTGGGATTTTCGAACTGCGACACTTTTTTTTTAAACGAGCAAAAAAGCTCGCGGTCGAAATATACATCTTTTTTTCATCGAGAATTTCGATCCACGCATCGCGTCAACTGAGAAAGCGCGAACTTTTATTTGCTTTCGCAAAAAAAAAGACGACAAGATCATTGAATCTCGGAATAAAACGTTCGCGACTGAAAACATTAGACGACGTTCATGGGAGCTTTTGTGAAGCGTTCGTTGAACTTTTACCTCGCTCTCGACAATCTCGTTTTGGCACTAAACCGCATGTATCCTTGGACGCCGAGAGTACCCCTGTTGTTGCAATAGAAAATTCGCCATTTTAAAATTGCGCAAAAAATCGCCGACGATTTTGCGGTTGTGAAAAAACAAAAACCAACCACGAAAAGATCAGTTTACCGAAACTCATCTTATTAGCCCTCGGAAAAAAAGTTGCGTCTTCGTTACGAGACTCTCGTTCATTGCCGATCAATGGAACAACCTCGACCAATTGGAAGCTCGCGTTGATAGGTCCGTGATGCCAGAATCATCGAAAAGAATTTTACTCAAATTCGTCGATAAAGTTTTTTGACACTTTGCTCCAGAGTCTCAATAGCCGATGCAATCTTGCCCGTCGTGTTCACACGGGGAGGAGGAAAACTCAAACGATCGTGGTTCAACGACATCCCGTAGTTTCACGACGTATAGGTGGATGCACGTTTTTGCAGTTAAAAAATGAAATCAGAAGGAAAACAAGCGGGGGAGGGGGGTCGGGGCGCGACAAAAGAAACGAATATTTCGATCGATCGTCCCCGAATAATCGAGCATATGCGAACGATGCGACGTCCGCGAGACTGATCATTCCCCACGATTGATGTATAAGCGTCAAATAAAATCAACAAACCGAGTCATAGAGGCACATAGGAATCGATTAAAACCGCGAAGAGCGCGGGCCGAAGCGCGGGCCGCTGATAACTCTCATGTTAAATGGAGCATGACTCAATCCCGGAATTGACAGAAACTCGGAGAAACGAATGGGGGAAAAAAAGACACACACACACACACACACAGCCCGAAAGCTCATTGGGAGCGAAAGTTCCAAAACGATAGTCGGGAAAAGTGGGGAGAATAATCGAAAAATGATTGAAATGGAAAACACGACTGTAATATAATAAAAATTAAACAGGGGGGGGGGGGGGGGGAAAGGAAACACGCAGCACGACGAAATAACGATACGCGCGTTCGCAGATGGACGAAAGGTGAAAAAATGAGCGCGAGGCCAATGAAATTGGCGAGGAGTAAAATTGAGTAAGATTAACGATAAATAATTAAGAGATTAGAAATTGATCGAGACGAAAGAGCGGGAGAAACAGAGGGCTCCGCGGCAAAAATATATCCTCGAAACTATTTGAATATTTAGGCGAATGAATGAATGCGAAAAAAACACGCGTACGAACAAGCGAATGAGATGAAATGATAAATGAAAGAAAAAACGTGAAAAATAAGAGTGACAAAGGCCAGAGTGCGTTTCAGTTTCACACAGTGTGATCGTCCAACCTCGCCGTATCCGTGTGCGCGCGTACGATTATATATAATATTAAAAAAAAAAAATAAAGAAAGGGAGAGAGAGCGAAAAGAGGCCCGGATTAATAATAATAATAATATTAATAATAATAATAATGATTAAGAGACGCGGCGATTGTGTGTGGATGTGAGGATAGAGGAAGAAAATACACAATGACGACGATTAGGTGGCAGAGAAAGAAAACGAGTAAAAACAAGTTAATAAGCATACGAACATTTACCTAAAACGCGTAAATAATTAACAACCAAAAAAAAACCACAGAATTAAGTAATAGTATCTAACGTTAAAACTTGCAAGCTATTGATTAATATATTACGATTAATTAAATGATAGTGGAAGGAAAAAGAGTACACCTACAATTAAAGCTGATAAAAAATATACACAGACGGACGGACGGACGGACGGTAACACACACACACACACACACGCAAACACACACGGACATATATACATACACGCGCACACGAACACCCGCACTGGTAAACTATAATTATTAGGGTGATCATTATGATTATCAATGATATCGAGATTTGGATTAAGTCGTGATAAAACAAAAAAAAACATTAATAATAATAATATTGATAATGAAATCGAGAACGGGAGTAAGTTCGTTGATGAATAATTCCTCGACTATTAGAAGGTATCTAGGATTATTGCTAGGTTTCGTGTGAAGGCGGACAAGAGGGGCGTTGAATTAAAGTTTTTTTTTTCTCATTTTCAACGATCAACTCTCGCCCTTTCGTTCTCTTTCTCCCTCTCATTTTATGCCGAGGTAACGAAAGGGAATTCGAAAGGGAGACGGAAAGAGAGTGAGAGAGAGAGATTTTTGAAAAAAAAATTTAAAGATCGAACGCGCAACTTGTCGGCTTCACGTGACAGCGAAAGTGAAAAAAAGAAAGAGAGAGCGAGAGAGAGAGAGAGAGAGAGAAATAATTAACACTATACACGCACACGAGTGAACACATGGACATAATTACACATACTTGGGATCGTGTGACTGCGACGAGAGTGCAAGAATTTTGGAGCGTGTTTAGAGTGTGTGGATGCACAACTGGATTGCCATGCGTGGGCGACTGGAACAAACAAACAAAAACAAAAAGCAATGTCGCGTGCGTATAAAATGCCAGCTGGTTGTTGATAACGCGTGAACAAAAATATGTTCTTGTGTGATAATCTCGATAACGCGTATTGAAGTTTAGGAATATATTAGCGAGGAGAGACGAAAAAAACAAAAAATCGAGAAAAACGTAAAAAAAAAAAGTAAAATTTTTTGACGATTAAAAAAAAATTACGAAACGTGTGTGTTGATACGGAGCCTAAGAAGTTTGTGCAGGGATTTTAGGCGCGGTTGAGGTGACGCGTGGAACACAAAAGAAACGTTCGATTTTGCCGAAAAGAATCGATCATTTGACGAAAACACGAGTGATGTTGCTTTGAAAAGAAAAATCTATATGTCGGTATACCGACGATGATTCGGTCGTCGATTGGGCTTTTGTTACAGAAAATACGCAGTCGCGAGATCGTCGACTACTCCGATCCGCGAGAAACGCACGTTTTTTTTTTCTACTCTCAACCCATACGATGTCTCAGAGAAAAAGAAACAATGGATGTCGATGAAACGATCGATTTTCCTTATTCGCTTGATACTGGCTATGAAAATCACATCCACATATGTTTATACTCGTATATGTGTTTATATAATATATATACACTTACATATATATGTATTACAGTTGTACAAGTACAGTCGATACTCCTGTACTTGTTTATAGGAAAACACGTCAGGTTCTGACTCCATACATCATGCAATCTCACACATTTACAGATACGGAGAGGCTGTCGACACTCCAGCTCTCCATCCATCCAATATAAATTCTCAGGGTCCGTTCTTACAAGTTTAACTGAATATTGTGCTCAATCCGCATCATGGTCATATTCGCGAATATGGAAAATCGTTCTCTCGCATCTAAAAAATGACAGATCACAATGACAAACAGTACATATGTTTTTTTTTCTCAACAAATCAGGTGCATGCTCGTGCAGAGTCGGTCCAAAGATCAATTCCTCTCGGCTGTCGAACGTTCACGGAGTTTTTACTCAAAAGGGATTACGACGATGCGTTTAATCTGTTTATCAAACTTTTCTTTCGAAACGAGGAGAAAAAATGTTTAAGGAATAAAAAAAAAACTGTGAATGATGTCGGAAATACGTTGGGAGCCAAGTGTCCTTGATGCGACCGTCGTTGAAGCCAAAGATCTCGCGATCTCACTTCAAGATGATTTTGAAAAAAATGAAAGAAGGAATGGAAAACGAAACTGCAATGTTTTGTTTTAATTGACGAGAGAAGATCTTCAGTCAGCAGCCAGAGAGCTTTTTCGGAAGTCTCACGGACTGAGTTCGGAGCCAGAAACGGGCGTGAAACGTTCGGCGCAAAAACGATCCTAGAAGAGAAGAAGATGAAGATGTAAAACGAGCGAATGTCGATGGATAAATGGCGCGCGATACCGCGTGTGTGGAAACTGGTGATATTTAAAAATTTCAGCGCGAATGAGAGGATGAGAGGGATGGACTCGTTCAAACTCACCTGGATGCAATTATTCGTCGAGGAATTTAAGAAAAGCCAGCTTCAAACGACTTTCGACCGAGTTGAGAACCAATTCCCCTGAAAGAAACAAGTCCTTTTACGAAATTCGGTCTCGACAAAATGTTAATGGGAAAATTGCACCGAAAGAGATATTTTTTGTTACGGATTATTTTTCGAAAACGATATTCGGAAGAAATTGTCTTTTAAACGACTTATTTTACAAAATAGTCCAATCTGGGTAGAGAGTACGGTGAATGTCCAGCGAGAAAGAAATAGAAAAAGTGAGAAAGCCGATTGCGTGTGCGACAGAAAATGAGAAGAAGACGATTAGAGTAAAAGGGTGAAGATTAAATTTCGTGAGACTATTAGCGAATGTGTACGTTTGATGGCGAATGAGAGATAAATCAAGAAAGAGAAATAAATTTAGAAAAAAAAGAAGAAGAAATTATACACAGAGAGCCGACCTCCTTGCCTACCGGGAGGTCCGCATATATTGTAAAGATGAATAATAAGAGATAAATTAAGGCGACAAAAAAATTGCGGGAAAAAGGAAGAGATACGAGAGTAAATAAAGATGGAGAAAAATTATAGGCCAGTTAAGTGTAAAGGATAGAAAAGAGAAGAAAATTACTACGTTTAATGAAAAAAAAACTACCCTCCTTTCGATCGCACCTATACTTTCGGCAGTTCTTTCGGCATTAATAATGATGATGATAATGATAATGATTATGATATCGTGTAAAAAGAGAGAGCGAGAGAGAGAGAGAGAGAGAGAGTGAGAAAGAGAGTGTGACAATGTGAAAAATGATTGCGTATATAAGATTGAAAACATGAATGTGGCTGAGAGAATACAATTTAATGAAATTAAAGAGAGTAAAAAACCTTACGAAAAAAAAAAAAAAAAAAACGAAGATACGAAGCTCCGTCGGCCGACTCAGTGGCGAGAATAAGAAGGAAGGAAAAATTCACACGTTGGCGAGGGGAAAGAATGAACAACGATTGATCGGAAGAACGTAAAATGAAGAAATCAACGCTCTCGCATGGCGCGAGTCGTTTATTTTTATCAACAGTCACACCTTTCCACTTGTGAAACACTCGGAGGAGAGAGCTCGAGAGCCAACGAAATAAGTTTTAAAGAATAAATAAAAAGAGAGAGACAGAGAGAGAGAGAGAGAGGGAGATAAAAGATCACATCCGTCGTTCACGTGGAAACCCCAATCGGCCAAACGATTGAATTAAAGAAACGAAGAATCCGACAACAGGGAGAGCGGCACGCACACACTTATACACATGCACACAAACATACTTATATACATTATATCGATGATTGACGATTTAATATTTAAAAATTAATAAAAGAATATGAAAAAAAAAAGCAACCGCGAGCGACAAGAAACACACGTGTTGATTTATAACGGGCATATAGTTGGACACACGTCTCAACAAACGGTCGACTAGGATATTACGCCAATTTATAATAATAAAGAATAGTAACGAGTTAAGGATAATAATTATTAGATTAAAGGGGCGAGGAGAAAAAGAGAGCAGCAGCGGTAGCTACTGGACAAGCAGCAGCATATATATACTATATATACATATGTATGTTTGTATATATACGTATATATAGATATATATGTGTATATATATATATACAATGAAATATATATGCGACTACGTTGATGTGTGAGGATGTTGATCTAAATCGCCGCGGCGTTGAATCTTAAGGTCCTCAGAGACGCGCAATAACGCAAAACAAAACGACCCTCCAGGAATGGGTTACACGGACGCCGATCGCGAAGCTCTCAAAGCATTTTTTCCCTAAAGTTAGTATTTTGAGCAACAAGCGTACGTAAGCGCGTAAAACAATGAATGTCTCACGGGTGAAATTGCCCCGTGAGCTTTGCGATTTTCGGTTGAATCTTACGCGAGTACGTGTAAAAAGCTCGCCAAAAGCCGAGGAGAATTCGACAACTTTGAGGATGACAATTCGTCATCTTTGCAACCACTACCTCGAATGTTCGATTTTTTGAGTTTGGAAAATTGATTAATTTTATCAAACGGGGGTTTGGCAAGAATTGGCGTTTTATCCCGCGTAAATTAGGTATCGCACGATGTTGGCAATATGTGATGGGCATTCTTTTCACTATACGGTATTGCGTAAAGTACAGTTGTTGACGAGTGCGGTAAAGAGATCTTGGCCGCACTACTGCACGCTGATGCGAACTTTTCGGCACTAATGCGACAAGGTGATACTTACTCGGGGTGGTTGAGAAATTAGCGATTTTCCGCACCGGAAGCAGAAATCGAAAATCAAACTGTCCAAACGGGTTAAAAATATATTGAGAGTCCGTGGTCGGCAGGAATGTCTTGTAAAGATTGTGGGAATTGTTTTTCTGCGTCCCAACATCGGTCGCAACTATATGTGTCTACATACGTATGGTTAAAAGAAAAAGAACCGAGTTGGGACACCAATTGTAACGGCGAGTACTTTTTAGGCTCATCTCTCTGAACTTCCGGTTGTCATGAAAACGACGCTTTTTCCGTGATCGTTTCAAGTTTTACATTTCCACCTTTCTTTTCACTCGAAGAATAACGTCTTTCAATCGACAATAGTGTCTATACAAATGGGCAAACATCGTTTTTAATTTAATCCCGACTGAAACAGTTGAAATGTCACAATAATAATTGGCGCTCTTCGGAGATCTCTTCTTCGTTCGAGAACAATTTTTCAACATTTTCAAAATACCCGTGGGGAAACCGGTTTCTGTTGCAATAGATCGCCGCAGACGACATCGAGAAAAATCGAATATTCTTAAGTTTCAACCCAACTTGCGTATGCTTACGAAAAAAAAAAAGATTTTCACACAAACTCGGAGCAATTGGACAAAATGTACCGTTATATCGCATTTCGAATACGTTCGTTCGATCGAAATACTAATTGCACCGATCCCGTTCAATTAAAAAAAAATAAATTTGATTCAACTTGACCGTAAATTCTCAATAAATTTGATGCAAATTGATGTATTTTTCTTGATGCTCGTCAACGATGTACGCGGAAAAATGAATCGATGACGGAATCATTATCGATCTGTCGTGCTCAACGATGGCGGATTAACGTCGTTTTCGTAAATTTGACAATTTCGGAGGAGCAGAAAAAATGAGCAAAAACCTGACTACTTTGATCAAATGCATTACGATATTTGACGAACTTTGACCATAATATATGATGTATATGTAAATGTGAATAACTTTGATCGACGAATTAATTCGTCGACACGAAATCTTTTCCGGCGTTTTTCCTCGGTTCGCTTATGAAAATTATTGTTTCGAGCTATTATCGGTTGCGCATGAGACGAAATTAACGGGTAATGGGACAAAAAAATATCGTTAGGAATAAAAAAAAACAATCGACTTGCATAATTAATTGATGAAGAGATTCGAGCTGGGAGAGGAGAAAAACAAGAATAATGTAACTCGAGAGACTCGTTCAAGACTTTGATCGAAAAATACACGAAACAATGGAGCAAAAGGATTGGAAATTCCGCTTTAGGCACACATCAAAAAATGAAATTTCGTACGAAGAATTTTGAGGAATAAAAGCACACGGTTACAATGATCACATAAATTATACGATTTAAAGGAAAAACAGGAGACTCACTCACACACCAACGGATCTGCCGGTAATTGATGTTACGGCGTTCTGACGATAAAAAAAAAACAGCACTCGCGATAAGAGAAATCTTGAACAGACACACGATACACGCAAACATACGTGCGAAAATCGCGTACGTGCAGAACACGAAGATACACGAGTCACAGCCAAAAACACGAACTCGCAGTTGCGGCCCGAATCCAAAGACGAAGCAAAAAAGATAGAAAAAAAAGAGACACATCAAGGAAAAAAGTACAAGTTTCACGTTTGCGCCTTACATTAAAATTAAAAGTTGATCAAAAACGTATTCTTACCAAAATCGGCCTTACTATATACTTTTCCAGCGGACGTGCTTACGAGACTACGGGGGCAGTTTGTCAATCGCGATGTTTTTGTATTTTTTTCGTCAGCGACTCCGAGTGAAACAATTTCGAAGAAAGAACCTCGCAACGGTTTGTAAAAATTTATAATTCATAAAAAAGAAAAGAAAAACAAGAGCAAATTTCCAATGACGCATCGAATTTCGACCGTCGCGACGGGAAACGTACGAAAAATTGCGATCATTTTGAATACCGTCGGCGTTCGAACGCGCGCAAGCTGCCCGCGAGACTCGCCGAGTCCCAACGATCCCCGCGACTCATCGACGCCCCTTAAAAAGAAAAAAAAAAAAAAGAAAAGAAGAAACGCAGAACTACCCGAAATCCCAGTAAACCCCTCGCCGCCCAACCCCAAAGTCCCGACGAAACGAAAAAATAAAGATGTATGTTTAAAACAAAAAACACTCCGTATAGAATTTTGTTTTTGCGTATATAGAAAAATAACGAAAGAAAGAAAGAAAAACACTTCCTGCATGTGAGACAGATGACGAGTGGCCGGGTCAACCTCGCGATCAGGGATACTCGCCGTGCGTTCAATCGCGAATGAGAATGAGAGCAAGCATCGAAAGAATTGAAAAAAAAAAACGTTTTAAACAGCTGATGGAGCGAGAGAGAGAGAGAGAGAGAGTTGAAAACGCAGACCGGAAGCCTCGGCGAGATCTTATGATAAAAATCCGCGAAAATCGTGGGAGATTGCAAAAAAACTTAATACAAAAATATATAAACAGAGATTCATTTTGCACGCGTTTACTCACCACCACCGGTCCAAACCGCCAATCGGCGTATTTGAAAAAAAAAAAAGAAAATCATTTGTCATCGTCCGAAACGAATAATGAGCGGTAGAGATGGAACAAATGAATTTAAAAAAAACGTAGACACGTCTCATGCCCGCGGAGTCAAAAAAGTAAAAAAAAACGATGTATCGCGATATTCAACATTTGCAAGTCCAGCGTGAACCGTTCGAAACGCGTTAATGAACGAAACAAAAATGTTGCTGCGTGTCTGGGCCAGCTCGGTCAGCTCTCGCTGGTCATCGATCGATTTTACGTAAAAAAAAAAAAAGAAAAAACCGAATCAAGAAAAGACAACGGAGTAATTGATCGCGCAACTCGGTAATCGATTTTTTTTCCTGAGATATTGAAAAACGTGTGTATAAAACGACGACACAGCGGTGCATTTAATCACAAAGTCGTATTACGGTCGACGTTCGTTAACGACACGCGCACGCGATTTCACACATCACGCGACTAATTCATTGGAGAGACAAAAATGTTTAATGTTAAAAACAATAGAAGCGAATGAAAACATAGAGAGAAAAAAAAACTAGAATAACCACAGACAGCCGAATCGATGGAATTAAGTACTCGTATGAAAACCGCGCGCAAACATAACCGAACTCCGCCACGAGAGAAGCAAAAAAGCAAAATCAGAATCACCCAGAAACTTCAGAAACGTTTTACGGTACTTTCAATCGACCACAGCCCTCTTCGATCCCCCGCATATTAACCTCAATAAAATCCGAGATAATACAAAACCACATCGTCGATAACGCAATAAAGTAGAACACACCGACCCGCAAAACCAAACGAGTCCGAACCGACAGCTTTTTTTTTTCACACGTTATACGATGACATAGAAATCGCCCGACACAGGAAAACCGGACACAAGACGCCATATTTAATAATTAATATTCTACATGATATAACATTTACTGTGCATAACAATTATGGATATGATAATAAAACAAGAGGAAATCCACTGAAAACAAAGGCACTACCGATCCGAGCAAGACGCGAACCAAGAAAACGAAATATGAGTAAAATAGATGACGCGGTGTGTGCAATGAACATTAACTGCAACGAACTGTGTTAAAAACGTATAACCACCGCTTCGAACGTCGAACAAACTAGAAGAACGAAAATCGCAGCCTCTGGCCTCGCAGCAGTATCATCGACGCAAGGCGTCGAAGTGAATCTTTGACAAATGCGTACTGTAACGGATAAGAAACTGTCTGGACCAAGAGAGATGACTGAGATGAGACAGGGGGGGGGGGACGATAATGTTTGCTACAATACAGCCATATACCGTGACGATATCCAAGAATTAAGAAAAAAAACCGACTTGAACGACATTAACTGAGGTGAAGAAGATACACGTACGTGCATCATCGAGAGTTGGACGAACACGTCGAGAACATTGATAAAACCAGAAAGAAACGTGAGATTGGTGGGTGCGCGAACCACGATCACGGCGAGATATGGCCGCTGGCCCACATGTCGTGGGCGATTATCCGACTCCATGATAATAATTAATCAAATATGCCATAATAAGAGAAATGAATAACAAACGGACAAACATGAAAACGATCAATATTTATGAAATAATCGAAACACAAACAAAATGGTAATTCACTTGAAATTCATTGCCGAAATAATTGTACGCACCCAACGGTATTTACGTAATAATAGTTGTAATAAACATGGGAAGCCAAAGATGCTTGAGCGAGAGCGGCAAAGAGAGTGTGTGCGAACGTGTAAAAGATTGAGAGAGAGAAAGAGAGAGAGAGAGAGAGAAGAAACGATAGGCGTATGATAGAAAGGAAGTTAAAGTGCAGGTTATACGTAATAATCGGTTTGATTGACATTAGAATCTTTTTCTTTCTTTGCAAGCTACAAAAGAAAAAACACTGTAGGTAAAAAAAAATCAGAATACGATCCGCCAATCGATTTCCGGATTTTCGCAGATTTTTCGCGCGGGACATCGTCAAACAACCAAAGGAAAAAAAAACGATATGAAAAAGAAAGAAAAACGTACCGAAATACATTTAAATTTTCATCCCCAACCAGTTTATACCCTGAACCCTATTCCACCGTCAGAGAGTCCTCAAAATCCTCGAAATTCGGAGAATAGCTTGAAAAATGAGACGCAGAGATGAAGAGAAAAAAAGCTTGAAAAAGGTTCACCGAGAACGGTGAAATATCTAATTCCCTTCCGATCCCGAAACCCAAGACAAAAGTATCCCCGTCATTCCCGTACAAAAAGACCTCGAACAAGGTTTTTCTTCCAATCCTTGCGTGTTACCGTGAAAGAAACCTTATGAAAAATATATATATATAAACCAACCTAACGATAATATAATTAGGTGATATAAGAGTTAAGATTATTGATTAATTTAAATTATACCTAACGATAAATTGACTAATTGATAGGTTTTAGAATTAATAATGCAAATAACGATACATAAATTTAGAAAAGGTGACGATGGTATTTGACAATGAGCGAAAGATAGTGCGCGACAAGTTGAACGAGTGAGAGAAAATTAAGAGACAAATCCATTGAACAGCCACCTGTATTATGGCGGCTACAAAACCATCCACTTCCCGAACGCATGAAGATTCCGTGCCGGTACGAAAAAAAAAAAAAAAAAACGTTCAATTGAAGGAAACACTCATGTACACGCACAGATACAGGCACACAGGCACGACGAGAAATATCAGCGTGGTGAGCGGGCAAGCGAAGGAAGAGAAAAAGAGCCGGTAAACGTCAAAACCATCAGAGCTGTGCGATGAAATTAAATACCGATCTCCTCGAGACGGTCCTCTTCTTTTTCTTCGTTTCCTCCTCACCCTGACTCTCGTCGCGGTATATACGAAAATTAAAAAATTGTAATACGAAATGACCAAAAACACCAACGCACACATACACACAAAAACACCAGACACATGTTTTAACAGTGACAGAGGACGCGATAACTCTTTCGATTATGCCAAATAATCGTGTCAGTGAGCGAAACAAGGAGACGATAGTCGGAGGCTCGAGCAAAGATATATACGCATGTTACCGTAAAACCAAACGAACGAAAAATAAATTAATATAAAAAAAAAAAATCGTAATAATAATGGCACAGAGTTCCGGTGTGGAAACGACATTCTTTGGCGAAGCGCGGTAGTTTCTTACCCATCATTTATACGTTTAGATGATAAATAAAGATTTAGGATTATAACGATGATATTATAAAAGAGACGACGATCGAGGAAAAAATTTCAACAAAAACAAGAAAATTTATTTAAGAAATAAAGTAAACTGCAGCCAACAAACACGTTCCCCGAGGCACTCGACAGTCATACACACACACACACACACACACACGCGCGCATGCACACGCACACAAACACACGGATATAACAGAAGCAGCGTTAAGCGAACTAATGGTATAATTATATTATTGATATACCGATCAGCTAATCTAGCGATATAATACGATGACATAGTTGATTGATCTGTTTAATATTGAATGTCCGTAAACCCAAAAAGCGTTTGGAACTCTATGCTATCCGCGGAGCAACCCCCCTCCCCTGCCCTCCCGATACCCGAAAACCTCATAAAAATCACGCGTAATCAACCACCTACACGATAAAAGCAACAACAACAAACTTTTTACGCCATTACCGGGCGACCTGATGACTCCCGATGACCTGATTCGTCCACCAACGAAACAAGAAAATCATCCCCTTTTTGCCATCGTACACCCGCAATAAAATTCGATAAGAAATTGTAAAACCGTGATCTCTGATGTTCGGCTCAAATTTATCGATGGGTTAAACGCGTTATTCTCTTGTCGGATATACACCGCGAGGAATTGCAAATTACTTTCGAGCGTACAACTGCAGAGAAATGAAAGGTGTAATCGCTCAATGGAGAATAATCAAAATTCATTTGCAGAATGAATTTTAATTGACGCGAAATCGAGAAAAAATGTCATTGATTTTCTAGGCGGCCTTTGCACTCTGGACCATTGTGCATTTATGTCAGCTGCGATTTGTTTTCCAACAGTTAATTTATCCGCCATTACGCGTTGTCGCCTGAAACAACGTCCGAATAATTATGTTATTGAGAATTTACTCTCTCGATTAAATTCGGAGAGTTTTCCTTATTGGACAAGATCAATGAAACTGGTTTTAATTTGCAAAATTAATCGATACACATACGACTATGAAACCGTGCGTTTCCTTATCACGACATTAATGCAGAAACAAAAAACAATTGCTCACGGTGACACGGGAGAATAGAAAATCAATGAGGGGTGAACGATGAGCATAACGTATATTTTGAGTGTTGAAAAAATAACGGGGACAATTTTTCCGCAGGTTTTTCCCTCCCCCAATTGTCACATGTTTTTTGAAGATCGGGCGTGACACCGGACACCGTCCGTCGTCAAGATCTGCCGTTTTATCAGCCAGTAATGAATAATGAATGAAGAAATAAATAATAAAAAAAAGAAAAACATAACAAAGTTTAATCGAAACGTTGGTGAATCTCGCGACGTGATTTCTTCCCCGGTGTTGACCGCTCAGTTGTTGAGTTTAAGTTTTTTACATTAGCTAGCTAATTTTTTCTTATACGCGCCGTTTATCAACGCAATTACATTAATAAGAGTTCTCGAGGCGTCACATTGCATCGGGGCGTCTCAGCAATAGTCGATACGTATAATGTTTTTTCATGAGTAATTGCTTTAGCGAGTATTGAGAAAAAGGGAAAATCAACATTTCGATTGGCCGATCTTCGTACAAGTTGTTCCAGTGATAAGTTTTATTGAAAAAAAAAAAAATCGTAAAAATCAGGGGGGACAAAGTTGCAAAGGAAAATCGGCCGATTGCAATTTCGACGGTCTGTACTTTTTTTCTTTTCTTCTCGTTTTTTTTTCAATGATTCCCAGTGTCGTTTGTTCGGTTTGAATTCGGCGGGTGAAAAATATCGCGGAAGATTAGAGCAAAAAATAAGTAAATGAAAGAGTGAATTTATTGTACACCTGACTGTTAGTTTACCGTTTGTCAGAGAGTGCAAAGACTCAATTGTGAATAAGAATTCGGTTAGGCGAGTTATTCTATTTTCATTCTAGTTGTATGTCTAATAATTATTGAAATTACCAAACGGGGTTGAAAGAAAGTGAAGCGTTTTGGCGAACGATTGAACGTTTCGAATTCTTGGATTCCTCCGATTAGCCAATGATGTTTAACCTCCCCGACAAAATTATCTTACCAACAGAATCTCGTCCCGATTAATTAAAGCGTCGTTCGGCGTTAAATGAGCGAAGAAAAAGCTACACTCGATTCTGATCCCGAAACAAAATTTCACGCACAAACATACGCAAACAGACATACGAAAACGCATCATCTCACGCAGACTCCTCCACATCGACATCCCGAATGTACGGCGGGAGACTCTTATACGTTGTGAGATTTCAGCCTGTTGCAGTGGCGATCAAACTGGAAAATCATTGCACAAAAAATCTTCGATGCTCTCTGATCTCTCCGAGCCACAAATGGTTTAACGCAAAGTATTTTCGACTGTTATGATTTTTTGAAATTCTGCCCTGAGGGCACTTCACTGTCCGGAGGCAGAAGTAAAAAAAAGAACAATCTCAGCAATACCATCACCGGGGTATTCAGCGATACACAGACGAAAAAAAGTGATTCCGATGGCTTCCCGGATCCTTTTTTCACCGAAAATTTTTTGACAAACACAAGTGTTTTTATTTCTATAAAGATTAACTGTTAATCAAGCTCGACAGAGGAACAGAGAGCAAAAACAAAATCGTCGAAAAATCGTGCAAAGATGGGGCTTAAAATTAAAACGTTGGAGTTTGCCGGTGGTAAAAAAAGAAATTCCGTCAAGGGCCAAAAAATTTCATGTACGCGTATATTATTGATTTCGCCTGGGCAAACACGTGCGAGCTCCGATCCGGCTCTCAATTTTGAAATAGCCATTTCGACTGAAAACGAAAAATGCGATACAGACCCCCAAAACCCGACGCAATAGATGAAGGCAACTGGATCAAAATACCGCCACACGAAGAAACAGTTTCTCGCGCGAAAACCGGTCGTTTTTGCCGACTGTAAATTAAACGTGCCGATGCGAAGCTTAACGCGCCGATGAATCCGAGTCGCGAGCGAGTCGCGAGGCCCGTAAGGAGCCGTGAACTAAAAAAAAAAATTGCAATGTCTTGGAAGAAGAAAAGGCAACAAAATTCGACAATTCTCCCGTCAAAAGTCTACGCGCGCATGACGCGAAATGCACGCAAAACTGTCTCATACCCGTGGCTCGAATGATTCGATCGACGTGAGGCTTCCCGATCGTTTTTCGGGGGTGCATAAGGCTCCCGGGTGGCTTGGCAAAAACGGCGATCCAAACGTTGGTTCTAGTACGTAAAATACGGTTTCCGCGCCCAAATCTCACTCACAGCACACACTGGGCCGACTCGTCCGATAGAATGTGCCTTCAGTGTTGATTTTATACGAATAAAAAATAAAAATAACTAAAATTATACAAAGGGGCCCGACATAGACCGAACGCCCACCCAAAGCCAGATCGGTGCTCGCCCGCTGCCCCTTATTATCCCTTTACCGAACCGGATGATACATCGTGGACAAGCATGACACAATAAAACAAGACAAACAAGTTGTGGAGGATTCAACGACGATGGCTGAACGACAGTGCTGGAAACTCGTTCAAATACCTAATGAGATTAATCGCTGATTGAAATCATCGATAATTTTCGGCGATTGAGCTTAACGGCGAAATCGGTTGAACGAGTTCGAGTTACCTCGTCAGCGTCGTTCGAAGATCGATACAAACTTGAGACACTTATACATCTAAAAGCTCTCGAATTTTCCATTAAAAAAAAAAAGGAAACACACACAACCCCCCCAAAACCGCCCATCGCTTCAATCTCAAAAATATATATATATATGTATACAAATAACAAAACAAGGATTCATTTTGATGAAGCACGGAGTTCGGAACGCTGCTATACACCAATAACACATGTAATATTGATTAATTACAATTATTATGCGATAAGTATACTTACGAGAAATATATATGTGTACTATGGTCTCTCCCACTTCCCATCCAGACAAGCCGCGATCGGTAAACGAAAATTCTTCGTGTTCCTATCTGCTTTATGTTTTTGACTTTTTTTTTCCACTCTGTTTCTTTTATTTTTCGTTTCTTCTCATCGTGACGGCTGTCAAACCAGGGTGATCGTGAAAGCTATCGCGCAGAAGGATACGGTCATACACGTACGCGCGTATGCGAGCACAAATGGGCGAAAGCGATAGAAGATCACGACGAAAAGGGATGAACAAATGAAAAATGAACATTAAAAAATGAAAAACGTAAGGAAAGAAACACGAAGGATGCTGTTGCATCGATCACCAATTGCCCATTACAAACGTAGTCTTTTAACCGCATAACTAACGTCGAGAGGGAAAATGGAAAACAAAGCTATACGTAATAGCTAAACTAACTAACTTACAATTAACGATTATTAATTATTAAACAATTAAACATGCAGTTAACAGTATAAACAGTAAATGCCCAGTAACCAATTGAATTGTGTGTCGACAACTACATACTAACTTACCTACCTATATCGAAATAATAGCCGTATGTAAATCGAAAGTAAAAAAAGAAAAATACACACATACATGCATACACAATAAAAACACTTGTATTCTACCAGTTGTATCCAAGCCAGTTCGTTCTATTAAGTACCGTGAATTTGATGCAATACTTGATGAGAGATGGAAATCGCGTGAAAGAGAGAGAGAGAGAGAGAGAGAGGAAGAGAGAAAACGCAGTTAAAATTGATAAGTGACGAGAAGACAGCAGACTAAATGCAACGCCGATGTCCTCCGAATCCCTTATTCTCCAATCTTCATACATTACGAATCCGGAAAAGAAGACACACAAAAACACGGTAGACGAAGACGCAAGACTCACGGACGCTCAGTACACAGGGGATTAATATAAAAACGAGACCGTTTTAATTACCGTATCGCTCAATCGATATCGCGATCCTACCAGCGTATACAGGATCATATACGAACGAAGAATGAGGCTTTGAGAATCCGTCAATAAAACCGTTTGTTCACGACGATAATGAAGCGTTTAATGCCGATTCGAAGCAATATTAAAAATCAATACGACGGACGAACAGCAAGTACTAAATGGAAGAAAAGTTTCTTGAATTTCAACCGGATAATCGTAATTAAAACTACTAGCAGAAAGATTACAAACATATAGGCAGATTGTAAAACTCTTTGTTCACGTTGTACGCACATGTGTGGGGAGACCATGTAACTTTTAGCTCCGCCGCTCATTCCATTAGTGTTATCTCGTACAGATTATCGATCGTCTTTGAGATTTTTGTGTTTTGCGTTGCAGCAACGTCGCATTCCAGACTCTTTTTGTTTTCCCTCTTTATTGTTCAAACTGTCATCCAATATGAACCGAAAACAAAAAAGATCGGACAGGACGTCACACGATCGGTAAATCCTTCCCGATCGCCTCAGCTGCGACGAAGCCGTAATCTCAACGAACGCAATCAACGAGATATCCACTAAAAACCCCCACTTATCCCGAGAAAAAAAAAAAAGCAGACTCAATTATACCCTTCTCGCTGGTGTAGCAGCTAACATCCAAAATTCCTCTTCAAGCTTGAAACACAAAAGTCCCATCTTGAACGGAAAAGCTATTCCGTAAGAAAATAATATTAATACGAATATTAATAACAATAGTAATAATAATACTTATAATAATAATAATAATAATAATAATAATAATAACATTAATCTTCGAGGTCTGAGAGAACAGAAAAAAAAGCTAGCAAAGAGAGAAAACCGCGAGTCCCACACGAGCCCCGATGAAGAAAAAAAAATACCAAAATTCCCCTCCGCCCCGAAGAGAGCCTCGATTCCCTACGTGTTGTATTATCCGTTATTTTCGATATAATATTATATAGTGCTAATGATATTTAATGATAATACATGACGACGATAAGGTATATGTCGGAGAAGACGTTTGATCAAAAATCAGCCAACACACGAAGGATCATGCGTCATTCTCCCGTGGAAAATCAGCATTTAGAATGAAACACACTGACACACAAAGACGCACACTTGTACACTCGAAGAAAAAGAGCATGAAACGAAAAACGACAACACGAACATGGGTGAGAAAATGAGAATGACGATGAGACGGAGAGGTAGAGACAGCACGAGCGAGAGAGAGCGAGAGAGAGAGAGAGCGAGAGAGAGCGAGAGTGAAAATGAGAAAAAAAAAGACACGTATACATAAAATAAATACTTTGACACACTTGATAGCCATTTACTTGAACATTCGTGGAAAATTTGAACTGAAAATCCGAGATGAATGTAACAAATACTACAACGCTCACACACCGTGACACACCGAGGTACCCAGGAGGAAGTAATTATGCGAAACGGAAGTAATGAAACGAGAAAGAAAAAACAAGCCCGTTGAAGAAAAAATTAATAATAATAAACCAAACAAACAGACTAGTTGCCGTGTTTGAGAACACCAGACCTACCCGCGGGTCCGCTTCGTTTTTTAGCTCCGCTATAAAGCCGATTGCCCGTTCGATCGTACGTCGAAGGTCCCGTGAATCGCGAAAGAAAAGGACGAAAACGATCGAACAAAACGTATGACGAAGGGAAGAGAAAAATTGAACAAATCCAGTGGTGGATTTGTGGAAAACAACGAGGGGGTCGTATGAGAGACGTTCGAGACTCGTACGGTCGTTTTTGACTTTATTCGCGAATCGCGGAATGGGCTTTCGTCGTGACGAACGAGCAAGAAGGCCTCAAAGGCCCCGAGGCTCGCCCGACATCCTCGGGTTAGCTAACAAATTTTTGTACAGGATATCAATTGCATTAAATATGTAAAATCTTGAGTTACAGAGCAGCACTATACATACGACACAGATGATGTATATATTTTTACGTTACAGAAATATGCCTGCGCGCGTCGCGATACGCGCGCGACTGGGCGCAATAAGACTGGTTCTCATTTCCCAAGACAATGCGTATATAAAACCACATGCCACATATTAAACATATTAATAATGATAAACAAAAGAGAAGAAAACGAAGTAAATGAAAAGATAAAGAAACCTAATGATATTTGTATACGGTAATATTACCCGAATGGAGTAATCAAAGCCATTGAAGGGGAGTGCCCGCTCGCAATACCACGGATAGAGAGACGAATGAAGCACGTTGGGGGACTTGTGTCGGTGTGCGTATTATTGTCGCGTGGGTTTTTCTCAACTTTGCGACGAAACGTCGATCAAACTTTTTTCATTCGTCGTCAGCACGGATGTCCCGTGGGAAAAGGAACAAAAAAGCAAAAAGCAAAAAGCAAAAAGCAAAAAAAGAACCCCGGCACGCGCTCGACGATCGAAGAGAATCCGAGGAACGAAAAAGATCGCTCGTCCGTCGGAGGATTCGTCGCGAAGAAAACTCATTGACGACGTGTGATCCGTACGCATCCCCGCGCGAGTCGCTCAATTTAGTTCACGTGCGTCAGAATTTGGCTTTGAGCAATTCGCGAAAATCGATAAAAGAATCAAAATGCAACACTGGTGAAAAAAAAAGAAGAAAAAAAAACCTCGTGATTTACTAAACCCGAGTAAATTAACATCCTGAGTTACCTATTCGGCCGTTAGCGAAGACACATATATATGTATAAATAATATAAACACGATGATGGAAAAAAAACCCAATTAGGCGATCAACTGTGAAAAATTTATCACGCGGTAGGCGAGTGTACAAGCGATCAATGTATCGACGTTTTGTTCCATGGAAAACGTCGCAAACACGGTTATGCTCTCGCGATATTAATATTGACGATTGTCTCGCTGGTTTGTCTGTAATGAAGGAACGACCAGCGCGTGTTGCCCGCGGGCATCCCGGCAAGAAGCATAACGCGGGTAGGAGTCTCTAAATACTTCCTGGCGAGTTCGAGGCGGTGGATACCGAACTGCGAGAAAGTTTTAAGTTTTTCGAATGAATCCGTAACTCGCGGCGACGCGACTCATCGTCCCACGCGTTACGTGCAATTCGACATCGCGCCCCCTTGCGCGTTCTCGTTCGTCATCGATCATTATCGAGTCGCATCCACGATCCCGACAAAACGATGATGAAAAGGCGAGAAAACGAGGCGAGAAAGAGGCGCCGTCAAGAAGGCGGAAAAAAGTGAGTGCTGATTTCACTCCAAATTTGTTCGATCGAACACGAGAGAGAGAGAGGACGAGTCGGATTGTTGAAAGGCAGGCGACGAAAGGCCTAAAAAAATTGTTCAACGCGGGAAATATTTTCGCGGAAAAACGAATAAGACGCGTGGTCCATTTTGCCGTTATCGGGAAGTAACGAGTTTTTCGCCTCCTTTGCGCCTCTTTATTCGCTCTTTGCTCGCTAATGTGTGAAAATACATGACAGGGAAGCAAGCCCGAGACGAACGAGAGGGCAAATTGTGGAGAACGTTCGTCGATGCGAATAGCACGAAAGGCTTGCGTTGATCGCGATCGCCGGAGATCATATGACACAATTTTGAGTTGCAGTGCAAGCGAACATCTGTAGAGCCATATACGTATAGTAATGTTGTTGTATCTTAGACAATAGAGCCGTAGTGAGTGTACATTTTATAAGGATTTCAGGTTCGTGCCGATGATTAAATGAGGTTCCAGACACGCGAGAAAAACGAAACAACCCTGAGAGAGGAAAGATGCAAGTAATTAATGGGGTGGAGGATACCGAGGGGGGGGGGGGGGAGAGATTGGAACAAAAAGCGAAATAACGTAGCTCATAAAACGCATGCCAAAACAAACGAAAACCGAAACTAAAGTAAAGCGATTAACGACAAAAATTCTAGAGGGAGGAAGATGGAAAGGATGCAAAGTGAAAAATTGAGGACGCGAGGGAAAGGGGAAAAAAATGGACAGGATAGAAAAATCTGTGAAACGAATAACGCGGAATGGAAAAGAGTAGGATATGGATGCGAATGAAAAATCAACACCGACACAAATTGCGAAAACGTGGTTGAAGACGACGCGACAAGACGTGGTCACCGGCGGCCCCGTCCAAAACGGGTGCAAGTAACTTTAGGTGTATAAAAATTTTAAACGAAAAAAAAAAGAAAAATGAACTATTTCTCTCGTGATTTAGGATGTTCCAAAGAAATTATTGTAAAAAAAAGTCAGACAAAGAGATGATTTATTATAGCGCGAGAGTATGAAGAAACGAAGTGAGACGAAAGTTGAGAGGATGCCGAGAGAGGAAGGGATGGAGGAGAGCGAGGAATTTTTCAAGAACCAGGGGAATGGAAGAATGGCGTTCGATCTGTCGAAATTGCGGATCGAACGATGCACGAGTGATTGATTTGCGATCGAGTGACTGTGAATCGTGAGACTGGAGAACGAGAGTCGATGAAGAAAAAAAAGACAAGTGGAAGAAATAAAAATGGTAAACGAAGCTATAATGCAGAAAAAATTTATCGTAAACTTTAGAGGGTGATCCGGTCGCCCGGTGACCGCGTCTCGTAATCGTTTTTCCACGAGCTTCGAAGTTTCACGGGTGCGAGAGATACGTGGATTAATCATACGGGCCAAAAAAAAAGAAAGGAAAATCACAGCGAGAGATCGATGTTTTTCTCATTGTTGTTTCAATCTCTTTGGGAAATCCAAACGGAAGGAATAAGTTTCGTTCCGAGGAGCCAACGAAAAAACACGCGCAATCAGGCCGAAAACGTATGATGACTGTACATGTCGGAAATCCTGTCGCACCCGCGCTAATTTTGATAGTGAAAAGCAACCACGCGCGAACGCACACACACACACACACACACACACACACACGTGAATTTACACGAACCCGTACACGCTCTTCTCGAATTTCGAAAAAAAAGCGATAACATACGATACAAAAGAAGAAGAAAAAAAAACGACGAAGAAGTAGAGTGAGAGATTTAAAAAAGTAAAAGACAAAAACAAAAAGAACGGCGAAAACGGACGCTTCTGGGTTTTTATATATTTTTGGCAACGACGTCTCGTTACTATTTAAGGTTTAAGCGCAACAAAAAGTAATGAAAAAAACAAAAAGTATAAAAAGAGAATAAAGAAGAACTTGAGAAGAAGAAATAAAAGAAAAAACCGAACAAAATGGTGGAAACAATATACACAGATACGGGAGAAACAAAATGGGGGGATAGGACGCAACGCTGTCGTAGAGATTTCGACGGGTCGAACGGTTATGGGAGTTTAAAAGAGAAAAAAAATTAATAGTTATGTCAGGCGGTAAAGTAATATTTAAATATTCGTATCAAAAAAGGATAACAAAAAAAAAACATGAAGACGTTTAGGGCCTCGAAACGATTATGCGTGAGGACGATAGCGAGATTCAAAGAGAGAAAGAGAGAAAGAAAAGCGCACGAGAGAGCGAATGTTAGAGTGTGTGTGAACCGGCAAAAATAATGGCAGTGTGGAATAAAGAGATGCGAGAAAAGATGAAAGAGAAAAAAAAGTAAGAGACCGAACTACTAAAAATATTTATAATATATGGCTACAAGTACAAATTACTTCGATTACTGAGCGTAGGTCTATTGATGTGTGAACGAAAATTTGGTTTGCCGATAACCGTTTTTGGAACCATCATACTGCGTATCAAAGTATGTAAAATTTATTGAATAAACGCTAGCGTATTACGATGTAATGTAATCTAATAATGTAATATTGTAATGACGAGTCTAAATGAGAAAATTAATCTGAGATTTAGGAGAGCGCGTGAGAATGCGCGTGAATGATAAAGAAGACAAAAAAGAAGCAACAAGAACAGTGAAAAACCGTTATTGTGCACGTATGACGAGGAATAAAATCGCATCTTTTTAATTAAAAGAAAAGAAGACAAAAAAAAACGAAAAAAAAAAAGATCGAAACGAAAAAGGAAAAAAATGGTGTATTATGATTATATTGCGATTGTGATCGATATCATGGTCATTGTCATTGTAGCCACATTGTCATTGCGATCGCTACGAATATTTATTATATTACGGATGATTATTGTCATTGTTTTATCACTAACGGTAACATTATAATTATTGTGACGATTATTGAAACAATTGATTGAATTGTACATGGGATGAAACGACGACGACGACGACGACGATGACGATGATGACGACGACGGCGACGACGACGAAAGGAAGGTATATGAGTTGTACACAATTTTCGAGAACACATATTATATCTAGATAAGTTTGGGCTATGAGAGATGTGGTATAGAACGAAATGAGGAAAAAAAATGGATCTCAAGCGAGGGCAAGAGCGAGGGAGAGTAAGAAAGATGAGATGGACAAGACGTAGAAGACGGAGAAAATGTGAAAAAAAAATGGAAAAGAAGCTAAATGAAAAGCGACACATTTTAGGACAGGGGCGGGAAAGGGGAAGAGAGCTGAACAAAAACAAAGAAACAAAAAATCACACGCTAAATTAATTGCGTGGGAACAACGGCCTACGGTACGACGAAATATTGTGTATAAAATGAAGAAAAAAAACCATAACTATTTAAATATAACGATTCTCGCTCGTGTTTTTTTACATAACTTTTTGGCAATCGAGAGAGACGCGTAACAAATAACAAATTAATCATTTCGGTCATGTTCGGCAAATTTTTCGATACTCGACGGTGTTGGAAAGAAATATGAACGACGGTGGAGGGGTGATTGGGGGATCAAAAATACGAGTGAGAGAGAACATGGACGAGGTAAAGAGGGGAGGGGGGGGGGGGGGGGGGAGAAAAACAGACGAAATGACGATCCATACGACCCACGGCATCGACGCACTCTTCGGGCCTCGCTAAATTCTATTTTTGTAAGCATATTTCTATAAAAGGTATACTAACGATACGGCAAAATTTATTATTCCTAGTGTGGTGAAAATGAAAAATTGAACGTTTAGATTTCGTTAGTATAGTGTAAAGAAGAAATTAACGATGTCTAGGTCCTATTCGTGTACTTGAAGTGGAGTTGCGAAAAAAAAGATGAAAAATAATAATGACGATGAAAAATAATAAAATTATATGTCGACGGCGGTAGGTTGTAAAATTGTACATAAATTGCAAGAGGAGGCACGGATTGTTGCATCGCACGTTTGTGAGTCGTAATGGGTTTGCGCGTTGAAGAATATAAGAGGAGAGCGACGAAGGGAACGGTAAAAGCCACGATAAAAGTCTGTCTCTCTCACTGAAGCAAAAGACATGCACAAGAATGCAATTAAAACGAAGCAAAAAAGAGATGTATTTAATAAATTAAAAAAAGAAAAGAAAAGAAATCGTCGACGCCGTACGGCCGTCAGGTGCCCCGCAGAAAAAAATTCTACGTTCACACCGCAGAGTAGTCAGCCGTTTCGTCCGATACGATCGCCATCCCTCCCTCCCTCTGCTCGCTGTAAAATAATTTTCGAAAAAAATCCGCGGTCGTCTCGTCAGGAGAAAAGAAAAAACGGCCGGCAGAGTGTCACGCGAAACAAAAAACCCACAGCACAGCGCGGCGGGGCGCGAGTGACGGGTGGCGCATCGTCGAAAAAAATTATGTTATTTTACCATTGATTTTCAAACGGTGTTCATTTGACGAACGGCAGATTTTTTCGTTTATAAATTCTGTTAACACGAAAAATACCCCAAAATCCCTGGAATTTTAGGCGAGAGAGCGAGTAATTGTGCGAATGAAAGTGCGAGTGAACGACGTAGCGGGAGATAAAGTGACGGAGAAGGTTGGGAAAAAAAAAAGAGAAAGAGAGATGATAAATTAACGAAGAAGAACGATACAGTCTGCTAACGAAAAAACCGCAAGTTGGAATAACATTTCGATGAAATTTCGTTCGATTTTGCGAGATTTGTGCGTCAGTTTGTGATCGACCGCAGCCTGGAGCACACGGCCCGTATGACCGATAACGTACGGTTAAATGCCAAACGACTGAATAACGACACGTGAAAAGTTGAAAACAAAATGTGCTGATAATTACATCGAGAATGCGAGGTATCGGTTGAGAAAAAAAAACATACGGAACGAAATTGTGAGACCGAAAGAAAGAAAGACAGAGAGAGAAAGAGAGAATGCATGTGTGAACGAGAAAAGCGAGATGAAGGAAAAAGAGGGAAAGGAGACACAAGAGAGTATCCACGGACAGCCGTATTAAATGAAAAATCACACATAATAATGCCCAACAGATCACGGAAATAAATACACACGCTCACAGGTTTAAATACACATTCAAGAACACACACGAACAATATTATATATATACGACTCCATAGATGATGGCGCGGCACACTCACATAGTGTCTCTCGGATTGTTCCACAAAACTTTTCATTCGAGTTTGCTTCAAGAAACCTTCTGTTTTCTAATGTATGACGTGTTGTTGTCGATATATAAAATAAACTTAATAAAAAAATACATCAACGATATGTGTGATATAAATATATAATATATCCAATGTATATTATATACGTATATATATATATATGCAATGCGTGTCATTTTGTTTCATTTCCGAAAAAATCCGTACTCCCGAATGGCCCAAATTAATTGGCGAGATTAATTCCATCTTCGTTGAGGACTTTTATTCAAGGCGAAGAGTCGCTGGAGTCACATTCGCATAATCGCGCGAATATGGTAAGTATCAATTAAAAACCCTGCTACAGTTATTAACCGGAAGCTTTGCTTTATTTCGACAATTTCGTATTTTTATTTTGATCGCTGAAACATTCTCAAACATCCACGATGTAATCGAAATTCGAGTCGTTTTTTCAGAAAATATCCATTCAAACAACTCGATGGAATCAAGGCGCGATATCCACTCGAGAAAATTAATACGTAATTCGGTATTTATGTGTTCAATTTCGTATGCAGAGAACTTTGAAAGAAATTCATTTTGTGAGGGAGATTTAAAAAATGTTTATCATCAAAGAACATAGGATGATACTGAACAAATATACGAGTGTATAACTATGAATTTTAACATTTTCAAGAATCAAATTCAATTGTAAAAAATTATCAATCCTGTAAGACTATTTTCGCGAAATAGGAAATTTTAGATATAATACTCACTCCATGTTATCTCAAAGTGTCTTGAGGGGGCACTGGCGGCAAATGGGGAGGCTGGCGAGAAGCGCGACGGTGCGCAGGCAGCGCGAAATAGATGAAATCGAGTGACGACGGTTTCGACGTGCAATTCCAAGCAATTTATTTTTTAACAATGATGATTGCAGCTGAATGATACGATAGATATTCTTGAAATTTATCGTGTGCCTGAAAAATCATAATGCAACGAATTTGCCGCATCCTCACATTACGTGTTATCTTTCGTGTAAAAAGAAATCTTTTCGCTCAAGTATCGGGGTACTGTTATTACTTTCCGACCATCGCCAAGTCATAATTAACATTTTTTTAAATAAACATTATCGATTAACGGTTTGGCGGAAGGAGATCATTTTCGTACAAGACTTTCCATAACGATAATCCTTATTTAAAAAAATGTATACGCTGGATAGCATTAAATCTCCCAAGGGAACATTTTTGTAGCCAATGTTAGAGTCAACTATTGCACTATTGCAAAGGTATTGGAAAGGTATTACATTAAGTTCGACGGTAAACAAAGAATTAGTTGATTAAATTAACTGAATCATTCGATAACTGTTTTGATAAATCGTTTCATACGATTTCTTACGGTTTTCTTGCTGAATTTTAAGACGCGTAATTTTGAATAGCCTCTTGCATCGAAATTGAAATCACAGACAAAATTAACGTATCGGGGCATCGAAATTTCGTATAGTTCATCGGCCTTATGAGAAAGATTTCGTGACAGCCAGCAGAAAAGTCTGCCGAAGAGAACCTAATTTTCCTCGAGTTATATACGCGACCAAGCCTTCGTAGAAATTGAGGCGCGCATGATATACGTATATATGTATATACGCAAATCCGACCCTCCTCTTGTAGGGTGCTCTATGTGCATCTATACTTGCGGGAGGTTTCACCTCGAAAAGTCTCACCCCACAACGTCGCCGGAGTAGCGGGTACACACGAGTGACTCCTTGGCACTCAAACACTTGGCATCTCTGTCTTTCGAATATCGGCATATGCGACGAAAGAGGCATCAACGAAGAAGAGATGATGAGTATATACCTTGATGAAGGGCACGCATATATCGACCCTTCATAAAACGCGAAAGAGCCGCCGAAGCTGGTGAGATTGACGTGTTATGCACGGGTTTTGCGAAACCTTAAGGGGAATGAAGGACGCGAGGAAAAAACGAGGTGGGTATTTACGAGAGACCGGAGATGCTTCATCGGGCCGCTAATGAAATTTCAACACTTTAACGCCCCATCGCGTCTCGGAAATATGACCAGTGAACTCATTTTCACGCTCTGACGAGCCAATATCTTCGCCGACACACCCACGGGTCCTCTTGCGTTCACGTGGTATATGTCGCGAGCTTGTACATTATATTACATGTACCTTCTGTTCAAAGACCCCTCACGTGCGGCAAAACACCTTGCACCGTTGTAAATAAGGGCACGGGGAATTCCCCTCCATCTGCCTGATCGACGAGGTTGCGCCATGCGTCAAAGACTGAAACGCGGCGGTGTGTCGAAGCTCCTCAGGCGGTTACCGTTCCGCGCGGGAATCCTTCGCTCCGACAGATGGCGCGCGGCGTACACTCCGAATACCCGAGAAGCATTGAGCCACCCCCTGCGGTCAGCGGCGATTCAAATCCCCCAAAACGACTTGGAATCATCAGTCGGTAAGGTAGAAAGTTTGTGGCGCCGCGGTGAAATATGAAAATATGAAAAAATGAACTACGAGATGTTACGCAAGGAGAGATATTGCAGTGAGCATCAAATAGCCAGGGCGACTTTCGGTCAACGATAAAAGCGCGAAAAATAGTAGCGATCCGTGAGCGATGTCGCGACCTCTGCGTCGTGGTCATTTCTTGCCGACGATTGGTCAGCCTGCCCATGAGGGTGAATGAAAAATAAAGATTCATAACAGCTTCGTATATGATTCGGTATAGGTAGTGCATCCGACACCTACGTATTCCAGGCTATATTCTGAACAAAATGACTTAGGCGTTTTAAAAAATACTAAATAGCTTTTAAATAGGAAGCAATAGAATTCTAGAATTCTCGACCAATCAGAGTTGCTGTTTCATTCATGATCGGAGACGCCTCAGGACCGGGTAATCAAGGCTCCGATTCGAAAAATTCGAAAGAGCGACAGAGTTCAGGCAGAATTTCGTTTCGCGAGCCCGGAAGTCTTTTGTTCCAACCGAAGTTTGCTGTCCCTCTCGATCGAATCATGTATCATACGACCGGTCGGCATTTGTCATTTATTCAATGAATTGTGCTGCGAAGTCCATTTATTTAATGTCGAAAACATTTTTCTTATGCAAGCATAGATCATTGATGATTCGTGCGTCTAATGCTTCGCCTCTTTCTCACGAGTAATTGTATTTATACTGGAAGTCTACAGTACTCTGCAAAAAATGTTTGATAATTGTAAATGATTTAAGAATCGAAGGTAACGACGCTCGATTCTCATGTGGCACAGCTTTCACGAAAAAAACTATTTCGCGTGTCTCATGCATCCGGCTTCATCCCACATGCTTTTTTGTGTGTACTGAGGCTCTGCAGTACTCGGTAAGAAACGATAGACAACCGTGGACGATTAAAGGAAGAGAGTCAACAATGCTTGATTCTGATGTGTCACAGCGTGCACAAAAAGAATTATGTCGTGCGTCCAAAGCTTCAGGCTCTTTCTCACGAGTTATTTTATTTATGCTGGAACTTTGCAGTCCTCTAAAAAAAATGCTGGACAATCGTAATCGATAAAAGGATCATAGGTAACGATGCTCGATTTTCTTGTGTCATAGCTTCAACGTAGATAATGTTTCCACATGTCTGAAGCTTCCGGCTACTTCTCACACGTATTTTCATATACACTAGAACTCTCTGGTACTTGGAAAAAAATAATAGACAACCATAGCTGCTCGACAGATCGGAACTAACGATCCTCGATTCTTATCTGACGCAGCTTCCAGGGATTAAACTATTTCGCGAGTATCATGCTTCCGGCTCCTTCCCACATGTATTTTCGTGTGATCTGAGACGCTACAGTCCTCGGAAAAAACGTGAGATATCCGTGGACAATTAGAGGAAAAGAATCAACAATGCTCGATTCTCATGTGGCATAGCTTTCACGAAAAAAACTATTTCGCAAGTCTCATGCTTCCTGCTTCTTTCCACATGCATTTTTGTGTGTACTGAGGCTCTGCAGTACTCGGTAAGAAACGATAGACAACCGTGGACGATCAAAGGAAGAGAGTCAACAATGCTTGATTCTGATGTGTCACAGCGTGCACAAAAAGAATTATTTCGTGCGTCCAAAGTTTCAGGCTCTTTCTCACGAGTTATTTTATTTATGCTGGAACTTTGCAGTACTCTGAAAAAAATGCTGGACAATCGTAATCGATAAAAGGATCATAGGTAACGATGCTCGATTTTCATGTGTCATAGCTTCAACGAAGATAATGTTTCCACATGTCTGAAGCTTCCGGCTACTTCTCACACGTATTTTCATATACACTAGAACTCTCTGGTACTTGGAAAAAAATAATAGACAACCATAGCTGCTCGACAGATCGGAACTAACGATGCTCGATTCTTATCTGACGCAGCTTCCAGGGATTAAACTATTTCGCGAGTATCATGCTTCCGGCTCCTTCCCACATGTATTTCCGTGTGATCTGAGACGCTACAGTGCTCGTAAAAAACGTGAGATATCCGTGGACAATTAGAGGAAAAGAATCAACAATGCTCGATTCTCATGTGGCATATTTTTCACGAAAAAAACTATTTCGCAAGTCTCATGCTTCCTGCTTCTTTCCACATGCATTTTTGTGTGTACTGAGGCTCTGCAGTACTCGGTAAGAAACGATAGACAACCGTGGACGATCAAAGGAAGAGAGTCAACAATGCTTGATTCTGATGTGTCACAGCGTGCACAAAAAGAATTATTTCGTGCGTCCAAAACTTCAGTCCACGGTTGTCTATCGTTTCTTACCGAGTATTGCAGAGCCTCAGTACACACAAAAATGCATGTGGAAAGAAGCAGGAAGCATGAGACTTGCGAAATAGTTTTTTTCGTGAAAGCTATGCCACATGAGAATCGAGCATTGTTGATTCTTTTCCTCTAATTGTCCACGGATATCTCACGTTTTTTCCGAGGACTGTAGCGTCTCAGATCACACGAAAATACATGTGGGAAGGAGCCGGAAGCATGATACTCGCGAAATAGTTTAATCCCTGGAAGCTGCGTCAGATAAGAATCGAGGATCGTTAGTTCCGATCTGTCGAGCAGCTATGGTTGTCTATTATTTTTTTCCAAGTACCAGAGAGTTCTAGTGTATATGAAAATACGTGTGAGAAGTAGCCGGAAGCTTCAGACATGTGGAAACATTATCTTCGTTAAAGCTATGACACATGAAAATCGAGCATCGTTACCTATGATCCTTTTATCGATTACGATTGTCCAGCATTTTTTTTAGAGTACTGCAAAGTTCCAGCATAAATAAAATAACTCGTGAGAAAGAGCCTGAAGCTTTGGACACACGAAATAATTCTTTTTGTGCACGCTGTGACACATCAGAATCTAGCATTGTTGACTCTCTTCCTTTAATCGTCCACGGTTGTCTATCGTTTCTTACCGAGTACTGCAGAGCCTCAGTACACACAAAAAAGCATGTGGGATGAAGCACGAAGCATGAGACTTGCGAAATAGTTTTTTTCGTGAAAGCTATGCCACATGAGAATCGAGCATTGTTGATTCTTTTCCTCTAATTGTCCACGGATATCTCACGTTTTTTCCGAGGACTGTAGCGTCTCAGATCACACGAAAATACATGTGGGAAGGAGCCGGAAGCATGATACTCGCGAAATAGTTTAATCCCTGGAAGCTGCGTCAGATAAGAATCGAGGATCGTTAGTTCCGATCTGTCGAGCAGCTATAGTTGTCTATTATTTTTTTCCAAGTACCAGAGAGTTCTAGTGTATATGAAAATGCGTGTGAGAAGTAGCCGGAAGCTTCAGACATGTGGAAACATTATCTTCGTTGAAGCTATGACACATGAAAATCGAGCATTGTTACCTATGATCCTTTTATTGATTACGATTGTCCAGCATTTTTTTCAGAGTACTGCAAAGTTCCAGCATAAATAAAATAACTCGTGAGAAAGAGCCTGAAGCTTTGGACGCACGAAATAATTCTTTTTGTGCACGCTGTGACACATCAGAATCAAGCATTGTTGACTCTCTTCCTTTGATCGTCCACGGTTGTCTATCGTTTCTTACCGAGTACTGCAGAGCCTCAGTACACACAAAAATGCATGTGGAAAGAAGCAGGAAGCATGAGACTTGCGAAATAGTTTTTTTCGTGAAAGCTATCCCACATGAGAATCGAGCATTGTTGATTCTTTTCCTCTAATTGTCCACGGATATCTCACGTTTTTTCCGAGGACTGTAGCGTCTCAGATCACACGAAAATACATGTGGGAAGGAGCCGGAAGCATGATACTCGCGAAATAGTTTAATCCCTGGAAGCTGCGTCAGATAAGAATCGAGGATCGTTAGTTCCGGTCTGTCGAGCAGCTATGGTTGTCTATTATTTTTTTCCAAGTACCAGAGAGTTCTAGTGTATATGAAAATACGTGTGAGAAGTAGCCGGAAGCTTCAGACATGTGGAAACATTATCTTCGTTGAAGCTGACACATGAAAATCGAGCATCGTTACCTATGATCCTTTTATCGATTACGATTGTCCAGCGTTTTTTTCAGAGTACTACAAAGTTCCAGCATAAATAAAATAACTCGTGAGAAAGAGCCTGAAGCTTTGGACGCACGACGTAATTCTTTTTGTGCACGCTGTGACACATCAGAATCAAGCATTGTTGACTCTCTTCCTTTAATCATCCACGGTTGTCTATCGTTTCTTACCGAGTACTGCAGAGCCTCAATACACACAAAAAAGCATGTGGGATGAAGCCGGATGCATGAGACACGCGAAATAGTTTTTTTCGTGAAAGCTGTGCCACATGAGAATCGAGCGTCGTTACCTTCGATTCTTAAATCATTTACAATTATCAAACATTTTTTGCAGAGTACTGTAGACTTCCAGTATAAATACAATTACTCGTGAGAAAGAGGCGAAGCATTAGACGCACGAATCATCAATGATCTATGCTTGCATAAGAAAAATGTTTTCGACATTAAATAAATGGACTTCGCAGCACAATTCATTGAATAAATGACAAATGCCGACCGGTCGTATGATACATGATTCGATCGAGAGGGACAGCAAACTTCGGTTGGAACAAAAGACTTCCGGGCTCGCGAAACGAAATTCTGCCTGAACTCTGTCGCTCTTTCGAATTTTTCGAATCGGAGCCTTGATTACCCGGTCCTGAGGCGTCTCCGATCATGAATGAAACAGCAACTCTGATTGGTCGAGAATTCTAGAATTCTATTGCTTCCTATTTAAAAGCTATTTAGTATTTTTTAAAACGCCTAAGTCATTTTGTTCAGAATATAGCCTGGAATACGTAGGTGTCGGATGCACTACCTATACCGAATCACCCTGTATAGCTTCGAGAAAGACCGTCGTTTTCCAATCTGAAAAACTTGTCGAGTAAGCAGCTGATGCAATGAAATTTTGTACGATGGTCGCTGCTTCTGTTTCTTTTATCGATTGATTTTCGATGGTCGTTCAGTCGTACACGCGACCCCGCGCTTTTCTAAGACTTCGTTTCTTATCTTTCGGTTATATCGCGTCTTGCAAAATCTCGTCATCGACTCATATGCCATTGCGAAAGTCGACGAGCGGAAATTATTCGCTATACCCGATCATTGTTGCACTTTGTAACACCGTGCGATACATTAAAGTCATATCCCTCATACAGAGTCAAGGCATCGGTGTGCGATAATTGTACACACATAGTTCGTTAAAATGCATCGGAATGCATTAGCGACATATTCTATCGAGGAGTGACCTCGCGATGCACTATCGTGACCTGTATTATCAGCTGAAAGTGCGAATCACAACTGTACCCAAACGTACTGCCGAATGATAGCGAAAAAAAATCATTGAATGCAGCATTTCCAGATGACACGATGTGCAACGATTATTCTAGCGATTTTAATGACGTACCCAAAGAGAGGAAGGCGACAGGTCCAACTGTCTGCCCACCACCGTGTCTCAACTGCATTTACGATAGGCAGAAACGTTTTTTTCGTTTTTGACTCTGAATCGATAAACAAACGATCGGAGATATTGCTCGGTTTGTGACGTCAAAGTTCATTGAAACACTTTTGCTGTACGTAACTCTATGCGACATGTGTCGCACTGTTCTTATCTATAAACGTACAGCACTTAACGCTCATTTCAAAGTCCGAACGAAAATGACTGTCTGAATTAATCGATCTATGTACAACGTTATTAGCACACGTGTAACATGAGAAGCAGTTGAGCTCGTTCCAAGTCTTCCTTGACGCGGTGATTAAGGAGGTTCAAAAAAATGACCGGAGAATGCAATCGTGCCTGCTTTTACAGCCGAAAACGTCAAACCTCACGAGGGATGCACATTTGCTCCAGCTCTCTGTGCACTTTGGGGGTCACAAAAAAATGGCGAGCAATTTTCGTCGTGCGTCTGCCAAAGACGAAATCATCGAGATGAGGGGCTTTACAAATGTAGCTACTGAGTTTTGTATATGCCAATAATCAATATCTTGTGTCAAAGACGATCAATGCTAGTGCATTGGACCGCCAATAAATCGATGCTGAAATTTGCATGGATATTTTGTTTTGAGAGAAAAATATATGAGATTTAACGAAACGATCAACCGGAAGCTTGGATGGATGCGACGGTAAATGAACGTTTCCACAAGCGTATCTTCATACGTAGGGGTGGAAAGAAAGGTCATGTCGTACCATTTTATTGGCAACAATGAAGACGATATATTCGTTAATACGCGAATCTCTGATCGGATATATGTCTATGCGATTGAACATCTCGCTCTTGTGCATCGTTGCACATTGATTATATGTGAAACTCCTCCATTGAGCCACTGCGAAACTGTACTACGTAGTCACGCATTTATAATCCCTCTAACCACCGATGTGCGGTATATGCATGCATTAGTTTAATATTCATGCACGCACACGAACAGAGAGCGCGCTTTTACTTGCACCAAGCTGTATAAAACTTCACATTGTTTATATGCGTGTGTTATATACATGTAAATGTACTACATAGACCACCTCACCTGCTGTTTAGTGCAGAATGACCATTGGCTTAGTGCATCGGGCACGTTAATGAACGACCGATTATGCACTCGTAAATAGTCGACCGGATGAGTTCGGGAATATTAAATTGTCGTTAAATCGACACGCGCGTAAAAGTCGGCAATAGCGGAAAAATCGGCAGGATGGCTAAAAGTCTGCTAGTGCGGATAAAGTGCACATTTGGGGAGGAAAAACCCTCGAAAACCCATCGCGAAGTGGTTCGGATAAAAAAGTCGTCGAGACGCCGAGTTTATCAAAAAAGAGGCGTGTTTTCTTTTTGAATAAATAGCGCAAAAGTCGAATCGGGGTATTTTTCGATTGTTCTTATCGATCGAATTTTATATTCGATATTTAGCTCCGGATAATCGCAAATTGGGTCGCATGTATCGGCGTTTAGATCGGTGCGTTTGTGGTGTGCACGTTTGGCCTGCGTCAAGCCCTTTTCTTACTTAAAAACGAGAAAAAAGGTTGATGGATTGCTATAAAATAATGCTCCAGGATAACTGCGTTTAATGATAATACGAAAGTGTAGGTCTCGTCGACTTTCAAAAATTCTGTACGAGACGGAATATTTGCGGCGTCATTATCCCAATTGCATTAAACGGAGAGAAACACGCATGCGCAATATCATCGACACAGCATCAATGCACATGCCAATTTGTAACATATAACATTGCATCAATGGAAATGGGTCTGAAGGTTGCAACTTCAAGGAACGAATGCTTAAACATTTGCACTTCCTGCGAAAAGGATACAGAATGTATGCGAAAGAGAGAGAAGAGTCGTGGCAGGTGTCGGCTTTGATGAAAACGATCGATGAATTTGGGCTTGGAGGAAAAATATACGCCCATGTCATTTCGCCCTAAGTGGTGGCACAACCCGAAAAAATCGTAAGTTCCTCGAGATACTGGTGTCGTAAAGTAAAGAGCAAATACGCACAAAAAGGGGTGATCAAAGCTTTAAAAAACCGTATAAACGTTTAACTGTAATAAACGTTCATAATGACTTGAGTGTACAGTCGCCACCCATTACCATCCCTGGCGAATTTGCCAACCACGATTTCGTGATAGGTATGTTTTGGACAAATGACATACCAGAAAATCGTAGTTTCCGTGGTTTGCAAACCAGAAAAACTACGATTTTGTGGTATGTCATTTGCCCAAAAGATACCTACCACGAAATCGTGGTTGGCAAATCCGCCAGGGATTACCACGTCGGGAAAAAGGTCCCTCGGTATTGTTATCATTTCCCACTCTTCCGAATTTGTGCGCGCGCAGCCTGCACCGTATACCAACGTTCAAAGAGCGCGCCGAATAGAGCCTTCGATTCTATTGACGGGCAAGAGCGAATGCTTGCTCGCGCGAAATCAACTGGGTGGCGCTATTGGGAATTATTTCACCGGGAGTGGGGGTAGAACGAATTAACAGTATCGGAATTAACAGTAACGATATGCGACTGTTTTTGACTTGCAAATAAAACATTCAGGGAAACGTTTGAATACACAAACATTTACATCGCTTGTGAATGCATACGAATGAATACGAAATAAATGACTCCAATATGGACGACGAATGCCCATTGGCCGACGTACTTTGAAAATGGATTTGAATAAAGTGTTCACCCAACGGCGATCATATTAGTCGCGTCTCTAGAATCTAATTGTTTCTCTAGATTTTTTCGACATTGTATGAGCAAAAAATACCCAACCGGATGTACACGAAAATTTACAATACAAAATCGCCTAAGATTGTTGGCCTTGGTTCTCGAGGCCTTGCTACTTTTTTTCCCCTTGGCTCTGTAATGAGAAAAGTAGGATTGAAAAAAAAAACAGGCAGCTCCCTCAAAGTTCCCTCAACGCTGGGTCTCGAGGCGCACACGGGAGAGATCCGTTCTCGCTCAGCAGAATCAAGGCCAACTGATGCCCGACAACGTATAGTTTTGCTCAAAGATCGCGAATGGACCCATCCGGGACCGGGATGCCACTCTTGACAGGATAAATTTCGATATTATTCTTGTATACTTTTTATCATTTCATCTCCTATCCTATGTCGTATTACTTGGCTCAATTGTCACAGTTGAATTGTAATTAAAAATATGGAACGTAAGCCAAAATATACTGCCGTATATCGTGAATTATTGATGGATGAAGAACAAATTAATGATGTACGTGAAAGTAGACATTGTATCTGCTGGCTTCATCGGGGTTCCTGTATATTTCAGGTATCAAGATCAAACAGCAGGCAGATATGCATAAACGTATAAATCCATAGCTAACAATAAAAAACTCAATGAAATTTGAAGCTAAGATGAATACAGCGTGGACCATCGAGTGGATATTTTCGTTCTTATCAGCTGGACATTGCATACTGTTATCGGAACGATCCCAAAGTGTACCAATACAAAATCTTAATCATCCGTCAACTGTTCGATGGGCAAAGTGATACTGAAAAATATATCTAAAAATGAGCGGCAACGATGGTGACAAGAAATAGAGATATAAACGATAAAAACCCCAAATGTCGAAAGGAATTTCATGTATGAAATCCACGAGATCGAAAATATATGCAACAAATACGAAATTCAATGCTACAAGTGTGTGCCAAGCATCGAAGCGAATGAAATTTGCTCCGTAATTTAAGGACCTACCGCGCGTACAGTCTGAACAAAATCGGAATAGAACCACAATTTCGAGCACTCAGCGATGTTATATAAATCTTCAAAAAATCCAAAATCTGCGAGATACTGAGCGCAGTAGCTTTGAATAATAACAAATTGCGAAAAAAAATTCTTTTCGATATTCAGAAAACCCGCCTCTCTTCGACGTCCCATGCATTCCTTCATCTTTTTCAGCACACTGGAATTCATTCAAAACTTTGTTTTGAACAAGCAAAACAAGCTTTTGATGTACCTTGTGATGAGCTTCGTTTGTACAGTCTTGAGATGTTCGAAAGAGTAGAGTTTCAAAATAAAGAAAAAACTTGAATAGATTGAAAAACAAATGAAGATTACACGAATAATAGAAAAAAAGATTTCTCGATATCTCCAGAAATTTAGTAATCAAACAAATTGCAAATAACTTTTTGAAATTGCTGAAAATTACTACGATCGGTATCTCAAATACGAATGATGTTCCCAAAGAATTGAATCATTGATGAGTATCCGCAAAAGTCTAATTTTACTTTGGTTTTGTTGAGATTGTACCTGCCATAAATCCTTAAAGTCGGTATGCATGTTATTTTTTGTTTCGTTTCTGAGGGTTTCATGTGCCCGCTCGACTTCACTGCCCCTCGTTAAATTTACTCCTTCAACGTTCGTTTGCATATACACCATCGTCCTGCATTGGATTCAGAGTGTATATTTACGTCGCTTCAGATTTTTTAGGCTATTTGCCCTGTTATTTCATACAAATGCTGCTTTCCTTAATTATATACAAGCACTCGCTCTCATGATCTTTGTATTAACATTTCTTGGCGTTCTTTCTCGACTTCCTCGGGTCTTAATACATTTCGTGATGTTTCAGATTAACCGAATGTCTATCAAAAGCCGATGAAAAATGTTCTCAACTGCTGCAATTGAATGAAATAATAGAGAACGAAGATCAGTAAGAAGCAAAAAAATTAACATTCTTTCTTATTTCTCATTTTTAAATATTTGCTTACTTATTTCGTCTTGATGTTAATAATTTTATAAAAGTGTTTTTTTTATTATTTCCGCGTGAATTTTTTGCCGCAAAATATACATATTCTTCAAGCGTAAGATTGCTTTTTTGAGATGAAATCTCGTTGTTGGCGGATTATAGAGGGGCTACTTTCTGCAAACTGGCTCGCCAATAAATCTCTCGTGCTCTTAGCAGCATCAGCTTTCTAATAGATACATATACTATACGTGCATCAACGGAACACTTCAGGGGTTATCATTCGGATGCTGGAGTGAGGCTTCGAGATTATTCCCACCGCTGATGCTGGTCGTAAACTTTTTGGACGGATTGTACGTTAAAAGGGCAAATTGAAGCTACAATGTTGCATAAACGTGTACAGTCAGTTCAAAAATCGCAGATACATTGAATTGCGAGCAGTGCCGTCGCACTTAATCGTTTTTCATTTTTATGATACTGTACTCGGTGCTCGGTTTATCTTCTCTCGCTGGCTAGTGCCATCATTTCTTTTTTCCTTCACTTTTCCAGACGGCAACAGACGATCTTGTTTTTTTCATCATCTCGTCCGTATCATCCACAGCCTCTTATTTCGCCCTTGCATCACACAATCTTTCCTCACACTAAAAGAATCGAGCATATCGCTGATTTCAACCGGTTTTTAATTAACTCTTCTACAGAGTCACATTCGATTATTTTTTCACGCATAAAACACGAATTCAGCACGCAATACGATGTTTTATATTATCACAATTTAAATTGAGATCAACTTTTGTCAGGGTCTGAGTGAAAACTCACTTTATGATGAAAATTAATCATAAGAGTATAAATACATGTTAGTTCCGTTTTACTCGCGTGACAAATTGCGGTAGATTTAAACATCGCGATATGTCATCAAGAACGTTGAGCCAAAAGAACAATTGTTTTTTCAGCAACACATAAAACTCAGACATCTCTGAAGGATTCGACAGAAATCTCTTAAACGAAGGGTAAATGCCGAGAAATATACGTCGTGTGGCACGATACCATACCATGTTCTTTTCTTTTCCTTTTTTCAAAAATCCGTGTGATTTATATCGATCTTTCGATACAATCATTTTCGTTGTTGATTTATTCGTTTTGCGATTGGCTATTTTTTAAGGAGCCGAAATGGTGGATGTCATAATCAATTTACAGAAAAATTGATTAAATTTTCTGCAAATTGATGACATATTTATCTGAATATGTCTATAGGTTCGTCGATACCATTATTGAAAGGCAATTTAAAAAAAAGTAACACACGCAAAGGTTTTACAATTCCTGCGATATACATCGGTGAATGCGCTTTTTAATTATGAAGTATGAGTCATTACCGGCCCTTTCTGTTTTTAATGATGATAAAACTGTGTTATTAATTAAATTAATCCTTCCATTCATGATGCTAATGACATGTGATATCGCGTAGAGTTACGTGAAATTTAATTTATGTATCAAAACCGTCGGAGCTCGAAGAATACAAATGTGTAAGAAACTAAATGAGCTTCGGTTGCCCTTGTGACTGCTGTCATTATGAAAACTGTATTAATATGCGTACTTTTGAATTTAAAAAAATAAAAAATATACGCACTAACATTTTCTCACGTCAAATTAACGTTTCGTGCATCCGCCTGCGAGATACAAAATTCAAGATTTTTTGCGGCTGAATAATCAGCGCATAGACGTCATTTGTAAAAAAGTGAGCAATTATAATGCTTCGTAAAAGTTTTTACAAGATATTGAAAAAAAATATATGCGATTTTATATGCCAGTAATCACTTCAATACCGACAAAAGTTATATCTGGCCACGACTGGCGAAAAGAAATTCACGGATGCCAAATATTATTTTCTTCAGAGTTATGTCAAATATTCCCTTTCTTTTTTCAAAGCTATTTATTAATGCACCATGAGCACGTCCCGTACATTATCTATTCAATCACTTTGGCTCTGAATTTCTGGTCAAATAAACAAGTAAATCACACGCGATTTTTTCTGATTGGTTTTTTTATCCTCCGTGAAGGATTCCTTATCTTTTAAAAAAATTTTTTTGCAACTCCTGCCTGAAAAGTTCGATTTCCGATGGCTGTTCACGATGCGGGAAGCTTCCAATTTCTCTAATACCAATAAAACATTGTACAATAAAACATGCAGTACCGAATTTATGCGAGACAAAACGCGAATGAGTAGCAAACCACCGCCGGATGAAATAAATACATTTTCAAACTCAAATCGAATTCTCAATTAAGCAGAAGAAATGTGCACAAAAATTTCGTGCAGGACTTTCCATTCACATATCCGTGTGCAGCTTCAACAAAAGCCTCCGTCGAACTCGGCGATTTTGCGCACGCGGTAATTCCTTGTTTTCCGCACTTGTTGCACCAAATACTATCGAAGAAAATCCACAATTTTCATAATTCTCCCCAAGAATTATTTCTCTGCTCTATAATTATGCGTTCACCATCTTATCATTCATATACACGTCCGCAAACTCATTTGAAATCGTAATCATGCCATTTTTGCATCCGCGTAATGTGTATATAAATGGACAGGCCAATCCTGACTCGATACTCGAATATAGATTTCAAACCGACGTCTTGCTCTGAAAATCATGCATATGTATGTACATATCGTATGCGTTAATTCATTAATGCACAAGTGGAACATATCGCACGTAATGTATATCGTTAACTCCGTGATAACGTGTTTACGTACATTGTGAACAAGTTTTATCAGAGACTCGCTGAAAAAGATAAATGTGCTACATTTTTGCATTGGAATGACAAGATATCCGCTACGTACGTATGTCGCTGCTATCGTTTCTTATATTTTTCCGATTAACTCAGGTCAGAAAGCACCGAAATTTCATTAATTCCCAAATCTCGGATACTTTACCCGTCCGCGTGAGTGATAACGACGTTGCCAGTGAAGTAATCCGGGTCACTGTATCGTTGAGTTTTGATCCTTTATTTCCATGTTTCTGAACGAGGACGATTGCACGAAAAAAAGTTCTTGAAAATATGTCGAAAAATACGATAGGAAAAATTGAGAAGCCTGTTTTTCGAGAAACGTCGCTCCGTTGATAAGAACGGATTTTTTTTTCATTTTTGACGATCGATATACACCCTCGCAACAGTGCGAAAATATCGGAACTCTAGGAAAATGAATTTTCACACTGATGTTCTTCAATTAACAAAATAAAAATCCCACAGGATTACGAATAATAGCACAATTTTGATGCTCGCAGCAAGGAAGTGTGAAACGCCTCGTATAAGCATTTCCGTTATTTTACTTTGTACGGAATATCCACGTATACGTTTATTGCATTAAATAGCGTGTTTCGTATAACGAAGCTTTGCCGCTCATAATCACGATCCTCACTTGTATACGCCAATTAAGCAACCTTATGAGTAATAGTTTTGTGTATATATATATATATAAGGCTCAAGGTGTATGAAACACGGAATAAAAGATGGAATGTATAAGTGCGCATCCGACAAATGTACTGTAATACAATGCCACTATATCACACCCAGTGTACACAGTGATGCAAGCTCGTTTTAACTCACACATACTCGAGCTTATCGTACAACGTGTATAACCACTTCCACACCTCCGCGAGAAGAAATAAGATGAATGTTCCGCGATTATCCCGTGCACTGACCGTTGCCTATGTTACTTTGTACGAATGAGATATCGCTGCTTCGAGAGTCAAGACTCTCGATAGAATCTTGAAATCGACCAAAGAGCGAGACAGCGCGTGCACCAGACGGAGAAGATGAACACCGCTGCTAACCGGTAGCACACTGCGGATGCATTACCCTTTTTCCTGGTGGAAAGAAGATAAGGTTGGGAGAAAACTAGAGAAAGAAGAAAAAGAGAGAGACGCTCTTGTAATAAGAAGGAAAAGGAGGACGAATAAAAGCGATAAAAGAGAAGTTGTTGTACACGCTGAGGGACTTCATCGAGGGAAACGAGTTAATGGGAGAGCGGTAAGAACGGTAAGATGGAAAAGAATGAATGGATCAGAAGATGAAAGAGGATGGAAGATTTGACAATGTAACTTTGGAAAAAAGGGATGCGCGTTGTCATTCTAGCACCATACGTCATTTTCTCAGAGACGATCTTTCTTCTCCTTCTTTTTGAGGTGCTGAAAAATCGATTGATCGACACATTAAGAAAATAAATCAAGATTATTTCTCTCAAATCAGTGTACCAGCGATGAAAATCCACTCTGGAGTAATTGGGAAATTTTGAAAATGTTATCACTCGACAAGGAGTGAATATGGGCTGGATGGAATTTTTGAGGAGCACTGAATGTTGCAGAACAGAGGCGAATCCAGAGATAATCTTCGTTACTCACAAATTGATTCGGTAGAAATAATTTGTCAATTATAAAATACAATTACATTTTTCAGCGCAATAATTCAAATTGAAATCGATATAATTTAAGCTTTAGCACCGATTGCTTCTTGAACGATCACTTTTACCGATTAAACACAAGGGACCTTTAGGAGCACTAAATTTCCTGAAAACGAGTATTTTAGAATTTTTCCCAAACTCAACAGACAGCGATTTTCAAAGTTCCAAACTTTAATTGCAAATTTTTCCATGTCATTTAAAACAGCATTGAGAAATTGCGACGAGGGACCTCTCGATGTTTACGAATGGTTGATATTTGGATTGTTGCGGTGGCAAGAAGAAAAAAAATCTTTTTTCGATCCACCCTGGCGTATACGCCGAAACACATCATATCCATCAGATTTACAATCAGAATCGGCCATTACCGAAGAAAAGAAAAAAGCTTAATGCATCTTGTTTCAAGGATAACATTTTGTGGTTTACGTTGCATCCTCTCCATCAATCGTATGATATCGAACGTCACGAAAGAAATTTCTGCAGAATCCACATCGACACTTGATCGTCATACAGGAATAAATAACCGAGCGAGAGAGAGAGAAAAAAAGGGGGAAAGAATGCACGAACATAACTTCTTATACACGTGAGCGATACTGTGCATCTCATTGCGAACATAACTATATATAAAAGTATAAAAAACATTAGGGTGTTTCATTTTTAGACACCTCATTTTTGCTTTCTCTCAGTTAAAAAATTGAATATACAAATTGGAATAGAATTGTTCACATAAGTAAACAAATTCCACGTCAATTACAGGCTCTCATCGGAATAATCAGTTTCCCAATAGAAAAAAAACAAGATGATGTTTCTTCCGTCCCTCAACGGAATATTTTTCAATCCAAACGAGATTTTTGTAAAAAATAAACGTCGTGGCTTCATGGAGCACGAAATTTTCTGCTAAAAGTTCCTCACTCTCAAATGTGCACCATCAATGTCTTCAGGTTCAGAGTTAACTTGGAAATTTCCCGAGCTAATCGTGATTATGTAACGAGAGATGGAAGTAAGTCGATTATAACCAATGATGTTTTTCCAATCAGGATATTTTCAAACTTCTTTGATATTAATTTCTGTTTCTATCTATACGACTCTCGAAATATCGGTGACGCCTGCTTGACGCCGAGAAACTTTTCGCAGAGAATTCCAGGCTCTGCCAAGCGACAAAGTTGATTTTTGATAAAAAAAAAACAACCATCTTCCTCAAACTGCAAATAAAATACTCCAATCAGGCAAGTCCGTCATTGAGCGAGAATTTTTTGTTGCTTTCATCAAAATGTCTCTTTTGATTCGTCTCATGAGTTTTTTAACATGAACGAAACAAAAGGAAAGTCGCTCAAAAGTGAAACACCCTAATGTACGTGTGTATCCATGTAGAGAGCACGAGCCATCGAGATCAGGAATTGAGGTGGTCCCGGTTTGTAAAACGTGTAAGAGGAGAGTTGTAAATAGCACAAGATATGGCGAAAAGGCCGAGGGAAAATAATCGCGTTTCTGGCTTGGTGAAACACACTCGTACGACGAATCTGTTTATGTGTGTAAACGTAAAAGTCTGCATACAAATGTCGTAGTGCAACCTGTTCGCCAGTCTTGCACGATGCACCAGCGAGCAGCCGAGGTTTCGCTGCATACGCCCGACAAGTTGTTACTTTGTATTGAATCGTACAGGACACGCCGGTACAGAAGGTACCCCGAGGAAGTATGAGGAGAGAGATTCCACTCACGAAGCGATTTTGTACATTTGCGGCTGTGTATATGTTCGTTTGTACGCTCAAAGCACGAACCTTTCTCGCGAGACGGCGAAATAAAAGCATTGGCTTCTTGGCAAGACCTCGTAGTAGCCATGTTGTGCACCGATGCGTTTCTTACAGAGATGATCACCGCTGGAACTCGATCTGACCAAGAATTCTCCGATTTATCAAAGATTTAAGTGGATACACCGAGTTTTGAAAAATTAAAATTTGTCGAAATTTTTATTAGAAAATCAAGCCGACGGTAGCGTGAAGCTGAAATATTTTGTTTTTCAAAGCGACGACGTTTGCGTAATTTGTAATTTAAAAAAAAGTGTACGGGTATCACGTGACATGCGGCTGCCATTTTTTTTTTTTTGGAAATTAGACGATGAAAAAGTGGACGACCGGTGAGACGAATCTGCGCTGATGACAAAGTCGTTTTTGACGGAATTATTTCAGTGTGCGTTTCCGCTCATTTCGGTGGATTCTCTCGTGCTTGTTGCCAGAGGGAAAAATCCCAGGGAACATCTCAGCAGTGAGTCGAGAAAGAGGGAGATGGCAAAGCTCTGCGTGCCGACGTACAGTTTGAGTTGTACATAAGGGATTTATGAGCCCGCTTGATTTCGCGTTTCTCTATATCCGCGTAAGAATCAAATGTGTATGTTTTTATCCGTAATAAGACAATTACACTTATTCGTGTTCCCCGCATGCCCTGCAGGTGCAATTTGCAACATCGTTGCATCGCAACAGGAACCAGCTGTAGATTAGTTACAATGTTTCGAGCCGCGAATTTTAGTATTGGAACGTGGACGATCGATTGAAAAAAAAAAAAAAAAATCTCTCAAAGGAGTTTGAACGAAGTGGAAATGGACAATATTTTAATGGATGCCAATGATTTTTTTGCTATAATTATTACTTGTTCACTAGCTCTCGTTATTATTCGGTCAATCGAGGAGTGATTTTCATTTCAGTTCGCTGCTTGAATGTTTTTAATTTTTGCACATCGCAGCTGTATAAGCTGCACAAAAGTGTTGGAACTTTATATCAATGTTTTATCGTTACTTTATCAAACGAGCAGGGGATTTAGCGTTGCGTGTCAAATTCCTCGATTTATTTACTTGTCGATCTTTTTACACGTTCTCTTTCGCTTGCTCTTTGTATGTTAAACAAACTTCGAGGTTAATGGACGTTTATTGGACTCACTCGTTGGCGTGTTTAGTCTTCGAGACCCTGTATCTTTTCCTCGTAAGGATATATCACACACGCATGCCCTTAAACGCGTTCATATAGTATTACACTGGTCTTTCTTCGGAATTATTATCCATAAAGTATATAATAGGGGAATATACATGTATAATGTGATGTGTACATGGAATTCGTGGGTGTAGAAATCGTCTCGACTTCGGGCACGAAGATAAACCACGTTGACGAACGTGTTTATATCACACACGTACGTACGGACGTAGATATGTGCAGCGTGAATTTCCGAGGTGTTTAAAAAAAAGATCGACAGATTTCAAACTATAACGATATGATAATTGTAAGGAAAACGATGTCAAAAGATTAAAAACGATTGCCATTTTACAGTAGATTGGAATCGAGTTGGAGACGTTTTTCAATCAAAAATCGTCCTTGTTTTCCTTCAAAGTTCCAAAAAAGCTGACGAAAATTTGCGATCTGCAAGGTTTTCACAGGTCCATGTAGCAAATACGGTAGAAAAAAGATCGATCAAAAGTGTTTCCAAAATAAAGGCCGTGATTGATTCATTTCGAAACGTCGGAAATCTTTGAATTCGCTCAAACCCCTGCACAATAAGTTAAATTACGACAATTGTTAATTAATAATGTACGTTAATTGCAGGCTCTCGTCGGACGAAGTACAGGTCGGCTGTTGCAAAAGTGCTTTCACCGTTATCGCCAGTTGTTTTAAATCGGCGAATGGTTGTGTTTTTTCTGGGATTGCGAGTTGCGACGTGCAAGATTTAATAGAATTTTTCAATAATCCTTCATCGCAGCACCTCATTATTTACCTCCTTCGAGCCTTTGAGAATTCTCAAAGTGATTAGAAAAGTTACCGCGACTGCTGTGGAATAACATTTTTTCCTCATGCGAAAATAAATGATTAATCGAAAAAAAGAACGAGCCACTCGTGCTTTGAGTATATAACACTGTTATGATACGTACAAGATACGCAAGTGCGCATCTTTCGGTTTCCGTATGAATTTATGTATTTTTTCGTTAAAAAAAAAAAGTTATCGCTTATACCCGCAGGAGTGCGAGCATACAATGCTCTTTTTTTCGTTTATTCCGAGTGGCAATTGCAAACATGTAACACAACTTACAACGCGTTGGCTTTTAGCAGCGGTAATACGAGTATCACAGGAAATATTATACTCCGATCGAGCTTGTCAGTGTTCCGGATGTTGACGTAGCGTCAAAAGGCGTTTTTATATAACGCCGAAACGCGCAACGAAATCACGATGAATCTTATGCCTTTATCGTATCAACCATTGTATAATATCCGCAAATGTGCGATAAATTAAACGGAATGATCTAAAAACGAGAGAAATCCATAATTCAATATTAAATCATACCGGAAATCGCGGAAACTCTGTTGCAGTCGCGAGAGGAAAAATTAAGGTTCACCGTTCCGGCATTCACGGTCAATACGGTCGAAAAATATTTCCTCATTACCGCGCGATCTACAGCCACAAGATGAGAAAACAAAATGATTGAAATATATACCGCGAGGGAAAAATAATGCAAGGATGAAAGGGAGCAGGCTCATTCTGTACGCGATCTTTTTTTCAGTTTTTTTTTTCGCGAAATTGAAACGCCTTGATACGAAAACCTCGAGAAGGAAAGTCGACGTTCGCGTCAATCTTATACAATTACGTAGTAACGTTAGTGGAAGAAGAATAAAGTTTAAAATACAATTTATGTCATATGAAAATAGCTTGTGGTGGGTTTGCGGTGTTCACCGCAAGCTGCTTTCATAAGATGCCTATTAAATCCGAGAAATCAACGTTCGAAGATTGGTTGAAAATAAGACGCAGAATCGCTGCTGTACCGTCGTAATCCACCTGGTCGACCGATTGGGGCTCGAGTTTAATGTGTTAGACGACAGAGGAGAACGCTGCTCTCCTGGTTTTGTCAGGAAACTGCGGTCCACGAACCTTGGAAATTTATGCACTGCGCGGGGTTGGCAGAGAATCCGCTGCTCTGCAGTGAAATCGGAAACACCTAAAAATTAATACTTATAAGAAGCTACATCGTTTCTTTCGACGATTTTTCACACCGAGAGAAACGGAATTCTTCTGGACTCGAGCTTACGGAAAATCCCTTGAATTCAATGATTAATTTTCTGGAACGAAAATACAACGGGAGATACAACAGTTTTTCTACTTTTTCGCTTCGCACATCCATTATTTATGTAGAAAGGCAACTAACGAATTTACTTTGAAAAAATGTATTATTATTGCGCTGCTATTATGAAATGAAAAAAATCTATCTCACCGTAATGTTGCGTATTGTGATGTACTAAATACCGAAAAATGTTACTTTCGTTCAGATCGTGATTTAATCGATAATCGTAAAATCATCACAGCATCCACGATCGTGTGATAAATTTGCGCGAAAATTACGAAAATGAGGAGAATCAACCGCGCGCGATGAGCGGAAAATGTTTGAAAAGTTGGGAAAATGGTTGACCGCGGGAAATACAAGTGAGAGGCAAAGACGAACGGTGCTACTTTAAGAGAAAACTTTTCATTTTATAACTTTTCTCTTGGATAATTCTGGCCGAGGAAACTTTTTCCCTCGCGTATACTCGTACGAACTATTGCATTTTCCTTGCCAAATTTATTTTCTCATATACCGTCTACTCTCTAGTTTATTATTGCATGAAAATTCAAATAAATAAATTTGAAAAAAAAGAACGAAAATCTTCGAATGGCAAAATTGAAGACTGTTTGTGGGTTTTCACGTTTTCTTGATATCAAGATTTTGCAATTGTCATTTCGGTTCTGACTGTCAAAATATACATGCGGGTTATAAAGATCTTCAAAACCATGCCAGATTTCAGCTCGCTACTTGTATTCATTCCGTGCAAAATCGTATAAAGTCCTCTTTCGAGATAAAATCCTGAAAAAGTGTCGAGAGGAAAACGCTGGTGATCGAAATATGTGCCAACGATGCCTTCACGAGTACATGTATGATATAAAATCTCGAGAGGTTTTCGGAATCGCAAGCAGTCGCACAGATCGCTAAATTCGATCGTCAGCGACAACCTCCGCACTCTGCGATGTTTTTGGCGGTGTTTTACGATCAAATGCGCTCACGAACAAAGATCTATACGTACATCTACTTTTTTTCAAGTCTACGTATTGTGTCTACCCGAAAGAGAGAAAGAGAGAGAGAGGGAGAGGGAGAAAAGAGAGTAAATCAACATTTTTCAGATTCATGCGAATCGTCATTGACGTAACAATTCGTCCGTCTGGATTGATGAGGTTTGAATCTTTTTTTTCTTTCAAGCACTGTTTTTGGTTTACAAACCAATGATTTGGAGCATACCCAAGCAAAAAATGTGTACCTATAATACGCAGATGGAAAGCAGAGAAACGACGAAAGATGAAACGAGACTAAGTTGAATTGAGAAATATTCCCCGTAGTTTATTGAGCAGACGGAGAGTTTAGCTATGAAAACGTTGCAATTGACAACGCGTATGTACATCAGATAAATGAGAATTTTTGTAACGTTCCACATGAATTCCCGGCATTTCGAAAAAATAGATTATTATCAAGCGCAAAGCCAGCGCCAAAGTGTGACCGATTGCATTCGTTTTTTTTTTTTTTTCAACAAAATAATAGCGCTATTGCACATTGAAAAGCTGGAATATATATCATTAAAAATGTTATTCTTCATTTTATGCTCGTTATTACGTCGGACATTTAGTGCGCTTTGGGCTCGAGTTGTGTTTAAAAGGAAACGCGAGAGGGATTCGTTCGAGTTACGTACGCGAAAATACGAGGGATATGAAAAAGATATTAGTATTTAATCGCGTAAGTTGTCTCGTATGTCGTAAGAGTGCATGACACACAGGTAACAAAACAATATACTGTACAAGGATGGAAAAGGACCGAAAGAGGCTTCTCCCTCTCTCTCTCTCTGTCTCTCTCTCTCTGTCTCTCTCTCTTCTCTTGAGGGTTGGTTTGTGATACTATACGAGACTCGTATAATAAATGGCCATTGTCAACGCTACTCAGAATCCATAAAATTTTACTCGATGCCAACGCGTACTGGTGTACTGCACGACTGCAACTTTTTTCTTCAAACAGCGGAAGAGCTCCATCCGCATCTCGAACAACTTGTTTCGATTCGTCTCGACTCCAAATGTTTTTTTTCTTATTATATCGGAAACTAGACCTTTCACTGGCCGTTTTTTGACGTTTATTTCGAAATCAAAGCGATTCGAAGAGCTTCGTGATTTTCAAACTCGCGTACTTTTATGGGGCAACAAAAATACGTCTATTTCTTTTGATTTAACGCTTTTTTTTTTGACTTTACTCTCGGAGACATTCCGCTGTCAGCGTGCTTGAGACGTTCCTTTCAAAGAGGGTAAAAATGAAAAAAAAATGAACACAAAAGACTGTACACGTGTCCAGCACAATGGTTTTGATAAAAAAAAAAAGTACCGATAATTTCAGAGCACATTTGGCGCAGTTTCTTTTTCGAAAATTTCATTTCGGTATGTAGATTTTTCAAAATCTGCGAAAAAATGTTCCAAACGATGGGGAAATATGCGTACAGATCAGATCATACGGAAAATGAAAAAAAGTTTCTTTTCCTCGCGATTTATTATTATTATCGACATCAATATTTTCAAAGTGTTTTATTTTTGGTTATATTTCATCAGTCCGTTGATCCAAAGTGTACAATGAGTTCGAGTTGTATCAAATATCGGACTGTACGAATAAAAAAAAACATTTAAGCCAGTCTCGATCGAGAAATTTCCAGCTGAGGGGAAACGAAAATTATCGTCGGCCTTTGTTGTATCATTTATTTAATACTTGATTGTTTTGTAGCAACGAAAAGCACGTAGAGTCAAAGGAAGCCGTACAAAACATTTTTGCACGTGTTCCCTGCTGGCGTTCTGAGCACCACACGTTTCGGCGTATAGTGCGGTCGAGATTTTACGACTCGCGAAATGGCAAGCGCACACTGATGTCATTGCATTGCCCAGACGCTTGCTACATGCATTTATGTATTTATACACATGTCTGCGTGTAGATTATGGACCTAACCCAGTCTCGTACACTATGTACATATATATTCACATATACACAAGATATATATATGTATACCTATTATATCTAGACACGAACATGTGCCAATATATATCACATAAAATTATAAGCAGAGGAGAGCAAGTAAATTAAAAAGCCTATATTAGATTCCTACTTTGCCTACACGCGTGATATGACAATCTTCCACGACTTTTCCGGGTATTATCGTTCATCATTTTTTCCATCACCAGACACTGTGCTAGCGTTATCATCGTTTTACTTCTCCAAAGTTGAGATCAAGTTTTCAAAATTATTCACGGTTGTAACATGTATTTTTTAATGACACTAGATCAGACGAACGCTTTTCGCACGTGGATATTTCACGCATCATCAACGCAGAAGTAACACTATTATACATTTGTAAAAGACGCAACAGATAACATATTTAAAAAAAAAAAATAGCGTGTTGCTTCGGTCGCGAGATAGAATTTTTTAAACCCCTCAAAACGTACATTTTGTCTTTGATCGACGATTCTTTTTATAGATCGAAATGGATTTTTATGAGCAAGAAAATGTTTTCCAAAGAGTCGATTTTTTTTCTATCCGGAATCGAACGTATTCCGTGTGTATAGCTTTTGCATCTGATTGCCGAATGAGATGAAAATACGCGAGCGAAACGAGTGCATCTTTTGCTTCAGCGTATTTCATTTTCCAAAAAATTCTACGTTCGTCGCTGATGTGCTAAAGTCATGTACCTTATCTCGCTGCTGTAGCACACTGCTGCCCGCGTGTAACGCGTTCTCTGTTTCTCTTTCACTCATTCGACCGCACGGCATCTTCATCAGATGGTCTCACGTGCAACGGCGATCACACAACATAAATATACGTAAGTACGCCCAAACGCGAGCTCGCGTGTGCGAGCGCGAATACATGTGAAAACGGCGCTGCAGCGCAACCGCGAATACTTCCCCTCTTCGCCGCGCGGCGTGACGATCGGCCGCCGTCGGTCGTCGCTCGCGCGCGGCGTTACCGAGCCGACCGCGCTACACTGGACGAGCATCCAGTGAGTTACGGACTGCATACCCGCGCGCATCGGGTATTTTGTCGTTGTTTGTTTTTCTCCCAGCCTCGCAATATCAGTTGAATCGAGAGACGAGTTTCGCGATATATTACGTTGCAACATCTCGGATCGTTATTTTTGCCATTCTCGACGATGCGGTAATACAAACATTTATCTGGACAAAGAGTGTCGCGAAATATAGGATCGAGTAATCGTGTGACACAAAGAAGGAAATTTGAATCACAGCGAAGCATATTTTTCGCGTTAACGAAAGGAAAAAAACGCGGATAAAGAAAGTTCGAGAAGAAACGAAGTTCGCGAAGGTGCATACTGGACTGTTTACGTTAGAAAACGCAATACGAGGCGCGCGTGTGTGTATCGTTAATCTTCACGTGCTTTTGTGATACAATCGTGATATCGAGGAGGATGTAGGCGTCGAGCGAAGCGGTGCAATTACGTTTCTTTTATAAAGAATATAAATAAAGTGCGAGCGAGAGAGAACTTCGTGGATTGGATTGGTAGCGTAAGAGAAATACTGAAGATTGGCAGCGGTGCCGTTTCGCAGCGACCAAGTTGCGAGAAAAGATAAAGAAACGGAAAAAAGTGAGTGGAAGAGAAGAAGCACGATTCTCTCGCGTTCTGTCGTACGAGAAACTGCGAGGTTGAGTTGCGCCTTGCGTGAGTGTCGCGCGCGTGTGTGCACGTGTCTGTGTTTGTGCAAAAGCATCGAGCAACGGCAATCCCGCGCTGACACGTTGCATTCGCTCATCCGGGGTTGAATGTTTTTTTATTCTTTCCTTCTTTCGTCGAACTCGATTCCCACACCGGGTTTGAGGCGTTGTCGATAGAACAATCACGGCGAAACATGGATAAACAATACTTTCGGTGACGCGCGACAGAGGGCTCTCTGGAACGTTCTTTATCATTCGCGTAAAAACGTGGTCCCACGCGGCGGAACTGTCAGTGGCGCGTGTACGTTTATAAGCCTCCACGATTGGCGGCTACATCGCCCATGTTGGATTCTCGTTGACGGTTAGAATTTGGCGAAGCAACGTCATAATATTCAGAGGTAAGAGTGCAGCGTCTTTGCGCACGGTATTTTTGAATTAATCGCGTTTGTACTTTCCTTCGTTGAAAAATTCCCACTCGTCGCTCTCTGCTGGCACGGTAGGTCGCTGTTTTGTCGACCGACGTCAGTTTCTGTTACAAAGTGCCTCGCGAGTGAAATATCGTATTTCTGAGAATAGAAAAGCGCAGAACTACGCGAATTGACACGAAATTTCTCGGACGAGTAGCACCTTTTCGAAAATGAGTCCGAATACCTTTTCAACTTTTCAAGCACTATTTCGTTGGATTTGCAATTTCTTTTTAACCAATCAAACAGCGAGTTTCGAAAGTAACGCGGTGGAGAAAGGAGCGCGGCCATTTTCTCCTGCTATCCTTCATCCTTTATCTCGACAACGCGTAATAATTCCTTACAGCGACGAACAACGAAAATTTCTCAAAATCCTTTCGTTTTCGATCATCCCTCGTTTTTTTCTCGTTTTTTTTCTCCTGTAATTCTTATTTCTCGCCTCCTTCCGGTATTTGTAACGCGTCAAAAAAAACGCACAACAAACTCGCGCTTCGACTTTTCCATACCACAGTCACCCTTCAGCGCGCCTATGAATTTTCGATGAATTTTTGAGAGTATTTCGAAAAAGTAAAAAAACTCAAAATTTCTGAAAATTCCTTCTGGATTCTCGCACTTGGTCTCCGCCGCCTTTGTTTTCACTTTTTTACCCTCGAATCATAGGCAAGTCATCAAAATCTCCAATCATCACCTTTTCGCAGAAAGTTTTGCGCGAAAAAAAAAACATTTTTGGTACGTCGTACACGTTCCGAAATCTCAATGCAATCGGTGCAGATAGGCGTTTTCAAAAAGAAAAAAAAAAGATCGATGTAAACTAGAAGTTTCAACAGCACCGCAGAGAAGCGTACGAATGATCACAACTCGAGGAAAAAACACGAGAAGTGAAAAAAAGGGGTGGAGAGTACTGCCACAGGGTGAGGGCTCTTCCGGGGGCGGTGACTTCCTGTGTATGTTCATCCGTGTTTGTGTCCTTCCATATAGGTATGCTTAATGCACGTGAGTACGCGCGTGCGTGTCTGTTTTTCTTCCACGTGTTTTGTTCTTCCATCTCTCTCGCTTAATTTGCCTTCGATGGTACACACGAAACTCCATCTTGAATGCCGGTTTCTTTCACGAGCGATCACCCTCCTCCTATTGTTTTTCGATCTACCAAAAACGGTGAATAAATCGGATGACGAAGATTCTCCCGTGCCTGCGTAATTTAACGTAGTTCTATCGTTTCATTCGAATCAAAAAATTGTTTTTCGGTTTTTCTCACATACAAAATGGTTTGCTGGCTCAAGTTAAATAAGAAAAGTTGTTGCAAATCGACTAAAGAACAGCATACGTCAAATTCAAGGTCATCCAAGGTAATATGTGCTTGCTGTATAATTACAAAAATTGCAAAAATGTTTTTCTCAAGATTTTTTTGAAAAACCGTTGAAAGCTTCTTGGATGTTGCATAAAAACGTACGCAAAGTTTTAGAAGGCTTCACCACGTTGGAGCCAAGATATTTATCGATGAAAATGCAACTTTTAACACGCGATCTTACGAGAGACTACCGAAAATTGTGATTTTCACCAATAAATATCTCAACTTCCACGTGGTAAAACCTTCCAAAATTAATTACACACGTACATATGACATCAAAGAATATGTATCCAAATTTTCAACAAAATCTTAAGAAAACGATAAAACGATAGAACTACCTTAATGTCATTCGCCGCACTCGTTTCGACATTTTTCGTCCTCGGTTTATTTGAACAAGTATCAACGACGGTAGCTCAAACAGTCGTGGCAAAAACGGTGAAATCTGCATCGTGGAAAAGAACGATTCAATTATGTTTAGCGTCAGTATCGCGAGATGTTTTTACCTCACTTTGAATTTGGATACTTTGAATTTGTTGATTGAAAAATCTGGAGTCACGTTCGGAACGATATAGGCACACTCGATCGATGATGAGCTTGAAGTTTGCATCGTCGGACCTCAACGAAAACTCGATTTTTGTCGATTTTTCACGATCGATTTGCCGGAACTTTCGCGATATTTTCCATCTTTTTTTTGTGATGGTCATATTTTCGAAAAATTGCTTTGAAACATTTGGCAAAACGTAGAATGGTGATGCTAAAGAACGAAGTATGTTGGACGTTTCGTTTGATTCCAACGATGGAACCTTCAAACTCGCGATCGATGAGCGTTCGTAATGCAATTTTAATTCGCTGCATTCGTTGGTTATCATTGCGCGAAACAGCGAGGAGATTTTGCGAGACAGTTCCGCTGTCCAATTTCTCGGCAATTGTTGAAAAAAAAAAAAAAAACACTTTTGCCGAGAGACAACGACCTAAGATTCAACGTTGAAGACATCGCCGTCATTCATCCTCGTTTCTCGTTCAATCGGCCATGTCATCATCTCGATAATTGTCCTGGAAATGTTCTCGGTCGACATTTTTTACCTGCACGCATTTACCACACCTGATTACGTTTCTTCGCGGCGACGTAAGGAGACCCGCACCCGTCAGCGATTCACAAAATCTTTCCGCGAAACTGCATTCTGTCGCTCCTTTCGGAAACGTCGGCGACACTGATTATCGACGTCCAACAACTGATCGCTCTGAAAAAAGCACAATCGGCGTTCTCGTTTCGCCTGCGGTCTGTTGAATTGAAAAGAAAAAAGAATCAGCATACACACGCGAATAGACAACGATGAAGAATGAGACGAGGAGGAAGAGAGGTGAAAAAAAAGAAATGATCGAACGCAAGAATTTCAGTGGTTACAGTGTATCGTGAGAAACGAAGCGAAATATCATCCGGACGGACAGATGTTGCGGCCGTAGTTAGGCTCGATCTTCTCCGTGACTTTTTTCTTTTTTTTATGCATATTCATCTCCTTCACACACTTTAACGTCAATTTCTCGCCGCTTCTAAGCCAAAACCGCCGATTGTGCGTATTAATTTTTTTTCCTACAGTTGCATAAAAATAACGCTTCTCGAAATTGACACCGTATGTCACAGAGAAATATCGTCCTGTGCGAGTGATGTTGAGAGAAAAATGAGGTAGCTGCTGGAGCAAAATGAAAGATGTTTCGAATGGAAAAATTTCCATTAGAATTTTAAATTTTTCGGACTTTATCTCGATCGTGTTTTTTCTCAAACGTTCGAATATCGAGAATTTCTCAGTTGCGTCAATAATGCAGCTTGAATGGCGGTTTTTTTCGAGTTTCGACGAGACAAATCGTACGCGGTACCAGCGAGGGACGTTGACGGAAAGACCGATGTATATTTGTAACTGTGCCTTCACGCTGCTCGTTACAAAAGCCTCGTTGGACCTCGTGTGTAATCGTCAATTGGGCTTTTGTCGATGCCGGCATGCAAAGACGAAATAAACGATGCCAAACTTGCCCACCGCGGGGCACGGAGATGAGAAAAAACACGACCGGCGTACGCTCAGCTGATACGGACGAGAAAATATCGAAAAGTTTGTTCGCCGAAATGGAAACGAATATCGGAGATTGAAAGAGTTTATCCACGAAACTGCACGAATTAAATACGAGTTCGTCGGAGTTGATTGATCCTCTTAATTTTTTTTTTTTTTTTACATTATTTTCGTCGCAGTTTACCAACTTTGTTCGATGACGTTGAATTTCGCACCGTTGGAGCTCAAAAACAACGCGATGTTGGGAAAAAGAAAAAAAAGATCGGTCCATCGTTCAATCTCAACGAGCATCCGAATTTTCTGCATTTTTAACCTCGAATTATCCCGAATTTTCGTTGCATTTTCTTCCCCCTTTTTCCACAAGCGTCACAATTTCGAAAAATTGCTTCAGAATATGCTCTATATATAATATAATATATAATCTATAAAGTGCCATAAAAGTGTGAAATAAACCTTTTGCATTTTCTTCCCGCTTTTTCCACAAGCGTCACAATTTCGAAAAATTGCTTCAGAATATGCTCTATATATAATATAATATATAATCTATAAAGTACCATAAAAGTGTGAAATAAGCCTCTTGCATTTTCTTCCCCCTTTTTCCACAAGCGTCACAATTTCGAAAAATTGCTTCAGAATATGCTCTATATATAATATAATATATAATCTATAAAATACCATAAAAGTGTGAAATAAGCCTCTTGCATTTTCTTCCCCCTTTTTCCACAAGCGTCACAATTTCGAAAAATTGCTTCAGAATATGCTCTATATATAATATAATATACAATCTATAAAGTACCATAAAAGTGTGAAATAAGCCTCTTGCATTTTCTTCCCCCTTTTTCCACAAGCGTCACAATTTCGAAAAATTGCTTCAGAATATGCTCTATATATAATATAATATATAATCCATAAAGTACCATAAAAGTGTGAAATAAGCCTTTTGCATTTTCTTCCCCCTTTTTCCACAAGCGTCACAATTTCGAAAAATTGCTTCAGAATATGCTCTATATATAATATAAAATATAATCCATAAAGTGCCATAAAAGTGTGAAATAAGCCTTTTGCATTTTCTTCCCGCTTTTTTCCACAAGCGTCACAATTTCGAAAAATTGCTTCAGAATATGCTCTATATATAATATAATATACAATCCATAAAGTACCATAAAAGTGTGAAATAAGCCTTTTGCATTTTCTTCCCCCTTTTTCCACAACCGTGACAATTTCGAAAAATTGCTTCGAAATATTCAGCGAATCAAGGAATATCCTACGATTCCAACTACGCGCATTTCGACGTCATTTTATTAGTTATAGCCGTGAAGCCTCGAGAAAGAGAATCTCGAAGCTGAATTATCGGCGTCGTCGGGTTCTGACTTTTTCGCAAAGTAATTAACAGATATCACGGTCGAGGCTGCGACAGTGCAACTACTTGGACCCATCCTCATCCTCTTCTCTGTCTTTTCCTTCCACTCTTCATCTCGCATTCTCCCTCCCCACCACCGCGCATCAATCTCTCAACAATTCTCGCCGTCTCTCTTTCTCTCTCTTGAATCAACGTATGCTTATTGTTAGTCCGAGCACTTGGACCAGTATACATTATTGAAATTGATACGATCTGGCGTGTGTGTACGCCGCTACACCGGCGGCATATACCGCAAGTAGGTCGTCGCGGTGCAAGTACATGCAACGTCCATCGACGGTTCATCATCGTGAACGATGCACCGCGATAAACGTGTCGCAGCTGATTCTATCTCTCGTTTCGATGTTACATGGAATCCAATGCAAATATCGTTAACTAAGTTTATTTTTTCACTCTCGACGCTCGTTCTGTGAGGTGCTTTTGGCGATTCAACACACACACACACACACACACACACACACTTGTTTCAGGAAAGTGTTTATTTCTTTCTCCCACTTCGATATAATGGAATACGATATATATTCCATTTTCGACAGTCTTCGCATCGATGAGGTGCTTATTTGGGCGAATTTCGATATTACAGGAGATTCGCGCGAACGCATAAAATTTGATGGACGAAATTGAAGATCAAAACACCGTAGTGTACGAAAAAATGAAAAACGTGCTATATGCGCATTAAAGTGTCCGTTGTTTCCCAATTTGACTTTTTTCACGTGGGTATGCGCTGAATCGTTAGTTTACAGCCTAAATGCCGACACTTTTCCCATTTAAATAACACGCTGTTATGGCACTTTATAGATTACAATTTTTTTCACGCTTATTATATCGATCAAAATTTGAAAAATTGTCGATCCTTCTTCATCCATGATCCTTTTGGATGGACAAATTTTAATATCGCTGAAAAAATGATTTTTCCATTAATTTTTTCATAAATTTAATTTTAATTTTTTTCATTAATTTATTGGAAAATATGCTACAAATAAAATGTAATCTCTTCAAAATTGATGAAAAAATTGTCGTCAGCGGTATTAAAATTTGTTCATCCAGAAGGATCATTGGATGATAAAAAGTGCAGCAATACCATATTACTTAAATAAGAAAAGTATTTGGAAATTTTTCAAAAATTACCGTACATTGTTTGTCGGCTGAAAAGTAATGATCCGGCGCATACCCACGTGGAAAAGATCGACTCGGGAAATAAAGTACACGCTAATGCACACAATTATTTCTGTATTCCGGCGTTGAATACATTTACCATGATCATTCTCAAAGTGCATTCATCGACATCGACGATTCATCATCGTGAGCGATGCGCTACGATAAACCTGTCTCGAATGTGTTTTTTTTTCTCTCGCTCCGATAAAATGGAATACAATGTAAATGTCGTTAATTTTATTTATTATTTCTTCATTCTCGACACTCGTCCTGCAATCTTTGCATCGATAAGGCGCGTTCGGCGATTCAAACACGTCCCTGGTGAACGTCCAAAATCATTTTTCAATAATTATTTCATTATCTTTTTTATGCACGCCGCATATACATAACGTCGATAAAAGCAAGAAAAACAACAATGATAATGCAATGTTGATTAATAATCAACGGCATTCTGACGTTGAATTACAATAACGATAAGATTTATCGTTAATCATCGTCGTCATCATATTTATATTCAACGACGGATACTCTTTTTATTTTTACTTTTTTTTTTTTTTTTTATCGCTGAGAGATCGAGCGACGGACGTGTGGTCACACGGTGTCATAACCTCAAACGCGAGTTATTCACACAGCTGTGGCACTTTTAATTCACCAAAGAGCGTAATTTTTTTTATTCGCCCCCGCATTCGGTCTTTCGCGTTCGCACGCGCAGTGTCCGTTGAAAACTGCGCGTCGCGGTGGTTAAAAAAAAAAATTGAATAAAAAAGCATGGAAAACTAGTTTGTCGAAACGCGCTTCATCGGTGATAAGAATCTTGTGGTTTTTCACTTGGCAACGTTGCGGAAAAACGGCGCGTGCAATCGTCGCCAGACTCTATAGTTATGTATACGCTATTTGCTATATCGCAAATCTTCGTACCGTTGCGATATCGTCAAGCGCGTGCAGCAGCGAGTATCTACTCGTAGTGTTTTCGGTTACGCTAATTTCAAAACATGACACAATGTAACATTTAGCTCGAAATTCCGTGCGTTTGGAGATTTTTTTTTAATCCTACAATGTTTCTGGTCGTAAACAGCAGATTGTCACTGAATCGTGCGCGAATTTGTCGGTGAGAGTCCGTGAAGATCGCGATAATTAAAATTACGATTGATTATTTTGGGAATGCGCGTTTTTCTCCTCGAGGCTCCTTTTGCGCCAAGTTCCTCTCTCGGCTTTTCTCGTTTCGATACTCGTACGTGCCCAAGTCGAGACGAGAAAGGCAGTTGACGACGACGTCTGGGTTAATGGAATACCGCGTGCTCGTTTTTAAGCCGCGGTATTTTGCCCGCGCTCGCGCTGCGTCTTTCGCGATTATATTTTTTTTCTCTGCACTCGGTTACAAATGTTCACTTTGCATCGTTGAATTTTCTCAGTTTTTAACATTGAATTTTCATTATATCTTGTTTCTCTTTTTTTTTTCGCAATTATCGTTATTTTGAAAAATTGCTTTGAACCGTTTGGCAAATCGTGGAATGTCGACGATAAAAACAAAGTTTATTCTATAATTTCCTGCTCTTGAATTATTCCGAAACCGGACTGTTGCAACAGTTTTCCTGTATCGAATCTTTAATTGCAAATTTTATTATCGTAAAATACGTTACATTTTCATTTCTTCGTATTTTCGAGCGTTGCAATTTTTACACTGCGGCCATGTGACCGCCAACGTGTATTTAAATTCGAGTCGATTAGTTTACGATAATCACTCAAAAAAAAATCGCCAATATCCGGAAAGAAAGAAACGACGAAGCTGAAAACGTCCATTGCATTAATCTTTCTCGTCATTTCCTGTGACTGTCTCAATCTTTTTTCATACGTACTTTTATTCGGCCTTACTGAAAAATACATGGAGATGAGGTTTTTTTTTTCTCGAAATAGCCAACCTGTAATGATTCGTGATTTTGAAGTTTGCAACGTTGGAGACCAACGAATCTTCGACATATTTCAGAATTATCGTCAACATTCCGCAATGTGCAGCGAAAATTGACATCGAGAAGATTGAGAAAAATTAAAACAAATCGGGAAAATTAGTTATTTTCGTTGGGTTCGAACGCTGCAAACTTTTCAAGGTCGTGATAATTCCAGCATCGAAGAAAAATCACCCGTGGGGTGTCGCGAACGATTGTTCGCTTCTTCGTCGAAAGAGAAGGTGCTCGACCGTCGCATTCACCTGCGCGACACTCTATCGATTTTCCTCCGAAGTTGTTACTCGAAAACGCGTAATTTCAAACGATATAATGGGAATAGCAATTGCTGCAATTGTCTTGTTAGTGCTGCAGAGAGTCGTGACACGAGTCAGAGTTTATACGGTAACCCCTCGCGCGATCTTGCACATTTATCGAATGCACATTTATCGCTGTACGCGATTCTCTTTCGTAAAATTCAGCCGCCAGACTCGATGTCTGGAGACGCGTCAGCGTCTCTGGCGTTGAAGATACGTCGCTATTGCCATCCGTACACGGGAAAACGAGCTTTTACCCGCCATACGACAACTCGAAATCGATTTCGCTTTCAAATCCGCCCCCCCAATCGCGAATATACGATAAAACGTATTTTACGCGTTTTGTCAATATTTTTTTCCTTCCCATCGAGCCTAGTTTAATAATGATCCGTTTCTGATTTGTTTTTTTTTTTCGAACAACAGCCGTATCAAATCAAACGCGTCGTATGATATTTTTATAACAGGGTAGTCCTCCTTTGAGGTACTTTCGAATTCTCACGTGGCTGGTATAGTTTGAAAAGAATAATAACAAAAAAAAACACACTTTCTTCAAGTTTACCATCTCATGAACGCGAGGCTTCGACATTGAAAGATTTAATTTTTATACCGGTCAATTGTTTCTGAAATTCGATACTGAATTTTTTGAAAAATCGGTAGAGATATTCCGGATTGTCAAGGGATGATTGAATCGCTGAAACGAACCGTGTCTCTCGAAGAAATTTATCAGCTTTTTTGTTAAACCACAAAACGCGCGATGTATCGTTAAGTTGACGTTCAGAATTTGAAAAATGTATATTTCAAACGTCAAAAAATGCACGGTGGTGGACAGTTGCGGCAAATTTTGAATGCAAAAAAAAGCAAAGACTCTTGCTTGGCCCGCAGACGAATGACGCTAATTTCGAAATTGTCGCAAAATTGGAACGAACATTCGGGTTCGAAATTTCGCTCGTTGAGGCTCGAAGAAATCTATTTTCGTTCGGAGCAACGAGCGAGGGGCACTCGGAAAGTGCGGAATAACAAAATAAAATAACGCACAGCTGAATCGAATTAAAAAATACTTTAGTCTCAATTTTTTTTCAAGCATACGCAAGCACAATTGCCCAAAAATGCACGTGCAAAATTGGACGAAAATCGATCGAACGCCCGATGTATCCAAAACGTTGGAATTTTTCGATATTACCGATAGGGAAGAAAAAACAATCCCGGAGAAGAATTCAGGTGTGAGATTTATCCGTCTACGAGCGTCCATTTTTTCCTCTCGCGGAACACAAAATTTTTCGGAATTCCCTCTAATTGTGAGATAAAGATGGGTAATTTTTCGGAATCGGGACTACCGCGATTGATTTCTTTTCCATCTTTCCGTCATTGCGAAATTCTCGTTCAACTTTGTTTTTTTTTTATCACTTTGTTACTTCGGGTTTTGGAATTCCGGAAAAGCTTCGTGAATATATAACGATATTTGACGTAATTTGTCCCAGATTTCTTTACGCGCGCTTAATGAAGGTTCGTGATGCCGCATTCAGTGAAATTATGATGACGGAGGATAAGCACCTTTCGGCTGTGATGAAATTTTTTTCGAGATGTGAAATGTATGCGTGTACATATACACGTGTATATAACGGCGGTATACGTGCGTACACGTGTAATTTGAGCGAGGAAGGGAGCGCGCATAGTCGCGTCGGGACTGTCTCGTCATAGAACGCTTTCCGCTGACGCTCGAGCAGTATAGGGAAAACTCGAACGAGCGGATATTAGTGTGCAGACTCTGCCGGCGATAGAACCGAACGCCGAGCGACTTGTGTGTGGCATTAACGCTCGAGAACTCCCAGATACACGTATGATCGGTATAATCTGCGTGTTACACAGCGATAACTTGTCTGTGGTAGCAGGAAAAAAAAGAAGAAGATAGCAATCTTGGGCTTATATTTAATGTATAGTTCATGAACAACCGCGGCAGCACGGATCGATGCTCTCCGGATGGTCGGATCGATTCTTCAGTCTTTTCGTAATGACAAACTCGAGCGAGCAGAGACACGGGAGGAGGGCCTTCCTTTTAAACTCAACTGTACAATGTATCGGCGTATATTAGCTTCGCGTCGCGACGAAACACTTTTGCGTCCGTGCGTGTGTGTCGCGCCGCTGCTTCACGCTCGTCCGCGCGGCAAACCCTGTTAATAGCGCTTTGCGAATCTCATTGTCTCGAACTTGTCGCGGTACATACACTCATGTATCACTGTCGAATACGACGAGGAAGGGAAAAATAATCGTTGTTGCGAAGGCCGCGTTTTTTTATGGGATAAAAAAGGGGATATGAAAAATGTACGATACGGTACGGGGGACAAAAAAAATAGCAATTTTTCTGCCGAATAATCGGGATATCGTAATTCGTACGATTCTCGGACGACGGTGGCAAGTTCGTCGATGACGATAACGGGAAGGAAAGAAAATGTGGGAGTGTGAAAAGAGTCTCAAGAGCGTTTGGATTCGTTGAGATTGTCGATAAAACGCGTTCGCGCAAATCCGCTCTCGCGTTCGCAACGAATTTGCCGGAGCATGGTAAAACAACGATCGATAATGCATGTACATCGTCATTGCTTGGAGAATTTCATCATCACTGTGCGTTATTCGGGTGAGGGAGCCGAAATTTCCCCGGAGGACAAATTTCGTCACGATGAACGTCGACGGACCCGATGATGCGTTAATTCTTGAAAAAATATATACATTGATTTGAATTTGTTATATTCGCACATGTCACGTTATTAATTAATTATTCAATCGAGTATTATTTTGCGTACGAACATCTCTGCGACACACGACCTTTCGATTATTCAGGAAATTTCACGTGTACTTCCAGAGACTACCGCGATTGATTTTTTTTCCATCTTTCCGTCATTGCGAAATTCTCGTTCAACTTTGTTTTTTTTTATCACTTTGTTACTTCGCGTTTTGGAATTCTGGAAAAGCTTCGTGAATATATAACGATATATGACGTAATTTGCACACGTCGTAATGCTACATTGATTCCAATTTGATATATTCGCACATGTCATGTTATTAATTAATTATTCAATCGAGTATTATTTTGCGTACGAACATCTCTGCGACACACGACCGTTCGATTATTCAGGAAATTTCACGTGTACTTCCAGAGACTACCGCGATTGATTTTTTTTCCATCTTTCCGTCATTGCGAAATTCTCGTTCAACTTTGTTTTTTTTTATCACTTTGTTACTTCGCGTTTTGGAATTCTGGAAAAGCTTCGTGAATATAGAACGAAATATGACGTATTTTGCACACGTAATGCTACAAAATAAAAAAAATAAAAAATCAATCTAGAACGTGAAAAAAAGGTCGAGTGTGTCGAGCGTTTCGCGTTTAAAATGTTTAATACCTCGACGGCGATGAAGGACATTTTTGTCGCTCCTGAAAGATCGTAGCATCGCCGCGACGTTTTTGACGAAAGTTTGTCAGAAAAAAATGATAAAAAAGAGTGATCGCGGACGATAATAAACCTTCGAAGAGTCCCCGCGATTCGGACGACGTACGCCGATTGTTTGAATCACGATCGATCCGTTTCTCTGTTGCAGGCGGAAACTGTGCAGTCTCAATCGGGACACTCGGGGTGTTGTTGAAAAGTCACGATGTTGAAGAGCACACGGGCCTTGGATCATCGATCGAAAGAGGAAAGATCACCGATTCCCAGGGATCACCATTGGCCGATTAGAGAGTGAGATACAAGCAAAGTTAAAAAAAGGGGGAAACACACAAACGTCGACAAGTTCGCGCTCGTAAAAGTCTGTTTTCCTTTCTCGCGTTGACTCCCCACTTTGTTCCATCTGTGAACTTCCGTTTTTTTTTCGGCGTTCTCCGGTGTTTTTTTTATCGTTGGGTGTTTGAAGATTTCGGCGCTGAGCCGCGAAAGATTGATTCAAAGGTTCAGCTATGGATTCGATAATGTCGCGCGACAACGAAGTGAGCTTGGTGCGTCTGAGTGAATCAAAAGCCGCGATCGGAGGTGGAAACTCGGTACTGACGCCTCGTACACCGCCGAATTGCGCGCGCTGTCGCAATCATCGCGTCAAAATAGCTTTAAAGGGTCACAAGAGATACTGCAGGTATCGTAATTGCGCTTGTGAAAAGTGCAAATTGACGAAGGACCGTCAGAGGGTCATGGCGTTGCAGGTGCGGCTGAGACGGGCGCAGGATCAAGACGCCGCGAGAGTAAGGAGACCGGAGGAGGTGATTTTGTCCTTGTTCCTCAGGGAATGTCGGTAATGGTGTGCGATCGAGTGCTTTTGTTTTTATTTCTTTTTTTTTTTAAATCACAAAAGTACCTTCGAACACTCTCGCGAGAGACCGAAGAACGATCTTCGATTCAGCGATGAAAATGTCATTTTTGCAAAAAGTTTTTCTTCCCACCGAAAAATCAACGAATTTCTTTCAAACGAAACAAAATGGTTCGCTCTTGCCGGATGTGCCTTTGAGATAAACTTTGTTTTTCCTCGGTTTCTCCTCGATCTTAAGGTAGTTCTATCGTTAGATTCAAATCGAGAAATTGTTTTGCAGTTTTTCTCACATACAAAATGGTTCGCGGGCTTCGGTTAAATAAGAAAAGTTGTTGCAAATCGACTAAAGAACAGCATACTCCAAATTTACGGTCATCCCAGGTGATATGTGCTTGCTCTATAATTACAAAAATTGCGAAAAAAATTTTCTTAAGATTTGTTTGGAAAACTCAAGAAATCTTCTTTGATGTTGCATAAAAATGTATGCAAAGTTTTAGAAGGCTTCACCACGTAGAAGCCAAGATATTCATTGATGAAAATGCAACTTTTAACACGCGCTCTTACGAGAGACTACCGAAAATTGTGATTTTTACCAATAAATATCTCAACTTCCACGTGGTAAAACCTTCCAAAATTTATTACACACGTATATATGACATCAAAGAATACGTATTCAAATTTTCAACAAAATCTTAAGAAAACGATAAAACGATAGAACTACCTTAACAAAACAAAACGATGAAAACTTTGACAATCTCTCGTCTCGCAGCGAATGAACGGAAATGTTTATTTTTCATTTTAGAAATTTTCCGTAACATTGGTTGATGTATCGACGTAAAAAATCGAAATTTCAAAAAATACCAAAACGGTGGAGAAAAAAAGAATTTTAATCGAAAGAAATATCGTGCGATATTTATGTCTGTTATCGATGGAAAGTTCGCCATGACGGTGAGAGAGTCGAATGTCAAAATGAGAGTCATGATTCTGTAACGACGCGCGCAAAATGAACGTCATTTTGCGCGCGTCGTTTTTTCGTGCAAAGTTCGCCGTGAAAATGGGAAATTTTTCGATCGACGAAAAATCGCGCGTGTTCCGCGGTCTCTCGCGGCCGACGACCTCAAGGACCACGAGGATCACGTGACCTTGACACGAAACTTTTTTTTTCTCTCCTTCTCCTAGCAGGTGGAGCCGCGACCGGTCGAACTCGACGCGGATCGATTGGTCTCGGTGCCTCAGCCGGCTCTCAGTCTCGAGGGCAGTTGCGGGAGTAGCAGCAGCGAGTCTCCCATCAGTAATCACGGGAGTATCGGTGCGCATAGCGGTATAGGCAGTGGTTTCGTTAGCGTATCGGCAAGCCGAAAATTGCCACCCCCTATGCAACCGCACTCACCCGTTGGCCAAGGTCATCACATACCGTTACCTCACAGCGGTGAGTCCTTTTCTTTCCATCCGCATGTCACGTTTTTCCTCTCACGAAAGTACAAAGATAAAGATAGAAACAAATCAAGCGCGAAAAACACTTCGATGTGAGAAAAAAAAAACAAAATTCAACAACGGAGGAACGATAAATTTCCCGCCGGAAGGGTTTCGAAGCTTTTGAAAAGTTTGTCGGAATCCAACGAAATGTACGATAAACTCGCTTTCAACGTTCGTCTATTCGTGGAATGTTTTTGTACAATTTTTTCGCAATTATGACACTCGCGAAAAGACGAAAGAAAGTGTATGGAAAACTACGGAGATTTTGGGTTGAAAAAATCGGAAAAATTGAGATTTCCGTTTGAGCCGAACGATGCAAACTTCAGGGTCGTTCGAATTATTCACCTTTGCAGAATTTCGTGAGCCTTGGATGCATTGCACGCTGTCACGTGGTACATTAATGCACCGCGGAATATCCTGTTTGTTAATTGGGTCGAGATAGTTGTAATAATGATAATAACGGTGGATAAACTTCCGAAAACAAAATCCCTTTCTGAGGGAGGCTTTTTTTTTGCGAAAATATAAAAACTCTGAAAGGGTTTTTTTGGCGCGCACACCCTCCCAAAGTTGCGGAGGTTGACGATGTTTTTCTTTGCGACATCGCGAACGTCATTGATGCTGGATAAAATTCGTGACGAGGAGCGATCGAGGTTTTGAATTAACGTGGAAAACAGCTTGTAGACGTTCGTTGTAAATGCAATAACGTTATTGGTATTTGGAAGAGGATATATTTTCGTTATTTATGTTTAAAACGAGAGGTTTACTTATTTATGAGTTAATTGACATGTATATTGCTAGAAATACTTTTTTTTTTCGTATTATTCGTTGTTTTTGTGAATATTTCATGTTTTGCGAGGGACGTTCTCCACACTTTGAGGGTGAAAATTGAGAAAATCTTTGAAACTCGCTGAAATTTGGCGCGTACATCGAGTAGTTCGTAATTCGGTCGTTGCAAGAACCTCCATTCGAGCGACCGGTATTTCGTGTGAGATACAAGCTTCATACACGTGCTAGCCTCGCGCCCCGGCATATACTCGCATTCAAAGTCGACGCCAGCAGACCCCAAACGAGCCTACCTGTTGCTCCGAATGCGGGAGCCTCTGCGTTCATCCCTGCTGCCCCTTTTTGCACCCGTTTCCTTCGTGATGATCATGTCCCTCGTAATATTGACGAATTTCTTATTTTTCCCTATTTCGAATCTCTCTCTCTCTCTCTGTCTCTCCGTTTTTGTAAATACACTCGGATCTTGAAAAATTGACCGGTAAACTCCAATAACATACGCACAAAGATTTTTCTGCATATTCGATTTTTTTTCTTATGTTTGTTAAGAAACCAAAAATCGGCCATTTTGTCATTGTCCAGTCGACTTTCTCAACAATGTTAGACTGTAAAAGAAATTTCGAAAAATCACATTCCTTTTGCGTTCCAACGACGAAAGCTGAGCCAAACGAACGAAACTGAAATTTTTATTTAAAACAATAAACGTGTAAAAACAAAAGATATTGAAACGTAATGACGATGAAAAAATTCGTATTTTCGTTTTGACAAAACGATGCAAGGTTTCATATCCGGAATAACCATACCATAACGACGGGCAGACTTGTGCATATTAGAGTGGGTGAACTTTTTTTTTTCTCCTTGAAGTGTACTGAAAAAATTGAGCACTTGGCGCCTCGAAAAACACGAGCGCAAATACAAGCTCATCATGTCGTAACACGAAGAGGAACCTCATGGCAATTTTTCATCTCCTCTTTGAACAACATAGGAGAACATTTGTTTTCAAATTCAATACTTTTTTGACGATTCTCCCAAAAAACATGACAGAATTGAATTATTTCTAACAAATCAATGTATCAGTGACAAAAAATTGTTCTGGAGTACCAACTTTTGGAGTCAAAAAATAGCCAATTAATCCAGAGATCATTTTTCAAACGATTTCACTGATTTGATGGCGATAATCCGACAGTTTCGAAAAACGAGGTAGCAATTTCGACGAAATAATCCTTTCAAAAAAATATCGAAATGGACATAAACCGGGCTTCAGCGGCTATCCGTTAAAAACGATGACTTTTATCGATTAGACGCGAAGAATTTTTTTTTATAGTATAGAATATATATTTTACAGAATATTTGACCTACAAATTCCCAAAGTCAAAAAACACAATGTCCTACCTGATTGAAACGAAAGATACCACACGCCCAAATTCGAGATTGGTGTTTGTCGGAGCCTCGGGCGATCGATTTCTCGGTGGATCGAGGAAATAAAAAAAAAGGTGAATTATTTCGGCCCACCGTAGTGCATACATAATACACTCTGGTACACGAGTGCATGGGGCGCATGCGTGGTTCTAGCGAACACTTTGCAAAGATTGACGATCATCGGTAAGGATAAGCAAAGCGCGGTTGCACTCGAGTCGAAGAACCGGTCGAATTGCAATAAGAAGAAGAAACGAGATAATGAAAGAAAGCCGAAAGTGCGAGAGAGGCAGAAGAGGGCAGAAGATTACGATGAATCGAAATGAACTTTTCAAGCCGTGGCCCTGCGGTTTCTGCAAAATTTGTGTGCGCGCACACACGCACACACACGCGCACACACACACACACACACACACACACACACACACACACACACACTCACACACACACACACACTCACACACACACAAAATACCGTATTATAAATGTACATACGTGTAATAAGAAAGCAACAAATTGCATTGGTTGTACACAGCTCTCGGGTGGATGAGATGCTGTTTTTTTTTTCGTAAAGAAATGATGAAAGACGAGGGAAAAAGAAAAATGAAGAGGCTCGGTAACAACGGGAAATAATTGCGGAATAAATAACAATAACAATAACATTGAACATGCGACAGAAGTAATCTACAGTCGGTTGTTTATGCGCGACGGACAATGCGCGGCGTTCGCGCGGAAACTGTCCATTAATTTTTCACGTTCTCGTCATTCTGGCTTCTCTGTACCTCTACCGGCGTAAAAACTCGTAAAAATCGTCTTATCGCAGTTGCAACTGCAACGCCAGCATAAACAACGTCCTGATTGAAAAATATGGCATTAGCGTCGTTGGAACGCAATGAAAATACAATATCTCGCTTTACTTTCGATGTGCCCATTCTTTTTTTTACACATTTTTCTTCTCCCGTAAATCGCAAAATTGCCAAGATATCGTTTCGTTTCATCGAGTTCCGGCAGCGGTGTGCGACTTGACCCTCGTCGAAATGTTCGATTTTTCAACGTGGCAGTTTCACACGGTCAGCCTGGGATTTTTATCTTCCTTGTACGGAAAAACGAGAAGGGAAAAAAAACAAGCACTATATACAACAATGAAAAACGACTTTTTTTCATATCTTATTCATTAGCATAGTACGAATCGTGTGAAGCTCGAAAACGAAGGAAAAGAGAGACAAAAGTCATCCGCATCCTGCGGTTGTTTTAAGGCGTGTTTTTCGGAATTTTTTTTTTGGGAAAATGATACTCTACGTATTACACTTTGAGAATCCGTCGAAAACGAAAAAACGTTTTTTTTTCGAAAATTCTCGATGCAACCACTTGAAATTTTTTTCATTTCGAAACATCCGGTATACAGCATCGTAGCCCATCTCACTTCCCACTGTGGTTTCCGTTTCGGGACACGATAATTCGACGCTTCATCGATTCTTACCGAGGCGATGTTTTACTGCCCGTTCGTGCGTCCAAACCGAGGGACTCGTCATTGTCTCTCGGACGAGAATACAGACACTTATTTTTATTCATTTTACACAGATCTTACGAACAAACACTCTTCCCTCTGTTCTCCCGCAACAATCGTGCATTCAGCGATTTCGTGATTATATGGATACAACAGATCCGTCGTGTTTCATCCGATGGACTCTTCGCGACGAATCAAGGCCCTGAATTTATCTTCTTGGACAAACTTTTTCCACTCTCACCGCGACACGATCGGGCGTCTCGTGCCCGTTGAGACTGTCAGTTTGACAAATTTTCCTCACACGCTCGTCAACAGCGTTTCAACCCTCCGAGAGCAAATTGATTCCACACATTCAGGAATATTCCGGCAAATTTTCAATCAGCAATATCGAAGAACGCGATCGTCTCGCAAATTGAGCTTGAAAAAAAAAAGAAACATTTCTTTTTTATATAAATCTTCCTTCGATCCTCTTGATAATTCCATTTTTTCAACGATTCCCAAGGGGGGAGCGAATTTCTGGTGTATTTCGTGATGTTCTCCGTTCCGATCGTCATTCGAACGATGTATCCGATATCAATCGATCGGGGGGTGACTCTTGTGTAACGCGATGACATCGATGATGGCTTGTCGTAAAAGATTACACACCTATAGCCGTGGAACGGCAGGGAGGCGGCGCACACGGTGAAATTTAACTCGCGGAAGCCAGCCGGATTTGTTAATGCTCCAAAGTTCCAGCTTTAGCAACGGATGTAAGGGTAGAGACGGGGAGAAAGAACGTCAGAGAGAGAGAGAGAGAGAGAGAAATATCCAACGAAATCCAAGCGACTCTTTCACTCGACAACTCGACCAAATGTCGAGACCGGCTTTACGATCTTTCCGATTGGGCAACCGGTCATTTCGATGCCGGCTAATATAATACCAACTTATAACCAAAGAGCCTCCCGTGAAACCTACGACTCGAAAAGCCCGTCGCTTATAACTCTGCCGGACAGAAATCCTCGCACGTACACTACGGCGGAATGCTCGTGCATTTATACTCTCGATGCGACCAACGGACTTGCAACGCCTTTAATATATGTACATATACTATGTAATGTATATATATATATATATAGTATATAGTATATACATATACAATACGGATACGCGTATACGGCAAATCCTCTCGTTCGCTTCTCGCTTTTACGATCGAGACCGGAGCGTTTTAAAAAGTTATCGTTATTCAGCCTCAACCCCCTTCCAATGGGACGCTCCGCGATGAAATAGTTTTCTCGGCATGTAAAACCTTGTGCGTGGCACCGTTAAGATCGACCAAGTACAGTCGTCATCGTCGTCGTAGTCGCTTATACGACATGACTTCAGATTTATTTATATAAATACCCACACACACACACACACACACACACGCACGAGCACACATACAAATATCCATACATCGATATATATATACATATATGTACGCACGAACACAGGCTAATTCATACAGTCGCGAAATTAATTTGTTACGAAACGTGCGATGATAAAAATGTATTTTGCTTCATACCCAAACATAATGTCGAATGGGGTGTTACAGCAGCATTCTAGATTCGAGGGAAGATTCCCGATCGCTGTTATGCCACGGACGTGGCATGTTTTTTTTTTATTTGCCATTTCTTCGGCTATTTTTGGTCTTTCAATTTTTGTTTCATTCTCTCGTATTTTGGAAGCGAGAGGAAAGCTGATGAAAAGTCTGAGGCGTTTTACGCGCGAGGCACATTTCGCTCTAATGACTGAAAACTTTGACGATTTGTTCGTTATTTTATATCAATTTTTACGCTCACTCGTTCTTTTTTTTGTCGCGAATACTTCCACGCGTTTGGATACGTGTATGTTGGCCAAAAAAATTCTGGATGACGCTCCCTGAGTGATGGAATTTTCCAAACGCACGCTCTGAAATTCGATATGTTTGACGTTCGATATTTATTTCGACGAAAAAAAAAAGAACCGGACACTCCAATGATGCTGAAATTCACCTCGTTGGAATGCAACAAAAATGCGATTCCTTTTGTTTCGATTTTATTTTCTTGATTGTCAGCGTCGAGGAGTGTCGGGTTCAAAAAAACAAAAGTCATACAAAAAAAAACTGATAAAGAGAAGCGGAGTGCGCTTTGTAATGCGACCTCTTAGACACTTCTGAACAGGGGGGGTGGGCGTGAAAATTGAAAAATTCTCCCCTTCCATAAGAGCGTTACAATTTCAGCGATCGCCTGAAAAGGACAACGATATTTTGGCCTTTTTTTGACTCACAGAATCGCGTTGTCATACCTTTTATTCCCTTTGTCGAGTATTTGGAGAGGTGAAACAAAATTGTGCTGTACAAATATTTTTTCACGAAAAGTCAAAATTTGAGATTAATGTATAAAAAATTATTGGATTTATTCGGTACGTTGAAAAATGCGTGTTGTTTTCAGATAAATACACGAGTTTCAACATTTCGAGTAACAATACGTACATGTTCAACGATTTGAACATTTTGCTATCCATAATTTAACCCTCGGTCCACGATTCTTCATATACCCTCGAGGGTATTCCAATTTTTAGATCTTCGTTTACCGTCGATTCTTTCGCTTTTACTTTGATGACAATCACGCGTAAAACATCGACAAGTTTCTCAATATGGCATTCGATGCTCAAAATCGTGACGATAACATTTTTCGACGGGGCGGGGGATGAAAAAGGTGGTTGTTTCTCGCTACCCTACCCCCCCCCCCCCCCCCCCCCGTTACGCGTCATGTTTTCCACACCGCACCAATGTTTGTTCGAATAAAATCGTTTAGGGAGAGACGGTCGCGTGGCCCGTCGCGAAACACGAGAGCTCGTCATATTCTCTTTTTACGACCTCGCTCACAGCCACGATACAATCTTGAGGATCGTCGAAAGGCAGCCGGACGGACGCACTCTCGGAAGTGTCTGGATGACGTCTGACGAAAAGGGCTGACTCATGCGCGACTCCAAATGCAATAACTATAAATTTTCCTCGCCCCCCCCCCCCCTCCTTTTCCCACGTTTTACTACATTTTTATGCCCGTTTTTTTATTCCCGTATATCCTCTCCTGCCGATCCTACGAAAACGACTTTTCTCCTTACGGACTTGGAAACAGAGTGACAACGCTCGAAGAGGCTCCATGCAACGCTCGCTCGTTACTCAAAAATGATTCAACCCGAAATGTCAAAACATCGCTGAAAAAATGTTTTCGTCAACGTTTCACTCCTATGTACCGTATATTCAGTATAGTGAATTTTGAAAAGCTCAAAGGCTATTTCGTTTTAATCATAGCCGTAATCACAAAAATAACAAGAGTCGATAACACGTTTCTAAAATCGCTCCGGATCGTTCCGCTTTTTGCAACAATTATTTCGACCCATTTCTTTATCGTCGATTGGCATAAAAAAACTATTCATCATTCGATTCGTTTGGGTTGACAAAAATGTCGACCTCGGAGGCTCGAAGTTTCCATCATGGCCGAACGAGACGAATGTCGATTCGATCTTCCCTCCCTACGCTCCGTCAAAGATCGCCAAAGCTCCGCGGATGCGGTAAGGTTTCACGAAAGCTCAGGTAAAACGTTCGATGAATAATGTGGAAATCGATGGACAACCGCGCGCGGTATCATTAATGGCAATTAAGACGCGGCGAGTATAGCAATAATTATTTCTCACGTCAAGACCGAGCGATCGACGTATGATTGGTCACGGTGACGAAGTCATGCTGGGGAAAAAAGTTAAAATGACAAAAAGTTAAAAGAAGAAAAAAACGTCACGTACGTATCATTTTTATTGCTATATCCGGCTGTGCCGCGTCGCCCCTCGGACCTGTCGTACGTCGCGCCACCGTCCAACCGAGCGTGTACACTCGCGTCTGAAAACTAGTTTCCGCCGACTGCACTCGCATGTGACTTTATTGGCCTCGTATGCTCATCGTCGGGTTTCCCTCAAGACGTGAGTATGCCCAGAGAAAATATCTTTTCTCGATGCAGCTTGTCCACTTTTTTTTTATTCCGTCTTTCTCCCATTCGGCGAGTCAGCTTTGTCCTTGCTGCTCAATTACTTTCTCGGTGTCTCTTCGAGGTTATATACGTATATATGTATACACACACATGGTATATGTAGGCAGCAACATTGTATTATAATTTAATAAATTGCGTGTGCAATACGGCGATATCGGAGCGCCTGTAACGTTCGGGGTGTGGGATCTTAATCGAAGTGCAATTTTATTGCAGCCGCACGGCAGGCAGGAAAAGTGCGATGATGTTGCAGATATTTCCTTATCCTTTACTCTCGAATCATTCCTTTTTCACGTTCCCTCTTTGTCAGGCGCAACTTTTAAGGGGATTCAAGCGCGACTCGATGACATTTTTCCTCTCGAAATATCGAAAATAAATTGCGTTTATCGTTAAGATTTCGCGTATCATGGTTGGATAGGTTTTTTTAATATTATCGAGAATTTCAAAGAACAAATGTATTCAAAATGCTTGCCTCGTTCGAGCGTAGGATGAAACATATTTTTCATCGTGTACGTCACCATGGCCAGTGTTGATCGCAAAAAAAAGAGTAAAAAAAAAAGTCTCGAATCTCGCGCGAACCTCCTCAACGGCGTTGAGGGTTGCATCGTTGTAGGCACAATGAAAACACGATTTTAGACGATTTCTTTATTGATTTCCTCCGCTTCATACTTCGGGTCTTACAAATTCGATAATCGAGAAAAACGAACGATCCGTTGCATTTAAACGAGGCAAATAACTTTGACGACTCAGAAATGTGACAGCATTCCTCGACACTGGACGCGAAGGAACGTTTTTTTTTCGCTATCTACGATTTTCGCGTGATCGAGGTTAGTCTCAGCTTTACTGCTTTTCCATTCTTGGCATGGCAGCGACGAATGACTCGTATGAGAATTTTTTCTACATTCCGGAGTAATCGTCTCCGGGGAAATCACATTTGCTTCAGTTCCTGCACAAGTACGACTAGGAATGGGCGTTCGCCATCGATCGTCATGTTTGTTTTCACAATTTCAAAGTTCACAGTGAGAAAAACAGTCCGAAAATTGATTTCGGAATTTTGAATTTGTATTGACATTTATTTATTAACGAATTCTTGATCGTGCGATTCTTTTCGACAAATATGGGAGCTGCGACAAAGCGATGGTGGAATACGTGTTCCTACACACCTGTCCTGTTGCACATGTCGCGGAGCGTATATCCACGCCCGTTTATACATCGCTCCTTTGTGACTTTATCGCACAAACACTATTAACAGGCAATAAGTTTGCGATTAGTTCCGCTGTTGTGTAATGGTACGCGCACCGTGGCCGCATTCGCACACGGGAACAAGAGTATCAACCCCCGTTTTTGCGTTAACCTACGACATGTAAATGTTTCCCTGTGTCCGGGCGTGCAAACATTAACAAACGAGTTTTACCACGCTCGAATCGAGCTTGATTCATTATTTCACGTTATTCTATTTTATCAGTCTTACCGCACACGTTTCAAACACCAATAAACCCTCGATAAAACACAAAGTTGCATTTTTCGTACTTGAAATACATCATTCAATTCGTCATTCGATCGCCCTACAATCTTCAACAATGACGAATTTCCATTAGCTTATTCAACGTCCAGTTCATAAAAACAAGTCGATCAGCTGAACCACAGAAGCTTTAATATCGTCAAAGTTGAAAAAGAGCGTGAAAT
>OY390720.1:25875214-26157087 GCA_959613375.1 Heteropelma amictum | reverse complement strand
TATATATTTATATATACCTCTTTATAACATATAGAAATGTACATTATACACCTTACATTGTGCGACTATCTACACGTATTATACAAAAAGAAAAAAAAAACACTGGACGTGTTCTCCGAAGCGCGATAATTTCGTATTTTTCATTCGAGAAAAAAATGAACATTCAATAAAACTTTCGTTCGAGTGATTTTCGGCACTCCGCTGCTGGAACGATAAAAACAACTTTATCGAGGATGGTTCTCGATGTATACGTCTCACTCAACAAAATCTCAATCAACGAAAACACTGCTTTCTCACGAGATACCTACATGAAAACCATAGCCTGCACAGCGCGCTGGTACGCCCCGTAAAAACTTTCGTTTCTCATTGTCAATATGACTCGCGAGTCGTATTCTCTCAAAATTTCGTTAAGTTTTCTCTTTCTTTTTTAAATAATCTTTTTTTTTTCATAAATTATCACAATATAGTCGCTTCCATGGATAAACGCGCCATGATTCCAGTTCGATGACACTTTGACCACGGGTGCACTTCTCACCGATTGGGACTTTGGAGAATCAAGCAATTGACGAGTATATGCGCATCGATACGGCGATGAAACCGCGCGGACGGAGCTCCGTGAGAAATGATTTTGCGAGCGGTATCAAACGTAACTGATGATTTGCAGCGATGTGTGGAAACCGACGGAGACGATATCGAATCTACGATATGCTCTCTCGATCGCGTATCTTTTGTACAATCTTTTGTAACGGCTATGTCACTGTAACTCGGTCATTTGGCACGAGCGAGATCGTGAACGACGAAGAAAGTGCTGGGAGCGAGAAAGCGAGTGGATAGTGGAATTTGACAAGTTTTTTTTATTATCCCCACCTACCCACGCCTCAACCTGCGTTATCAACAGCTGTGCGGAGCTATCAAAGTAGAATGATATCACATTTCATGTCATATACATTTCGCTCAATACCACGGCTTATCGCTCTCCCAATGTACAGACTTTGAGAACAATCGTGAAATATGTCGCGGATTGAACACGCGTTCCGATGTTCCGAAGAATAATGAAAATTGACGCAAGTATGTGTGGAAGTTTGGAACGAAAAGAGTACGGGCACGAAGAAACGCCAAAGTACCATTCGCAATTGCAAAGTGAAACGGCAAGTGTCTTGCCCCGCATGTAACGTTACGATGGAATCAAAGACGGTGATAATCCGGAGACGGAAAGAAAATCTTGACAAGCTATCGGGCCGTTTGCGCAATCCCCGGGTGAATCTCAAATTCGTTGCTCTCTGTAGGCGACGGAGTTACTTTCGTCCTCGTCATCGTCATCGTCGTCCTCGGGATCTTGTACGCCGGTAACGACGTGCCAAGTGCTCCCGTGGCGCTGATCGTGATGCACGACGTTGGTACTGACGAAAACATGGCTATTGTTCGCGATAGGTCTTATCGTACCGATTCGTTGACGCTGAAGGTCGCTCTCGTCGCACATCTCTTCCCGTTGTCGCTGCTCCCGCTGCTGCTGCTGCTGCTGCTGCTGCTGCTGATCGTGATGCTGAAGATGATGTAGTTGATGTTGCTGCTGCTGGCTCACAGTGCCGCCAGGCATAGTGCCATCGCTGTCGATATCGTGTGTCGCGGCGTTGTATGCCGCAGCTGCAGCGGCTCAGGCGAGTGCATACGGGTGGGTAGCGTGATGTCACAATCCCGGTGCGGCCGAAGACGGAGGTGCCGGAGGTGCGTTGGAGGTCGTCACGCTACTGGCGTGATGGTACAACGGGCTCTGATAGTAATCCTGATGATGATTCGTCATGTTGTGCATTGTGACGGCTGGATTTGCGCCACCGTGCATACCATTGTGATGATGATGGCCAGGTGGCGCGGCGTGGGGATGTGGATGATGAGAGGAGACGTAATTCGCGTAACTCTGATGCAAAGGTTCGTACATTTTTAGATCTGGTGGCTTAGTGTCTTGGGCACCCGGGGAATTACCCGCCGTAGCGCCGGGTAATAACCTCGTGATGCTGAACGGATGACTGGACGCTGTGTAGGGCGATTCTTGTTTCAAGCTACCGGTCATTCCGTGATGAAGCGCCGCGGGATCCGAGAGTAAATGCGGATGAAGACTTCGACCTACCATCGCAGCTAGTTCGTCGTGCGTCGCGCCAAGATCAGGCCCCAGTAAACCACCGATATCCGTTGTGTCGCTCTTCAGGCTGCCGTGATGTTGATGCAATCCGGAACTATGATGATGGTGATGATGATGATGCGACGAAACGAGAGAGTGAAGATCCTTGTCGTCCTGCGGCTGAGGCCCGTGGCCGTGCAACGACGCGGGCGTCTTCTTACCAGCGTGACCACCCAACTGATCGTGCTGCGACGTTGGACTGTTGTGACCACCCGCGCCCGTTGGTGTATGATGCTGATGCTGCTGATGTTTCGTCGTTTGTCGCGACATCTCCTTCTTCTCGTCCTTGAATCTCTTCTGACGACGAAGATAACAACCGTTTTCGAACATGTTACCGCTTTCCGGATGCAGCGTCCAGAATGACCCTTTTCCCGGCTTGTCGGGTGTCCTCGGCACTTTTACGAAGCAATCATTGAAGCTCAGAGAGTGCCTTATCGAGTTTTGCCAACGTTGCTGATTCTGCCGATAGAACGGGAAAAGATCCATGATGAAGGAGTAAATCTCCGATAGCGTCAACATTCTCGTCGGCGCGTTCTGTATCGCCATTGTTATCAGGCTTATGTAGGAATACGGCGGTTTAGCGTGGGTGTAATTTCTTCTGTACGACTTGTCGGTTCGCGCCCGTTGTAGCGCCGAATTTGGCGAATCCGGCTCGGCTAGGGAAAGCGAGTCTCTCGTGACACCCGCACCGCCGCTGGGTGTCAGTGGACCGTAACCGACGGCGCTCATACAAGCTCCACCTCCACCCATCGAAGCACTACCGTAACCGGCCATACCACCGCCACCCATCGACGCCATTCCCATTGAACCCATGCTGCTCATGTTAAAGCCACTCGCACCTTGAGGACTGCAACTTGGCCCTACACCGACACCCATTGACATACCCATGGACACGCAACCCATAGAATTAATCGAACTGTACGTCGGAGCCATGCTGCCCATGCTCGTCATGGCAGCGCTTGTCATAGCTCCACCGAGGCTGCCAGCCTCGCTGTACAGCTTTTGCGACTGTAACATTGTCATAGATAATCACTTTGCCGATGTTTCACCACGGTTATCGAAATGATTATTCCTCGATGGCTTTTGCGTCCGAGTGATTATTCGTCAAACCGGAAACATGAGTGCGGCGAGCTAAGCACGCCGATTATCACGGCACGCTTATCGAACCTTTTATAAGATCTCTTATCTCCGATTAAATTCCCGCTGATTGTTATTATTTTCGTTGCGAGAATATCTCGGAAGTGAATAACGAGATGTCAGTAATTCGTACGCATCGAAGCAACGATCGCGTCGCGAGTCTTGCTCGTGATCACCCTTCGCCCGCCTATATCCCGCAGAGTCGACTCGGTGCTGTTCTCAAAATTCGTCCTGCGATGGAGAATTTCCGCCAACATCGGACTTGAACCAAAAAACAGGTGTCTCTGCACTTTTTGGCAACATAGACGAGTCGAAAGTCCTTGCCTAACGCGCTCGAACTTTTCACTCAAACTTGACGACACGTCGTATCGTTTCGATGAATCAGTCGTCCTGGCATGACTCCGTCACGCGATATCCACGGTTTTGGTAACCAACGTGTCTCGGAAACCTCCGTTCGGCTCGTCAGTTCCAAAGAAAGTTCCCGCGACGTTCATTCGCCCGGCCAAGCAGCATGGACTTCCGTGCCTTACGTTTTTCTCAATAATAATGGCGACGAGGAGAAACGAGAACGAGTTGGACGCGCGGAATCAACAACACAGAAATCACCGATTCCCGAACAATTCACTGACCCGTCGGGCACTTTTAACAAACAACAACAAGAACAATGATAACAACACTCGCGAATAATGTCATCGATTCGCAACGAATATCCGCGAGACACACACAGGGCCCACCCCCGATTAGATAGCATCAACCGACGCACAATGTATGTTCTTCTCCGATGAACACCGTGCCAAACTACTCAATGACGTTTCCCTCAGCGACGGGGATAATTGTTGTCCCAACACGACAACTATACAACACACACTCGTCGACTGCTTAGGCGCAGATAGAAAGGGGTCCCCGGATTGAACACCGCAGGTCTGCAAGGATAGACAACACCGTTGTATACGCGTTTTTAGACTGTTTGCGAGTCCGCGCGCGCGCCTTGTCTCACTCTCTCGCACTCTGTGTGTCGTGTGGATGGAGGCCGGTTAGCGAGTGTACTCTGGTACTCTTGAGTCGCCGAGTCTTGTTCAAACAGTCCCCACTGTGCAACACCGGTTTTCGTCCGATCAACGGACACGCCTACGACCCCAACGGAGACCAACGGCGGCTCCGGAATCCCCGCAACCCCTGTCCGCTGACGAATCCTGCATCGACCGGGGCGTGACTCAACGTTCCGTCGTAACGGCTTTCCTAACGCCCATTTGTCGGCAAGACGTTCGAAAGGTCTTTGAAAAATAGTCGCCGATGGCGCATGCGTTAAACCGCCACTAGCCGCTTACGGACGAGAGAAAGAGCGAGAGAGAGAGAGGGATAGGCAGAGAAACACAGTACTACAGCGAGAGGGAGCGAGAGAGAGAGAGAGAGAGAGAGAGAGAAAGAAAAGATAAGCAACGCTGGAGAACAGAGATCATGTCGTGCCTGGGTTTGTGACTCGCGCTTGCCTGGCTTGCGTAATTTTGCATTGACGTCGTACGATCGCCCCGGTATCTAACGACGTTGTCGCCGAAATCGTTCTCGTTCTCGTTCTCGTCATTGTCGCTCGTCATGTCATGTCAATCGCCATTAGCGTTTGACGTTTGTCCATGTTACGCGCGATTCGCGAATATTCATTTCTTGCGTTCTTATCTTGTAAATGGGAACGATAATCTGTCGGGTGTACTTGGAAAACCGCGCCAGATTGCTCCTAAAACACGAAGAAGCGCGTATATTCCGGGCTCGAGAGTTTAAACGTCGTGGAAATTTGATAAAACCGAGTTTGAATGGAAACTCGATGGTGTGTTGGCAATTGTCCCTGTTCTTCGGATAAATGGACAGCGGAGTCGATGACAGCTCTCGCATGGATAAAAAGACGATGCCGAAGAGACGCGAGAAACGTCACAGCGGGAGAAAAGATCTTTGAGACACGTAAGGATATTGGTTGCATATTGGTTGCGTCGTTGATGTAAAAAAAAAGGATAATGTCGAACGAGGAGGGAAGAAAAGTTGCCAAAATGATATTTGAAAGGCGAGAATCGGTCCCTTGATTCTGGATGCTGGATACGCGCGAGATATTTCCATTTGTATTATCCATTTTTCGTTCATTCTTTATTGCAGAAAGTTGTATAAAGAACTTTGCTGAAAGTATGGCGCATCCTCCATTTTATCCAAATATGACTAAACAAGATTCGGAAAGACTGCAACCGGATGATATTTTCAAGGACGAAACTCGCGGTCGGTGAGTCACAAGTGTATCAAAGTTCTCCCAACACTGAAATCCCGATGCAACGCGTACCCACATCCGGAGTAACGAACGTGCAAGGAATATGTCCATTATTCTTGATTTTATCTCAAGGTCGATCGCATGTGATCTGGTGTCGATCGTTGAAACAAAATTTTATTGAATTTTCTGTTGGATCCCGACGATTAAAAATTGTTCGTTGCATCCGATCCTCTAGAATACTTCGACCGAATGGGAAAATGAGTCGTGAAGTTGCAATCAAATTTCTCATATCCAGAATAAACGTGTACGAATAAGCAGAGTTTTTCGTAGGGAAAATGAATGATAACGCCTGCGCGCGCCATGTTTCCCTCTTTCCCGCCTATGACAACGTTAATAGATCAACTCCAACGGATCCTTGTAAATGCTGCGATCTTTATCTGTCAATATAGATTGTTTACTTATACTTTAGTTGCTCTCAAATTGTGTACTTGAACAAACACTTGTGTGCTTATCCGAACTCAATCGTCTCTCGTGTCGTGTATAAACCGCTGTTCTTGCCCCCTCCCACACTCCCTCTCTCTTTCACTCATTCTCTATTATTCTAGCAGGCACGTAAAAAAAAACGTTAGCCATGATAGATCATGAATTTTCGCACTGTTCGTCGCGTTCAAAAATGATTACCGATCATTCTTTCGATTCTTGAAATTTACTCAATTCCACAGGTGATCGGTTCTTACGAGGATATTTAAACGTCGATCGACGATAGTTCGAGAAATAAAAGTCATTGATTCAACGTTTTTGATTTTTCGAAATAAAACCAACCTGAAAACGATTCTTTTCATCTACCCCGATATTAAAAATGGGAAAAATATTCTCCGCTCGGAACAAGATCGACAACGTAAAATCGACAAAGTGATGTACTAAATGGGGTTATTTATAACATTTAAAAATAAAATCTCGAGAAACTTTGCGGTTTATTAATACAATTTCACGGAATAACTGAAACACAAAATGTTTTCCAGATTTTTTGCGAGTATCGCATTCCATAAAACTTTCTTGGACCAAGATGTATCTGATAAGTTCGGTCTAGACAAAATTTCTTACGAACAATCAGACAAATCTGTGTTTTCTTTCGACATAAAATTTCACGGGTACAAAACCATTTGACGACAGTGTCGCGTTTTCTCGTACCATCTTTATTCCGCGTGGTAAAAGGAGAAACGACGTAATACTTTTTATTGCGCTATTATTTCTCGCGACGAGTGATTGTCCATTCGCACTTCCGGCATAAACGGCCACATATTTATGGCCATATTTTTCGATCTTGCGGTTTTCAAACTCAAACAAATCTGGTATTACGTGGAGTATCCCGCGGGATTATCTATATATTGTCCGCTGCACATTGTGTATCCGGACTCGCTGGAGAAGACTCGACCCAGAGGGATTTTTTTTTTGCCCCCTTCGCTCAATTCACAAAGCCCTGGCAGCGCCAGTGCAGAGAAAAAAAAACCAACAACGTGCCGGACACGAGTAAGACAAAGAGAGAAGGGAGAGTGTGCAGAGGGCGCCATCGCGGGAGGATCGAGAGGGGTTGAAAGAGGGTTACAAGTTAGTTGAGCGCCAGCAGAGAGTTATGATGAGAAACGCCATAGGAAAAATAGCGAGTGAAAAGTGGCGACGAGAGTAAAGAGGAAGGAGAGAGAGAGAGAGAGAGAGAGAGATAACCAGACAGGGGATGAGAAGGACGAATATAGAGGAGGGGAAAAACACACGGAAGGGAGGAAAAAACCGCGACGGTACTATATAGCAGGGATATGGCGAGTGCGCCAAAGCTTCGACAAATATCGGATAACTTTTTTTTTCGGACGAGCCTGGTGTGCGCTTCGATTCACACGATGAAAGTATACACGGTGTGTCTACGGATGGTTCCATTGGTAGTGGTTATACGCTGCCTGAACGAAATGGCAAAAGCGAGAAAGAGACGGGAGAGAGAAAAAGACCTTTCGGATTCGTTCTAGTAATTGAACCGCAGAGGCGCCTACGCCCGGACACGCCATAAAACGTGCCGCAGGAGAGGCCGGAAATGAATGTCCCCACACCTATATATACCCTCCGACAAAATTAACACTCCTTCCTAGATCTCATCCCTCGCGAGTCTCGTTGTTCGACGAAGCCGCACGAATTAACAACCATCCCTTAGCGCACCCACATCTCCTGGGAGAATGTGATATGGCTGTAAAAAGTCGAAAGAGGATCTCTGCACATTCGAGATAGCTTCATTTTTAGGAGTTATGTCTCTCAAATATGCAATTTACATTCGTCCAAAAGACAGACCACGAATACACACGATTTTTTTATATCGCTGAAAGATCCTAATTGCCTTTCGATTCGCGTGATAATTCCTATCAGGTTTTCGCTAACGACCTGTGCGCGAATTTCGCGCATGACTTTCCGTGGAATATTATTATGTTTCAATGCTTCTCGACATTCATTCCAATCCATGTTTTTCCCTCGAGAGAAAAAAGGTCCCACCGACTCGGTCCAGACTCGGGAGATCTTGACGAAAATCTGCAGTGCGTTTGTATTTATTTGAAAAAGTTTTTTTAAAAAACCGATTTGTAAAAATGAAACGTCCAATATTGTAGAGATTTTTGCTGTCCCCTGACGTATTATTGACGGACATTCAATATTGATAGAAAAAAACTCGACGAATTAACTTTGATCGAGTGATTCGTTCGATTCTCATCAATGATAAGCTTCTTTTTTTCTTTCTGGCAGAGTACGCGTCTGCAAATGTTTTTTTTTTTCATTTTTAGAACGACTTTGTTCTCACAAGTTGGTTCAGTGATTACGAGATATAAAAATAGAATAGTCTGAGAAAGATTATCAAACGATACATAGTTTTAAACGGTATTTATATACGTGAATCGGGATAACCACCCACGCGGACCACGGGGAGTAAGTAATACAGTAGGACGTATCATTGTCATCGTCTTTATCGAGCCACACGAATTGTTTGCCCAATGAAAATATTGTTTCTGCAAACAAAACGTCGCGACGATGCATCTCTCGCTGCCTTTCACCACGTTTAGTGTGCATTGCCGATTGTAGGGAATTCATATGTAATATGCTTGTATAACGTAAGTATATATAATAGAGAAACGATATAAAGCGTCGTTACAATCGAGCTTGAACCCAATGTGCGTCGTTAGCATTTTGTTTATAACGGGAAATTCATTAAATCATCAAATTAATTTGAAATCCTCCTTTTGCCACTGCAAATTACTTCAAAATTGTTGACAAAACTTCAACCTTCGAATTTTCTTTGACGAGATTCACGCGTAACTCGATAAACAGCAATTAATTATTTTTACTTTTAAAATTGTATGAATAACATTTGTTTAGATTATTCCATGATTATCGAGAATAAAACAAAAAGTGTCGTATTCAAAATACTTGCGCATTTCGGTTGTTTTTTAAAGAATTAATTCACCTATGTTTTTCTGATAAAGTGTGATCGTACTTGTCGATTGTACAAGATTGTAGGATTTTATCAAAACATCATACTACTATCGATGATAAACGATCGTGCGAGTCTCACAGTGAGACGATTGAGCCTCGCAAGAGCGATGAGGTTTGTCGATATAATATCTTGGTGGCTATAATTTCGATCATTTTTACAAACACATCCTGCTACATTCTTGAAAAATTCAATACGTTGAAGTTTATTTACATTTCATCGAAATTGATTATACATGATAGACATTCATTGATAATCGGTGCATAATACATTGCCACTTCTATAAATAATCGTAGAAACAGTCATGATCGTTATCGATGCAATCTTTTTCTGTATTATTACAACGCAGTGTAAAAACAAAGGCTGCCATAATCGTAAATGAAATCAAGCATAATCTCCCTCTCCCCGCAGTTTTCTCGAGCTTTTTTACGATTTTTCGATATCAAATTTAATCCGTCTTCATACATGAGGCAAATTTTGTACCTCGATTAAAATATTCAAGCTGTTTTTTCTCCACTATTAAGTTCAAATGGTTTTTAAATCCATCTGCTGTGGATTGCTTTAACGAGTAAATGAGAACATTTCGCGAGTAGCAAAAAGTTCAGTCGAGTTGTACTTGTCGTTTTCTTCCTGTTTATCGTTTAATTATACAAAGATCAGATCATTAAATGAGAAATCGAATTATCCACAAAAATGATTTTATTTTTCGCAAAAATAAACCTTTTTCCCCTTTTTTGTCTGTTTCCTCTCCAACACGAAAATTGCTTGATTCGAGGGTGTTTTTGCTTTTCGAGTACCATCAAACTCATCGATTTTTAATAAAATGATACATTACATACATAAACCGAAACACAGCCACCGTTGAGCCACGAACGCGTGTTGGTAATCTTTTTTTTCTTCATTTTATTATTACCTTTGGTATTACATTTGAAACGTGTGGTCACGGCAACTCGTCATCGGATAAAAAAGTGTTTTGTCATTTTTATAAGGCAGACAAGAGCGACTGATTCGAGGCTCGAGAGATGGAACGCCAGAATGGAGGAGAGAGTGTATAGCGAGGTTTTATTGGACCCGTCCAGTATTGTGAGAGAGGATCCTTCAGAATATCCCATGTAACTATATATATGTACCTATATATACATATATACACTATATACTTATGTATATACATATATTTCTCTACCTGTGAATATATATAACCACGTGGGTGGTCCAACCGCTACTATAGCACTTCGTATATATTAACACCGATGATAACTCGACACACAAGAGAAAGAAACGAGACGGACAATAGTTATACGTGTATACAAAAAGACCCTTCGGTTCCTGTCGTTATTTCAATTCTCTTTGAAAACTCGTAAAAACAATGCAGGTAAAATTAAATGAAAAAAAACATGATAAATTAGTGAGGCAATATGCTTCTATGTTAATCAGTCAGTTTATCAAAAGATCTTTTCTGCGGAGCATCGTTCCAGATGAAAAGAGAAACTCTAGACGCTCGTGATAAACGGAAATTCTTCGCACTCATCTCGTGCCCTCGATGCACGTTTTCTCTCCAAAATTACGAAATAATATATTTTTGTGAAAAATTCCAACTATTGAGCAGCGTTAAATTTACTATTCCAAAATCACTGTATTATCATTATTATTATTGTATTATAATAATCACATTTATAGTTTAAATCTGACGAAAGATCTTTGATCTTTTTTTTGTAATTTCGTACCATCTGAGGTCGGAAAAACAGTACGTGGTTCCGGGGTTGCAAGTGAGGATACAAAGTTATGGTTCTTAATGAAAATTATCAGACATTTGAACATGACTGGAATCTTCTATTATTATTGTGTCGCCGCAAAAATATTCGGCCATATTTTTTCTAACGTTTCCATACGATGATTATTATTGTTATTACGGTGAAAATGGTACATGCGTGCGTTCAGTCGTGAAAAAATATTTGCGATATATGTGTCAGGGCCGAATCGTGACGATCTCGAGCTAGCTTGGAATTTATGCGATAGCACGAGAATCTCGTGTGATTTTCCCGCCTCTCGGAGATACAAGAGTGTACATGGTTTTCTCTCGAGTTTAGCAACGCGGGAAATGTACCGTGTATTTGTCTCTGCGTACCTATTCCAACATTCGATCTTACGCGCGATGGTTCCTTCATTTTCCTTTCCCTCGATTTCCTCTGTTTTTAGTATCAACCCTCCATGAATACACCCGTTCTCGTGTTTTCGAACGTGACCGAAAGCCCGTCGCACCTGATTTCGTCGGTGTATTTCACATGAGAAAGGTCGTCGGGAAAAACGCGGCTTTTTTTCAAAAACACCCTTCGAAAAATTGACTTCTTAACACTTGTACATTATACATGTATGTCGTCAGTATCTGTATGTGTGTGTGTGTGTGTGTGTGGGCGGCAAGATTTCAGCGGTAAATGGGAACGTTTGTTGTTCTTCCGCACTGAAATAACAAATCCCGCGTCAGCGTTCGTTCGCTGCTCTCTGGAGCCTCTTCGGCGTGTCCTCCTTTCAGAAAACACGAAAACTGGACCTTCGTAATCGTGTGACAGGTATTTTTCACCCTGAAAAATCACCGTCTCAGTTTGGTTTATTGTTAGATTCCATAACTATGCACACATATTGAAGAAGAACATCCCCGAGTTATTTTTCTTACCGGGCAAACCAATTCCCGCCTTTGCCACGTACGTCGCCTCTCGAGACCTCTTTGTTGCTCGCCGATAATCCCAATACAGTTTTCCGTATACACACGATTTTTTTGCTGCTTCTCCCTCCGCTCGCTGAATATCGCATAAACGAAGAAGCGCATATTTCGCGTCGATATTTTTTTGCAACTGATCATCGATTTTCTTCGAGCTTTCGTAGACGTATTTTTGACGCAAGCTTCTTTTTTATTTCGCATTTCGTTTTTCAATAAATCGCGAAGTGTATCTGCAGCGAAAAGTCGAATCGGCATCGACGAAAGTTTACTTCCGAGCAACATTGATTAACGTTCGGAGCATTGATCAAAAAGGGATTCGAGTGTTTAATATGCCCAAAGACGCGATAAAAAGATTAATATTGTAGAATAATTTATCCTGTGACTCAGCAAACACTCGCATGAACAAAGAAGCACATATTCCGCGTCAATATTTTGTTGCAACTGATCATCGATTTTCTTAGAGCTTTCGTACATGTATTTTTGACGCAAGCTTCTTTTTTATTTCGAATTTCGTTTCTCAATGAATCGCGAAGTGTATCTGCAGCGAAAAGTCGAATCGGCATCGACGAAAGTTTACTTCCGAGCAACATTGATTAACGTTCGGAGCATTGATCAAAAAGGGATTCGAGTGTTTAATATGCCCAAAGACGCGATAAAAAGATTAATGTTGTAGAATAATTCATCCTGTAATTCAGCAAACACTGTGGGAAAAAGACTAATTACAATCGTGAGGGTCTCTTGACACATTTCTCGAGATAAATACCAGATTTCCGCACCACATTTACGCGATTACTCAAACGTGTATATTCGAAGCATCGTTAAATCCTGCAGAGGATTAAAGACCGAACTGTACAATCTTGAACTCCAGCTGATGATCTCGAAAATTGTTCCCAAAATCTTCGTACCGATCCATCGATAATATCTCTTCGTACGTCGGAGCAAATGCGAAAGCCATCCAAATCCGCGATATTTTGACTTCGTAATGCCCCGTCAAAACATTTGTGCAAGCAACGGAAGAAGAAAAGCCGCGTGTTGTGGTAAGAGGCGGTGCGTGATATTTTGGTACTTTCGTCACGTTATTAAGGGATGAAGGAACAGGAACGAACGAGCGAGACATTTTTCCCGGGGAATGGAAAAACCCACAATAATAATATTCGCACCTATGGCAAATTTATTACGCGAAATATGATTTTACAGCGGCACTCTCGAATCCAGCATCTTTTTACGCTCTGCGTGTCGCGACGGAACGACGCGACGCGTAAAATGCGCTCGTACCGCAGGATTATTTTTTTTCTATACTATAACATCTATAACTATATTTGTCTATATATAGATATGTATATATATATATATATATATATATATGTGTATATATATATATACATACAGCTTTATATATCGTAGCATGTATATAATAAACGGGAAACCCGCGGCCGTCTGCCAGCCCGAGGATAATCCGAAGCCCGGTGCGATAATCCACGAGCTATGAACGCACCACACCCACCGACACAAAATTTCCGCAAGCGATAATGTAGCGAATTGCGTGGATCTTGAAAATATACTGGGATTTTAATGAAAAGATTGTCCGAACGTTTATTCAAGGGTAATTTTAACACGACGAAGGGCGTAACGAAGAAAGGAACCATGCATCGATGCGTGTATCAAAATTTCGAGAAAAATCATCAAACGATACCAAATCCCTGACAAATATACGAATTATTCATTGTGATGTAAAGAATTTTTCAAAATTTCAGTGTAAATTCGTTTTTTAGCGAATCCGAAACCGGAATAAAGGGTGGATTTATAAAATTCGAAACAATTGAAACGATAAGAGGAGAGATGGAGAGATGAATTTTCAGAGATCACTTTGTATGGATTTTGTTTTAGTTTACAGCTTTAGAATTCTTACAAATATTCGTTTTAAATATTCGCAATAAATGGAGTTTGATATGGAGTGTCAATTTTCGGGATGCATACGTGTATCTGTTTATAATACGAAGGACCAACGCGCAAAGAGGGTCGGGAAGCGAAAAAAAGCGATAGAAAACCATTTAAAAAACGATCTTATACGAGTGTGCTTTATCAACCCCAAGAAGACGCAGGAGCAGCGTATAGAGGGGTTTTGTCTCATCGTACGCGTGCCTGGGAGAAGTTTTCCCAGATTTGCAACCCCCGAGTCGCTGAACCCTCGAGCGTTATTTTTTCTCTCTCTCTTTCTCTTCAGTATTTACGACCAGCATGCAGACACACACACACACACAAATTCTCGATCTTATTCACGTGCTTTTCTAATATATATCCGCCCTTTCGAATTTTTCAGCCGAGAAACAAAAATAATGGATCGAAAATGACGTTCGCCCCTTATATCTCGAGCGTATCACTTCACCGTTTTGCTTCGAATGAAAAAATCTGGCAATTTTGTTCCTACCGGAGAAAAGAGAATCGTGCAAATCAAACAAAACTCGAAAATTCGTTTGACAGATGTCGATGACGTATGAAAAAATCATTGTATATATCGTCTTGGACGTGCGTTGCACCAAAGTATTATTCAGATACTTAAAAGTCAATACGATTCCGGACAAATTTACGCAATTTAACAGCACTGAAATAATAATCATATATAAGCAAGGAATTTATCTAAACTAGAAAATAATGTCGCAAAGAGTATTATCAAGCACCACCAGCCCACTCTCGGAGTTTTTCCATTTCATTCATGAACAAATACGAAAAACAAGATCGTAAAATGTATATAGTGTGTGACGAATGCCGGTGGTACAAAAACCCAGCAGGGGAGGGACGAGGGCGCGCGAGGCCCTGTCAAAATATTCCATGTTTTATTCTTCCTTTCTTTTTCATTATATTTGAAGAATTCAACAGTGAAGACTTTATGACCGTGTTTACGTACTGCAAGTGTCGATGATGCGTCACTTCTCCTGCATCGTCGTCGTAGCGCCTCGAGATTCCGGTCTTTGTAACGCAACGTTATGGTATTTATACGTATATATATATATCAGATAACCTAACCATCAGAATAAAAGCAACACGAAAACCAGACAATAATACAAAATTGGAGGGAAGATCGTAAAATATTTTTGGCCACTGAATTTTTCGACAAACCTTGGCAAGTCATTCATCTGTTTAAGGCCAAAGTTCATCCGAATTTTTGACTCATTCCTTGGGGTTGTTTTCTTCAAATTTGTTTCCGGTTTCCATCGATGATTCATTATTCGTCACCAAATAAGATTAGATTCTACGTTATATACACTTTTCCACCCGAAACCGTCCGGTGTACAAAATTCAATTTCATCGCGATTAATCTTGATATCGCAGAATATCAATCTCCGAGCGAATTTATGATAAAATATTATTCGCGCCAATTTCCAAACGAGGAAAAAAAACAAATTGTCAAAAAGACCTGCGAGAGACATGAAAAATTGCGAAAAACCGGTTTTCCAACATTTCAAAGCCAAAATTTCCCGAATAACTGCAGCGATGTCAAAAATACGTGTACGGACTTTGACAGCAGCAGTCCAAAACGTTTTGAAACGAAAGAAAATGAATTTTTCTTCACCCCTATATACCCACATCGTACGAATTTCCTGCCACCTGAACGAGACTCGAAAAGAAGTTTTATTAATTAAAAAATACATTTTATGTTATTTCGTGGATTTTTCTTCCCAACCCACAGCCTCGAAAATCGATCGATGAAAAAAGGTGGCGAGGACATCGTGCGCAGGTGGTGGATGAGTCTGCCGATCAAATGCCTCGAATTAGCCGCGATTTTCTTCCTTTATAACCCTCCAATTGCTCGAACATTTTTTACCGCCCTCGTGTCACATATTCGGTACATGTATAATCCATATATACATATTACATGATGTATATAAGCGTATATGCACCCCCGTTGACACGAGTCAATTTTAATAATTTCCGTCCTTTCGTTAGCTCGGACATGGAGAGACGACCGTGTGGCATAGATGACTTGCAGTTCTTTTTTTTTTAATTTTTCATCACCGAGGAAGGACGAGACTACGACGGCTCGTTTCAATTATCCGACCTACCCCCACGGGCTACCAAACTCCCGCTGCTCACCGTCCTCTTGCACTCGCTGATATCGATCGAAATTCAGAAAACGGGCCGGGACTGTCACAGAATCGTACGTTATAACGATAAAAGCGTTAAACTCGAAGCCATTATTGAGATAATGATGAGCTGAAAAAAACGCCGAGTATTCAATTATTTTTCCTTTTTTTTCAACAGAGTATATTTAGCAAAGTAATCGTGTCATTTTTGAACGCGCGACTTGTGCACTGAATTCAATCGCCGGTATCGAAGATTCGAGAAAAAATCGCGAGAGAAATAGGGGCACGTGTTTCACAACCCCCTTAAAATGAAACGAAAATTCCCGAAGAGAGGAATTATATTTTTCTTATTTCATAAATCAAAGGACGATTTAATCCAGATCATATAACAATTCGGGATGTTGGTGCTCTCGAACACATGGGCATAGTTCGCGTATTGGCGGCACTTTGTTTATTCAGAGCTTGCGAAAACTCTGACCAATTCGTGCAAGACGGTGGATCTTGAGGATCGCGCATGGTTTTTCCCCTCATACCGTCTCCACGGGATTATATCTCCGTCCCGGTATTACGTGTTTTCTCGCAAAAGCTTTCGAGTTATCGAAGTGGCCACAAGCGTCGTTTTCTCAGATCCTTTTTTCCACCCTTGCGTCTACGCGCTTATAAAATTTTTCGTATACCAGCACATGCGGGAAATATCTTTTCTGTCCTCTTTTGAGACCACTCGGACGTGAATTTTACGGCAAAAGCGACGATAGATAAGGGACGTGCGAAGCGGCATCGAACGAGGAGAAAAAAAAAGGAGTGAAGGAAAAAGATTTTTTTTTTTTTTTTACAACTGCAGATTCACCCTGGGCGGAGGTTGCCGCACGCAACTACACCTGTTGTAAAGTAATAATCGATTTACAAGGGCGGTGAGCTCTCTTACAAAGAAAAAGCTGCGACGCCGACGTAACTGCTGCGTTATGGGTACGCCATACTCGAAAAAAAAATGTTTTCGTGTCGAATCCTCGCCTCATCATCCCCCTTCGCCAGTGTTAAACACAAAGATCTACAATCGATATGATATCTCTTATATTCTCAGCGCGAGCTTGTCGTAAAAAAAAGATAATAATAAATACGACGCACAATGTTCCCTTTGAATTTTACACGAGAAAAAAGATCTGCCTCGTAGAACGAAAACACGAGTTGCGGGAATAACTTTCGATTTTCCCAATCGCGTGTGTTGTCAGTAAAAATTTTGCAGAAAAAACTTGTAGATTTATATGGCAGAGGATTTTTGTATATATTTGTCGGGAATTAAGAAAATCGCTTCTGTTTCGTGCGATTTTTGACGAATGGTATTTTCATCAATCGGAGAATATATTACTCCATTTTTTTTCTCAGTTGAAAAATATGTCGATCAAATCGTTGATTTTAGTTAACAGAAAATCAGAAAAGCAGATTATGCTGAAAGCTCGTTTTGTGGGTTCAACGTTAATCAACGATTAATCATTAATCAACATTAATTTCGTCTATCGAAACGAATAACCGTGAATTTCGAGCAGTCATTGTCACTGCAGTCAAGGATGTTTTGGAGATACAGTAAAAAGTGTAAAAAAAATATTTTTCGCGAAATGACCTTTTTTTCTCAGTGGATCCGATGATGGTATTGAGAATACGGAAGGACATTTCACGTCGCCTTTTCACAAGGGGTGTAATCGTTCGTTTACATACTTATTCGCGAATTTAATCGTTAAATCCATTGAGAGTATATTTTTCACGAAATGACTTTTATTCTCAGTGGATCCAATGATGGTATTGGGAATGCGGAAGGACATTTCACGTCGCCTTTTCACAAGGGGTATAATCGTTCGTTCACATATTTATTCGCGAATTTAATCGTTAAATCCATTGAGAGTATATTTTTCACGAAATGACCTTTTTTTCTCAATGGATCCGATGATGGTATTGAGAATGCGGAAGGACATTTCACGTCGCCTTTTCACAAGGGGTATAATCGTTCGTTTACATATTTATTCGCGAATTTAATCGTTAAATCCATTGAGAGTATATTTTTCACGAAATGACTTTTTTTTCTCAGTGGATCCAATGATGGTATTGGGAATGCGGAAGGACATTTCACGTCGCCTTTTCACAAGGGGTGTAATCGTTCGTTTACATATTTATTCGCGAATTTTATCGTTAAATCCATTAAGAGTATATTTTTCACGAAATGACCTTTTTTTCTCAATGGATCCGATGATGGTATTGGGAATGCGGAAGGGCATTTCACGTCGCCTTTTCACAAGGGGTGTAATCGTTCGTTTACATATTTATTCGCGAATTTTATCGTTAAATTCATTGAGAGTATATTTTTCACGAAATGACTTTTTTTTCTCAGTGGATCCAATGATGGTATTGGGAATGCGGAAGGACATTTCACGTCGCCTTTTCACAAGGGGTGTAATCGTTGGTTCACATATTTATTCGCGAATTTAATCGTGAAATCCATTGAGAGTATATTTTTCACGAAATTACTTTTTTTTCTCAGTGGATCCGATGATGGTATTGGGAATGCGGAAGGACATTTTACGTCGCCTTTTCACAAGGGGTGTAATCGTTCGTTTACATATTTATTCGCGAATTACGTTCGGCAGGAATGGTCGTTGGATATTCGTCTCCGAGGACGAAACATATCGTACAGTTACGTGTGAGCGAACGTTAAGGGCGTCGCGCCGCAAGAGGGTCGATTGTGTCAACACGAGAATACAGTGGCTCTCTCCTACGTATTCTGTGTACCAACGATTATTCGACAACGTAACCACATAAATTTCCTACAAAACTCGCGTTATATCCATCGACAAAATACCGTACTTTTATCCCATTTTATACGATTCGTCCAACGATATTTTATTATCGTTTTTATCGAAACTACAAAAATATCGTTTTCCAATGAGAAATCCCTTTTATACGAAAAAGTTTGTAACATTGATGTAACGGTAAGAACAAAAAAGGAGACTTTGCGAGGAAGCGAGGGGCATAGTGGAGGTGAAATTAAGGATAATATAATTTACAAATGGACCGAATAATCGAAGACGAATGAATTGAACTGGATTTACCTCGTTTCCTGTTCTTTCCATGCTCGTCAACGTCAATTTTCAAAATCAGCCCTATTTTCCGTCTCTGCTGCTGAAATCTGCTATTGATCTCATTTATCTTGCCCTTTCTCCGTAATTATACGGCGAGTCTCATTGAATATCCTGTAGAATCCTCCTGTGTTGGAAATGTATTTACGAACGTTTATTTCCCCAAAACTACGCGGTAAAATGAGTTTATGATTATTTAGCATGTAAAAAATTTTTATTTTTTTTGATTTGATTTTTTTGATTTTGATTTTTTGATTTTTATTTTAAAAAAAAGCACGTCAAAAGTTGCAACCATCCATGCGATGATTGATGAAATAAATTTTGGCGGGAAACGGTAATTTTAGCAAACGTCCAGCTGAAATCGCTGTATATTTATAAAAATGATTTTTCTCCTGCAACGCGTGACACGATGGATAACGTACGACAGTACTTTTCGTGCGATATAATAATTCCTGTGATACGAAAAACGATGAAAATATTATTTCTCTCTTTATCTCCTATTTATTCATCAACGTAGAGACACGAGTATCTTGTGCTCTTCGTTACATCCGTTTCGTCCTGCACGCTGTTCCAGAAGATCCTCGTGGGAGGCTGAACACCTCGAGAAAAAAGAAAACAAAGATCCATACGCAAGAAAAACACGCAACGAACGCTCTCGATATCGCGAGACCGACGAGATGAACAAGATCGAGGAAAGAAGGATAAGACGCGCGATCCAAAGACAATATTTCTACAAACGAAATGAAGCACCGTCGGTTACAGCTAAACGCTGCTACAGCGTATTTTCTTTCTGCCGCAAAGACACTTTGTCAAGTACGAAAAACTCGATGATACGGCGGTGGAAATAAATATCGTTACGTATGATAGATTTTTATTAAATTCGCCTTGGAAAATTATACCTACGAAACATGTATTTACAGTCATAAATAAAATAGAGCGTACATTTATTTTCTCTCCCTTCGTCAATCCTACGAATAATTCCTTACATATCGAAAGGTCAATTATGCATATCGGCTAAACGTATCGTTATCAAATATATATGTATAGCAGGGTGTCCGTTATTCGACTTTTTGCATCAAAATTTTTGCGTTAACTTTGAAAAGATTCAAATTCATTTTTCCCACATTCTCGAACACATTTCTCAATATTTTAAAATTCATTAAAAATATAATGAATGTAATAAGCGTGGAAAAAGTTTAATACTAAAAAGTGCAAAAGTCCCGTGTTATTGAGATGGAAAAAGTAGCATGATTTAATCCCATTTGAGAATTTTGAAAAAATGTCAAACATTGTTTTTTAGGCTTTGAAGCAACGGTTTGGCGCGGACTCGAGTGAAAAGTGTCTACTTGGGAAATAACGGACACCCTGATGTGTCGTTTTCGCCGTGTCACTCTTTTGTCCTTGGATGCTGAATAATTCGTTCGTAATGATTATACAACTTTTCTTCGTGAATCTTGTTGACGGAGGAAAAGTTACGGCTGTCTCGAAAAAACAAAGCGAAGCGTGAGCTTCGTTCAATCGCGATATCGGTATTGTTTAATGGCACTTTGACATTCGATGAAAAATTGAACGAACCTTTTGAGCCAGTTATTCATCGACGAATAAAGTTTCGCTTTATTTCTCGAGCGACAAGATGATTTCTTAGGCATTCCGAATCTTCCGCAGTGCTCTTCGAACGGCTGGATAAATCAACAAATGAAAAAAAACCTGTGCACGTGCGTGTGCTAACTGAAAAGTGAGTAAAAAACAAATTGCTTTTTTTTCGGATAAAATACACTTCTCGTTCGGTGATTTGTTTTTTTTTACAAACTTTTGACGCGAAAATGTTCGTAAATCAAAAGTTTCGAAAGACGATTACTTCATTTTCACTGTTTCTCGAATTAATTTTATTATCGAGTGTTTCATACGTAAAATCTCTTTCCACGATTTTGGAAGCCAAAATCGTGGCGGATTGGCGCCGAGCGTCGAACCTGCTGCGGCGCTTTCAATGGGATTTTTAATTTTTTGGTTATGATACGCACTCAAAAATTCGAAGATTACCCCAAAAGCGAGAGTCACGAAAAATATTCTCTCTAGATTCGATATTTTGTTCATAGCTCACAATTGTGAAAGAATATAATGATATCGAATTGACGAACGATAAATATGCTGGAAAATTCGTGCAACGCGCGAATTCGACTACAGATTGGTACGCGAGGTAAAAATGCTTAAATGTCCCTACATTATTTTCAGCCTTGTGTTATTTTTATTAAATGTTATACGAACTTTTTTCCGCTATTTGAAAGTATCGTTTGCTTTTTTTTTATAATACACATGTGTGATTAATTTGACGAAAAGAAGAATTTAATTGATCATTCTGCCTGCAGGTGTGAAGAAAAAGCGCGTTTACGTATTGTTCGATCGCAACATTTGTAAATTTCCTCATAGATTTAAAAATCTAGATGACCAATCGATCGTTTGTTCGATCGAAGAATTTTGTATTTTCGATCGATCGATAAAGCGCACGTTCTGTGAAATACCGTGTAAAAGTTAGATTTTCGGATTTCACTATAACGTCCGATAAAACGCCCGCGAAATATTTGGCCAAAATCCCAAAAATTCTTCCCAGTTTCTCAAGATTCATTGTCTTATTTTTATTAAATGTTATACGAACTTTTTTCCGCTATTTGAAAGTATCGTTTGCTTTTCTTTTATAATACACATGTGTGATTAATTTGACGAAAAGAAGAATTTAATTGATCATTCTGCCTGCAGGTGTGAAGAAAAAGCGCGTTTACGTATTGTTCGATCGTAACATTTGTAAATTTCCTCATAGATTTAAAAATCTAGATGACCAATCGATCGTTTGTTCGATCGAAGAATTTTGTATTTTCGATCGATCGATAAAGCGCACGTTCTGTGAAATACCGTGTAAAAGTTAGATTTTCGGATTTCACTATAACGTCCGATAAAACGCCCGCGAAATATTTGGCCAAAATCCCAAAAATTCTTCCCAGTTTCTCAAGATTCATTGTCTTATTTTTATTAAATGTTATACGAACTTTTTTCCGCTATTTGAAAGTATCGTTTGCTTTTCTTTTATAATACACATGTGTGATTAATTTCACGAAAAGAAGAATTTAATTGATCATTCTGCCTGCAGGTGTGAAGAAAAAGCGCGTTTACGTATTGTTCGATCGTAACATTTGTAAATTTCCTCATAGATTTAAAAATCTAGATGACCAATCGATCGTTTGTTCGATCGAAGAATCTTGTATTTTCGTTCACTCGATAAAGCGCACGTTCTGTGAAATACCGTGTAAAAGTTAGATTTTCGGATTTCACTATAACGTCCGGTAAAACGCTCGCGAAATATTTGGCCAAAATCCCAAAAATTCTTCCCAGTTTCTCAAGATTCATTGTCTTATTTTCATTAAATGTTATACGAACTTTTTTCCGCTATTTGAAAGTATCGTTATCTTTTCTTTTATAATACACATGTGTGATTAATTTGACGAAAAGAAGAATTTAATTGATCATTCTGCCTGCAGGTGTGAAGAAAAAGCGCGTTTACGTATTGTTCGATCGTAACAATTGTAAATTTCCTCATAGATTTAAAAATCTAGATGACCAATCGATCGTTTGTTCGATCGAAGAATTTTGTATTTTCGATCGATCGATAAAGCACACGTTCTGTGAAATACCGTGTAAAAGTTAGATTTTCGGATTTCACTATAACGTCCGGTAAAACGCCCGCGAAATATTTGGCCAAAATCCCAAAAATTCTTCCGAGTTTCTCAAGATTCATGAACTTTGCAAAATTGCGCTAATTCTATTTATTGCTAATCGCGTAACGCTTCCGCCGCTTTTCCTCGATGTAAAAATTTAAGCCCACCTACACTCGCGTTATTTATTGGAATATTATCTCTTAAACATTATTATTCGCATCGTATGATGTATGAGATTCTCAAAATTTATATTCTCTTCGAAGAGGCTTCAATTTCAATTTCCCTGTGTCTTTCCCGGCTTTTCTCTCTTCCTTGCTCCTATCGGCCGAGTGTATTGTAATAAGTACCCGATACATGCGATAGAAAAATTGGCTCGAAAAATGAGCCCGACGTTGATTAAATTACGACGATCGAACAGAGAAATAATTTAAATTCGCGAAATTCTTCGTCCGCAATATCGTTCTCGCGCTTATAAACTCGCTGGCTGATTCCAAGTTTTATATTTTTTTCCTAAATTTTACGAATGTTTGATTATAAACATTAATATATTAAATCGTCGAGTTACTTGTATGTACAAATTAATCGGAGTAACAAAAATCCGCTAAAAGAAACTCGAAGGATTTCTCGCGAGAGAAAAAACTCATCGATCGAAATTAAAATAATAAACGACAAACAATCGTCGATCGTCTTTTTTCCTCGTTTCGTTTGTCCTCTTTTGCTCCTTCGGTTCTGCATTTCCCCATCAATTACGCGAATATTCGAGCAGAGACATCGATAAATCGACGTCGACGTCGAACCGCTTGTATGTACAACTTATTCGAAATAATAATAATAAATCCATGAGAAAAAAAACCCCATTGATCGAAATTACAATACCGAACGACGAAGATTCGTCATTCGTATCCTTTTTCTCACTTTGTTCGTTATTTTTTGCTCTCCCGTTCGGGCAGTGGGTGCAAAAGTGTTTGATCGTTATTGCTTCATTACGTAATTAGCGATTGGAAAAAAAAATGTTTTTTTCTTCTCGTCGTTCGTGTTTTCGCGCGTCGATGTGTATTGTATTCGAAAATAACTATATTTTGTTCGTAGGAGCGTTTTTACGAGCGCTTCAGAGATCCGTCACCGGACCAATGAGGCTGTTATTACTGCAAGTGGAATCGTTCGTCGAGTGAACATTTCTTCCTTGACTATTGCTTAAACTACCGGAATCCGGATCACAGGACGAGATGGCGTCATCTTCGTCGTAATCGTCATCGTCGTTGTCGTCGAGATCATCGTCGTCCTTAAGCTCGTCCTCTCTCGGTTTCGTTGCTCTCTGGGTTTCCTTCGCGTCGTGAGCACTGATTTTAGCGCCGACATTGTTAATGCCCGATGTCACGAGCTGCCTTATATGAGCCACGGTCTCCTCGTTGCTCGCTCCGTTCATCTTCTTACGAAGTATGCCGACCAGCTTCTCCAGTCTGACAAATCACGGTTTTCCGGTTACGTTCTCTTTCGCCCATACTCCCTCCAAACGACGTCTAATAATTGGTCGAAAGAAACTCTTGTAAGACACTCTTAGAAGCGAGCAAAGCGATAGATTCAGAGCAAAGCCATGCTGCCAACTAGAAACAAATAATCTGGCTATTCTTCTCCCATTTTTGTTTTGTTTTTATTTTTGGATTATTCGCGCGAGTGGTTGCGAATTAACGCCGACAATTAAAGCAAACTGTATAATCAATCGATACTTTAGCTGCGATAGTCTCGTTCCGAAAACGCGAAATTGTACAGCCTGATACTGGTTACTTTAATTTCGTGCGAATGTCGGATAAAAGAACTTTTTTTTTGTTTCTGCGATAAAATCGTGGATGTAACGAAAATTTATCGAATTTATCTCATGATTTTCTTAAAGCTTGAGAATGTTCGAAATATATCTGTGTTTTCGCGAATTTTTTGCGCTCGTTCGTCTTCTTCGGTATTATCGATTATCGAAGAGCGTAAAGCTTTCGGAGTTGATTAATTTATCGGACAATTTAACCCTTATGCGTGCTTTTTCACGAGCTTCTCAGCGAAGATTCTTTTCGAACGTAGCAATCTTGTCGGAACAAAAATACAATTGTTAATTAACTTTACGAGGAGTGACAATTTGTTAACCACATAATTGGTTGACTCGGAATCGAACGAGAACGCTCAACTCGAGGATTTTTACTAAACCGTTCGACCGAATAAGATTGTAGATAATTGAAAAAAAAGTAACTTTTTGCAAAATCGAAAACCCCTTTTCAATCAATTTCATCGACGATCGAACGTGAAATAAACATTTTCTCCAAATCTCTCATCAAAATCCACTGAAAACAATCGTTGGGAATAAAAATCTCTCATCACAATTCCGTTGAATTCTCATCAAACTTTTTCAACCGTGATTCAATGGTGATCCAGGAGCGAAGCATTCTCGAATGAAAAATCAAATATCGTCAGACGTTCAATGAAAATGATCTCAGTCACGAAAACAAAATAAATTGACGGTTAAAATGGGAAATTGCGAAATAATCTCAGTTTAAAAACCAAAAAAATATCTCTGCACCCCACGAGGGTGTCCTTCGTCTATGAAAATCGCAAAACGCAACGAACCGAACGACAATTATCACGTGCGGGATTGGAAAAAGGGACGGTGAAGAAGCGAAGCTGGGCAGCGTGTCGTGAGGATACAAGCGACGTTTGGTACATTGAAAAAAAAAAAAGAAAAAAGAAAAATAGAAGATGCGTGACGAGTGAATGATAGACCTACGTGAAATTCGACAAGTACAGAAGTAGCCTCTAAGTAAGCCCGTGAAGCCCCGCGGGGGTTTTTTTCTGTTCTTTTTTTTTGGTTGTTTTTTTTTTGCTCGATGGTGACGGTGAAACGCTTGTAAACAATTTTTTTTCTTTTGTGGTCCCCGTACGTAACCTAGATGTAGGCGGTGGTGTAAGTGGCTCGTGTCAGGACTCTGGAGGTCAGGATTCTCGTCGAGCACAGATCTTTCGGTAAAACGGGTTTGCCAGCGACGACAATGACGTCCGGTACTTCGGTGATTGCGCGTTTTCTACACTTTTTCGTACCCCCGCGAACGGTCCCGGAACTTTCAACCCCATTGACCTCGTTGCACGTTTCGTCAAGGACATCCGGCGTCTCGTTACGCGTCTCGGAACGATAATCGTCAAAACCATCGGACGTGCCACTCGACAACGAGTTGATCCTTTTTGACGTCCCGTGAACGTTCTCGAAGCCGTCATCGGACATTTTCTTCAAATACATTTGTCCATCTTCCCTCGAATGCCGATCGTCCTTCGGGGAAACGACGAGCAATCGCTCGTTCGACTCGATCTCGTCGATTCCGAGCCTCGAAAACTTGTCGCTGTTTCTCATAATTTCTCGAAAATCGTTTTTCCCAGTCTCGTTATCCGAGATTCTCTCAACGTTCATTTTCGGAGCGAAAACATGGTCGACTCGTTCGGCCTGATGAGCAGCGGACAGGAGAGTGTTTTCCAAGCTGGTTGCTCGCCATCGCCATTCTTCGTCAATTTCCGCTCTTTCGTCGCATCTCGACGAGTCGGACGGGGAGGATGAGGATGTCGGGGACGAGGTCGAGGACGGCGATGAAAAACGGTAAAAATGGTCGTCGGGCTGTAGCGAACTCGTCGAGTCGCGTCTTCGCGTTATCTGATCGTCGCTCGATCCGAGATTCGTCACGACGGTGCTCGTTGATGTTTCGGAAAAATCATTGGCGGAACCGCTACGAGACAGAGGACGATAAGGATTATGGGATTCGGTACGCACGGGGGTGCTGGTTATACGGGGTGTGTCGAATGTTACAGGCGTGATTGGTCTTGATAAGGCGCTTACGCACTTTGCCACGTGATTCTCAGCAATGTTCCTCGATGCTCGCGCCTCTTGCAGCTCCCGTCTCAAGACCAGGGTTTCCTCCTCGAACGCAGCGATCTCCCGACCTTCGTTACTAACACGTAAACGTTTTGTTTGTTTGTTTTAAACGTTATTCTGCACATTTTTTTTGCATTTGTTTTGTTTTTCGATAAAATTAGGCGAAAGATGATATCCTTGTGTGAGATGTATATTTATAACCTGAAGGAAGAGGAGGGGGTACGTGTGCGTGTGTTTTTTTTCATGTGCGATAACGAAGCATGGGTACACTCGCGAACAAGCTCAAATTTGTTAAATAGTCGCGAATTGTTATTTTTCTTTTCTCTCAAATCTCGCATGCTCCCATAAAAACCAAATGTGTGATTACCAGAATTTGTAATCCTACTTTGTATGAAGTATGACGGGTAAAGTAAGCTCCGGGACTTGGATTTATACGTAGAGATGTGGATGAAAAAAAGAAGGAATTATATGCCGAAGAAAAGACACTAATATCCTTACTATTCGCGGAGAACAATTTCGAGACTCGATTCGTGGAGCTTTGTTTCTGCAAAAGGCCAATTTCTAACGTTCATTCTCCTTTTGCGCGCGCTGGAATTTTCCGACGCATCGAGCGCGAAGAGTTTTACGATACAAAGTTGTATTTTTTGTCGGAAAAATTTGGAAGATTATACCAAAAAAATGCATCCTCGTCAGCTGGACGAAAAGAAAAACCCGCAGGCCAAAGTACTTTCGGAAAATGGCGTTTTGTCAACGTAACGGTGTATCCGACTTTACTGTCGGTTCTACGAATGAAGTATGGATTATTTTTTTTCAAACAACATTTTTTCATACCGATACGTATGCAACAATTTTTCCAAGTGCAGGGATTAGTAAGTTTATCTTGTTTCATGTCACGATAATGAAACCAAAGAAAAATGCGGTCAACACCCCGGCCATTCCGTTCAATACTCACTTGGCGTTTATCTTCAATGCAGCCACTGTCTCTTCCAGCTTGGCAATCCTCCTGTGATTGTCATCTTTCTCCTCGGTCATTTTGCTCAGTTGATCCTGCAACAAAACCGACAAACGGCATCAAACATAATCAAACAAAGCGACGTTTTTATCATCATTTTCCTCAAATTCACTGATCGACGAAACTTCAAACGTTGCAGACAAGATAAGATAAAAACCGAACATTTTTCGTTCAAAAATGTATGTCTCTCGCGATCCAGGGGACGTCTAGAAAAATTATTAAATAAATGAACGATGACGGCACGGTGAGATGAAAACATTTCGTTTTTTTTCGTGCGAGATACAGAATTTTGCGGTATTTCGTACATGGGAAGTTGGCAAAGTCGCCGAGCCGATTTCCAACGTTCAATTACCAAATTACGTTTCTTACAGAAGCAATGGCGTTGTGCAGTCGACCGTCATGGCTGTCCTCTTGATGAAGCTAATGGACGTTGTAACTCGAGAAGACTCAGAGGGCAAACAGTTTAACCGTGTGTGTGTGTGTGTGTGTCTGTGTGTGTGTAAGATAAAAAAAAGCGAGAGAATGATAGAATGAAACGAAAGAGGTCAAAAGAGAAAGAGAAAAAGATCTTCCGACAGCCACTAAGTGCCTCAACCCCAATGGTTCGTTCCCATCGCGTATCCATACACGATCGACTCTGTTATAGACTGCCCCCCTTTTTTTTTGTTCGTTTGACCTTCGTTCTCTCATATGTTCTTCCCAGAACAACCCCCATTCGCCCTTACGTGAAACCCAATCACCTTCGCTCGCCACAAGGATATTCCGCGTCGGTTCCATCATATTTTTTCCATCTCTCGTACAGAATCATTGACTTCAACAGCGACGCCCCTTATATCTTCCTCTTGTTTCTAAACCCCGATGGAATCAAATTGCACGTACGAGGCTTCCTAATCGTGTATGAACCGAATAAGATATATCTCGGCGTCAAAGACTAAACCTCGCGTTATCGTGACACTCAATGTTGAGCCCGACAGTCGTCTCGATTTCCGAGTCAACTTTTTGCACTTATCCATGTGGTTTTTTTTTTGTGAGAACGGAAAATTGTCCATATTATTGGGGGGAAAAGATGGTATTACTTTGCGCCAAGTTTTTTCGTAATTCTAGTAGCGGGATTGAACATTTTGCAAAAATCAGTCGCAATTTTTTCAAGACTTTCCATCGGGTTATCCTTTTTTTTGTACGAATACTTTACTATTAATTTGCCACCGATAGAAGAATATTCAAATGGAAGCGAAACTTTGAAAAATCGAGTGATTTAAGAGACGAATGATTTTCCTCGATATTTTCAATGTTTCAAAAATGAATTTGAGAAAAACATGATAAATCTAAGTGAACACGCGATGAATTGAAAGAAACATTTTGTTTAACGTTTATTTTTAAATGTTTATGCTCAACGAGCGATGAGAAAATGTATCCTCTCAAGAAATACAAAAGACAATTGATCGTTCCGCGGAAATCACTGGAGAATATAATTGATATTTACCGGACGTGTGAAATAATTAAAAGTATTGTGCATGCTCTTCAAAATCGCTGACATTAAGACTCGCGAGAAAATGGCCTTCCACGTTGTTCCGTCATTCGAACCTCGTACCAATGTCACATACTCATTTCCGAAGGCTTTACTATTGAGAGATTCATTGATCATGCAAAGCACGCGCCTCATTCATTACAAAACGTGACGACTAATCGCTATAAAAAGATCGATCTTTGTGTGTAGTATTTGTGCAATGAGGGGAAAGAATTTTCTGTTACGTGCAAGAATTCTCGCCCATAGACTCGTGACGACAAAATTGTGCGTCTTTCTTTTCCCAAAGGATGTTCCGTAGGTCAAATCCCAAGGAAATGCGAATAAGAATGGGAATCGAAAATTCGTACAAATCAAAATCTGCAGCACTTTACAGTGAATTCGTTCATTTTTTCGAAAACATCTGTATTTTTTCAAAAAAGTTTCATCCGTAATAATCGATTATCTAAAGGCGATTAATGAAATTCATTAAAATTCATAAAATCTCAATTTTCATCAGGCAATTATAAAGTGGCAAATGATTGAAACAGGATGAAAGATATCTTAACAGTAATTAAAGAAAAATTGTGTTCAATATTCAAACTGTCCATTAATTATCATAAATGTTGAGAAAGTTGGTGCATTCGAGCATATGAAAATGTGGCAAAGAAAACAGTCACGAGAAACGTATATCCGAGGCTGTTTTCAAACGTGTCAAAGTTCAAAAATGATTCACAGTTTGCTTTTCCGAGATAAAGATAAAAAGGAGAACTTCGTTTTGTAGTCGCCGAAAGGTGTCCCTCGTTCGTCTCAGCGAAAATCGAACGCTCTAGGAAAGTATTACGGAGTGTGTAGGAGATGACGAGTAGGAAGGCTGGTATCACCTGGCCCTTGGTCGTCCTGATCAAACACGAAACCGTACGGGAAAATGCCGAGCAAACAATAACGTTCCGCACCGGTCAAAAGGGATGCTCTAAAAGCTTGCACGGAGCTCCCCCCCCCCCCCCCCCGCCCCATGGTCTCTCTATCTCTTGTCGAGTTTAACGCGTCCGTGATTCAACTGCACACGCGTTATATATTTAAAATAACCAAGCGTACATCCGAAATTTCATCGTGAAAAGAAGCGAGTTTTAGAAACCCACTTTAGGAAGGAGGAAAATGAGGCTCGGGTTTTCCGTCCCTTTTTTTTTATCATTCCCTTTTTTTTTTTGAAATCTCCCATGTTCTCTTTGTTTTGTAATTTTTCACACGCGACTTACGCAACGGCGGCTTACGAATCTTGCGCTTTATCATCGAATTGTTGGACAAAAGCTGAGAAGTATTCCGTGTGAAAATCTTTCGAGTTTCCGGGTTTCTTCGGTGAAAGCTTACCAAAATGATCAAGAATGCACGCAGAATCGACAATTGCGAAATATTTATTGCTTTGAATTTCCGAACGTTTCGCTGTGCTTGTGCTATTTTGTAATAAATTCGAAAATTGTCAAACGCGATTCGACAATTTACCTATAAGGGATAATCGCCTATTATCAACGTATTCACATCGTGTTTCGATCGTCGAACGAGCAAGTCTCTGATTATCGATGCCTAATCCACACGTCGTTGACGGAAGGTCAACGTCGGGTGACGGTTTGTCACGTTCGAAGTACGCAAATGTATTTATGAACTACCTGGAAATCCCTGAGGTCTCGTAAAAAGTATCGGTCAGTTTAACGACTCTGATTCGTCATTGAACTACTCTGAATCGGAACGAATTACGTGGCCCGTGAGGACAAAAAAGACTGTCGCAACGTTCTTATAGTACCGCAGCAATTGTCTTTCGAGAAAGGATATCGAAAGAGCGATAATTTAATCTGAGAAATTTTTTTTCGAAATTAAAAGCAATCGTTAAAAGTTTATGTAATTATCTTTGGATCCTCCGTTTTTCGTTACTCCGAACGTAATGATAGAAATGTAATAATAGTGATTATTGTTATTATTGATATTCACTTATTTACGAGACATTGAGACTCACCCGTAATTTTTCAAACTCCATGGTTCTCTGTCTATTTTGTTCGTCAACCATGGCGTTGACTTTCGTGATCATCGCCTCGTCGAGAACTTTGTTTGCTTCTCTCATATCCCGTACGATATCTGTTGAGGCGGATGTGCAAGTGTGTTAAATTTCTCTTAACCGCGAGAAGAGACGAGCTCGAAGAAGACTTTTCTGATTGCCAGGATATGAAATTGGAGACGGTAAAATTCTACCTGATAACATTCCAGGCTGATAGTCGGACATTCCGCTGCGTTTCAATCTCGCCAATTCGCCCTTGACGTTTTCCAGATCCGTTCTCGTCTCGTGCAATTCTTTGAACATTTGACTGTTGGATTCTCTCAGCGCGGTCATCTGAAAAATGTGAATGCGACACTTGAATGTATTAATTGCTTTCTGTAGCAAAGAATTTTTCATGTCGTTCGCAAAGTAATATTCGATTACATTTTTATCGGTATTTGTACGACGGAAAAACCAGGCTCCCACGGATATTTTCGATATTTACGTTTGTTTTATTTTTATTGAAGAATCGTTAAATTTTGAGAAAAGTCAAGTCAAACTGATTAGACGATTTTAGTTGTGAAAATTGCGATGTAAATGAAAAAATCGTTAATGCTGATAATTAATAATTCGTTTTTCTGTCGAATCAGTGGTGAATAAAAAGGAGCTCGGCTACCGATAAATGGAACGGTGAAATATGATCGCACGAGTGTCTTTTTTTAGATATATTTACTTTACTCCTTTTTTTGAGACATTATAGCCAAAAATGAACACACGGATGAAAAAAATTACCTGTTCGACGAGCGAGAGGACCAATTTGTTCTTTTCTATAGTAGTTACGGAACTTCCGCTTTCTCCACTGTCGGAATCTTCGTTATTGAGCGAGCGGCTCAAATCGGCAGGTCCCAAACCTGGGTCGGAGTATCGTCGGTGCTCCGAATTGAGTTCGGAGCAGTTGTTGGAGCGGTCGTTGTTGGCGTTGGGTGGAAGAGAGGCGTAATCGCCGTTTTGATATGCAAGCGGATTGGAATAATTAGATCTATTCTCCTGGAGGCTCGAATAGCCATTGGTCATCGCGGTGTGAATTTGAGGTGCGACATGATTATTTTGAGTTATGTTTCGTCTCGGCCTGCCTCTCAAAGTTCTGTAATTCGGCCTGGAGATGGGATGATACAACGGATACATGGGTGGAACCGAAACTGGTTCCATGGTATACGCCATGGGTAAAGGTGAATATCCGCAGACGCTCGGATCCGACACAGCCGCGAATAAACGTTGACCGTTGTGGTTTTGAACATGCGGAGGTACGCCGGATGGAGGCGGCCAAAAAACTTGACGATAATCCATGGGCGGCAATGGGCCGCCGTTTTCACTAACTGGCCCTTCCTCGCACCAATTTTCAGTGTGCGGCGTATTAGTTTTTCGTCCGCTACGCTTTCTATTCCCGCTCTTACGCGAATGACTCGCGGAACTCTTGTTCGTTCTCGATGTAGACGTGGAAAAATCCGATCTGACAAAAATCGTCTTACTGTTATTTTCTCGTCATCGTGATGCCGATATAAATTCAAAATGACATATATTTTGTCGTTTAACGCGAATAGCTGCTTACCGTTCTTCCATGATCGATCGAGAAGCGAACCGACGCGATGCAATATTTACTTGAACGTTTAAAACTGTGATTTATAATTTTCTTTTTTTTGACAACGGGGAAACAGGGATAACAGTGTCAAAGTATCAAAAACTGACAATTAGAACGCGAGGAGGAAAGTGTATATGCGATGGATGAACAGCGAGGCGTGAATACACTAGAGATAGTCCGACTCACATGGTTTTATCTATTCGATTGAACGAGTAAAGAGCTGCCATCTACAGTAATCTTTGTCGCACTTGCGATCAATGTGTGACACGCGCGGGAAAAAAAAAGAGAGATTATCGAAAGTCGATACAAGAGGATAACAACGCATGAAGGATGTCGGACGAAAAGCTTTTTTTTCAAGCATAACATATTGATGCGTGATTATTATATCATTTGTCAATATTATTTTGCTACTATTTTTATTTAATCACTAATAATTACTGTTAGTTACTGTACGCGATAGAAAGACGGGAGCTCAACGAAATGTTGTGTTTTGTACAAATCGATCGCAATTTTAATAGAAATGCGTCATGTAGCAGTGTAGAATGAACATTACCAAACAAATCATGAATAACAAATTATCGTTTCGTTACAATAAGTCGTATTCATTATAAACTCTGAAAAGTGGGAAAAAAAGCACCTAGTTCTGGTTTTTTTCTTCTCTACCGACTTCGCCCCTCTGCGATACTGTTGCGCCAATTAACGTGCGCACGTTTTCTACGGTGCGCATAAAACCGTTACGGAAGTGAGGTTATGACTTCATTGTTTGATCACGGCTATCGTTTGCTCGCAACTTGGACAATTCACGAATGAGATCCTCGTGAAAATTATACTCTTTGTGCTACGAAAAATCGATATACAAAAGAACAGAAAAATTTGCCACCTCTTACATCGAATGTATCTTCACAGTTGGTATTGTATTCGATGATACATCGACGCTTCGTGCCCGCCTATTTACTGCGTATATTATTTTCTCAAAGTAACCTTACATACATATAGATATAATAGCGCTATAAAAACTCGAACCCAGTCGATTGATGTCGATTTTGCAACAACGAATCGTCTTGAACGGGGATGATTTAACGGTGAAAAATCCAAACAATATCCTGCGTTTTCAATCATATGAGACGCAATCGCGGACAATTATCATCTTGTGATACGTTCCGTTTAAAGTGGGTGCCAAGTACGTTTGCCCCCTAAACGAGAAACAATCATGTTCGGTCAAACTGGAAACACGTCCTTCGGTTAGTTTGTTGTTTTCTCTAAAGAATTTTACGAACGAAAAATTTTATCAACCGAAACCGTTACAATTTTGTATATCGAACACAAATTTGTTTGTTTCCTGTAATTAAAATAAAGGTGCATTCAACACGTCGACTCAGAGCAGTCCGTTCGGACAATCCGCCTTCGGTAAACCGATTTCGACCACAAGCTTCGGTACAGGTGCAACGCCTGTATTCGGTAGCAACAACACATCGCTTTTCAGCGCCAAACCCACAGGTACCACGACCGGTGGTTTGTTCGGGAATACAACAGCGGCACCTCCCTTTGGCCAGCCAGCTACAACTCAATCGTCCTTCGGAGGTATGTTATTACTCCTATAAATGAATTTTATTTGTGTCGATACTAAAAACAAGTCGGTTAAATTATATATTTTCAACGATTCTAGAAAAATTTTAAACTCGCGGAAGAAATAAATTGGATAATTGACATATACTTTTTTGCACTTTATGATGCAATCTGGTGTAATACGGTACTCGTAAACTACTAAATATGAGTCAGCTGGGCGACGCGCGTGTGCTAGTCAAGATTTGCAGGATTTTCCAAATTTTTCAAGGGAAAACATCTATTCGACTATCCCATAATAAGACAATAACGAATTTTCTTTTTTTAGTTTTTTTTTTTCAAGCGCATTCTTTGTTTGTGTCATAAATTTGTTTCATGAGCTTTCATCGTTCAATATACTAACAACAATGATGAGATAATATCTGAAATTGAAATACCACCGATGAGAACCATGGATTCTTTGTATAAATAAACAGAAATTGCTTTACGAGTAAAAAAAAATTAAATTTTCTTAAAAGACAAAAAAAAAGTGTCGTTTTTTACTTTTCTTTGTACAAAGTACATGTATCCTATTTTAAACAGCTTTTGGCGGTACCGGTACAAACACAAACTTGTTCGGCGCTCAGCAAAATGCGAATACAAATTTATTTGGCACGAACGCCACGACATCGGCGTTCGGCCAAGCAAATAAACCAGCCGGTTTCGGATTCGGAGCATCCAGCGGGAATAGTTTGTTCGGACAGCCTCAGCACACGGTACAACAGGCGACACCTTTTGGCCAAGCCAATACGTCTGCCAATACGAGCCTGTTTGGGAATACCGGAGGTATGAACAACTTTGTACTTTAATGCGAAATAGAAAAGAAATTCATTTTTATCCAAATGTCGTCTTGCTTTGAATATAAACACGATAGAAAATAAGTGTTTTGGGTAGATATGAAAAGTGTTACGATTACTACAGGCATAACAGGAACGGTGGTGAAATTCGTTCCTGTCACCGGTACGGACACGATGGTGAAAAATGGTGTGACGCAAAACATTTCCACGCGTCATCAGTGCATAATGTGTATGAAGGAGTACGAATCCAAGTCCCTCGAAGAGCTTCGTCTGGAAGATTACACAGCAGGATTGAAAGGACCAGCTCAACGTAAGGAAACGATGCACGAATATTCCAAGGGAAAATGGCTTATTTATTATAATCGTAATCTATTTTTTATAACGTCTTGTTTTTCGTGTTTTTCGATAACAGCGGGACAAACGACGGGACTGTTTGGTGCGGCAGCGCAGCAATCGCCTTTCGGAAATACCGGAGCTATAACGAGTACCGTTTCGAGTGGTAATTATGATTATTGTAATCACCTTGTAATTTTCGATTTCCGATGGAACAATTGTGCAAGCTTTTTTGTCTCTCCATCATCATCAAAGGTTTCGGTTCCATGGGAGGGGCATTCGGGGCTCCGAATCAGACAACGGCAACCGGAAGTCTTTTTGGAAAACCCGTTACCGGTTTTGGCGCTCCGACTACCACGACCAGTTCTTTCACCTTCAATACCGCCACAACGTCGAATCTCTTTGGCGCTAATACTCAGGCTAAACCATTCGGAGGTACATTCGGCTGTTTTATTTAATTCCTAAAAATGTCCGATAACTTTGAACGTTACCAGTTGTGTTCATTGCGTTTTTCCATGATTTTCTCAAAGTCGATGGAACTTCACATAATTCCACTATTGATTTCGAATTTTACGTTACGCATCGTTCAGAAAAGTTTTGTTTCGCGCAAATAATGAATCACCCTCAGAAATCCTCAGACGGAAATCGAAGCAGTTTTTATTCGTTTTCCGTATATTTGCAGTTGCCGCCCCAACTACCCTGTTTGGGAACACCGGTGCGGCGCAACCAGCTGCTACTGGATTCGGCACGATGAATGGAACACAGAATACCGGCTTTGGCGCCTTTGGCGCAACGCCAGCTAATCAAGTATGTATCGAGAGTGATGGAGGTGCGATTCCAGCGATTCATTATCTTACGAGCCTTCTTTTTCACCCTCTGCATCTTTATAGAGTATTGGTCTGTTCAATCAAAACAAACCGACATTCAACATCTCAACGACGAGTTCGGGTTTCGGTGCGTTTGGACAATCGACACCGGCGAGTACGGGAACTTCGGTATTCGGCGCTAAACCCATAGGAACGACGGGATTTGGAAATACCCCATCTTTTGGTACAGCAACAGCGCCTTCATTCGGAACTGGCACCGGATTTGGCACGACTCAAAACACAAACACATCTTTGTTCAATTCAACGTTGAAACCGGCTGGCCAAACAACCGGCTTTTCATTCGGAGCTACGCAAGGATCTGGATCGGCGCTCGGTATTATTTATCGATTTTCGAAAAGAACTTTGAAGTTGCTAACACTGCACTTTTCGTATGAATTTATATTTTATCGTTTTTTTTTTAAATTATTTAGGAACTAATACAGGTCTCACACTGGGTGGAGGTGGCTCTCTTTTTGCCCAACCAAAACCCGGCGGCTTATTCAGCAGCGGCACAACCGGTACGACTTTCAATACTACAGGCACGTTTGGCGCAACTCCCGGATTTGGAACAAACACGAGCCTTGGCGCTCCAAGCCTCGGAATGAATTTACTCGGTGGCGGGTGAGATTTAACATTTTTGCTCCATAAACTTGGCGAAAGTAAAATAAAATGGAAGGTTCTGGTACACGATAAATTTGAAGAAGTGAAAAAAAATCAACCGCATCAAGAACATTTTCCAATACCAACCGCTTTGAAAAGTTATTATTACGGAAATGGCTCTATTTTTTTTTCTTATCTTCTTATCTTCTTTATTCTTTATTCTTATTTATGCATTTCTTATCAGAATGGGGACAAACCAGGCTCAGCAGAATTCAAATTCCGTTCCTGTACATCAACAAATCCTGGCATTGGTATCAGCTCCGTTCGGCGATTCACCACTGTTGAAAAATCTACTTCCGGTAAGTATTATTACAAACATTTCTCTCATAATATTATTCTCTGGACTATTACAATGATTATTCTTCAAATAATGTTATGTACATTATTTCTTGGAAAAAAGCTATTTTAAAACGTTGGAAAAGTTTTTTTATTAATCAAATTTTATCCCGTGACATGAATAAGTTTTAAAATCACGTCGGAATTATATCGATAGAAACCGTTGAGAAAATCAACGTTTTTTATTGATTCATACGATTTATGGTGAAAGCTCCGCGATTATAATTCCGTATTCGTAATTTTCAGGCTTCCGGTAAAACCGAGGAACTTTTGAAACCAGCAAACCCAGCGAGATCATTGAACAGCCCACAGTACAAAGTATCAATGAACAGCCATTCGCCCAAAATCAAACCCCGAGTTGTCACGGCCACGCAATTATCGAAGGTAAGTTTATTCGTTGGCATTGTTGGAATATCTGTTTGTGACTCCTCGCCAAAAGGACTTTCATAAAAATCACATAATATTTAAGGAGCAGATTCTGGACGTTATTGCACGATCGCGCGCACAATTTTCACCGTTTACATTCAGAAATGTCTTTTATCAAACAAACTCCAATTTTTCCATAAATTGAACATTGCTTGCGTCAATTTTGCGACCGCTCTTGCGATCTTTTCTTGCAACCTCTGAATCATGAATAAATACATCACAGCGTTTTCGGGAAAATTTCGTTAATTTTAACCGTTTAATTTCGAAAACTTGATAATATTAATTAACTATATGTATGCATAATATAAAAAGTATGTATGCGCTCATTGGCTAGAAAACTAATTTTTGCGAGTGACTAGAAAAATTTGATTTATTGCACAGTACCACGTAATCCTTTTTTTTCCTCTAGAAATCGCTGTTCGAGGGACTGGAGGAGGAAGATCCGACGCTGTTGGAGGCGTTTCAACCACGTCCAAACGCCAAGCGTTTGGTTCTGCGCCCGAAACCATTGCCGAGCGGTAACCAAGTAGCTTCCGAGGAGCAAATCAACGCGTCGCGAAACAACGACGGTCGCGACGAGAGCGTCGACGCGGTTTCATGCTCCTCCAGCAACGATGCTCGCGACGAGAGTGTCGATGAGGCTTCGGCCAACGATACCAACGCCGCCGGTCCATTTTCGGCGAAAACAAATTCCAAGGCCATTCCGCGAACTCGAGAAGAGCGTTACTCTTCTGATTCATGGTACGTTGTCAATGAAAAAGCAACTTTTTCCAAATTTTCACTTCATTATCCCTTGAGCACCGTTCGAGGAGTACAGAGATTTGAGAAACGATCGAAATTGGATGAATATCACGATAATCGCAGGTTGACAAGGCGACGAATGGGAAAGGAAAACGATCAACAACGCGCATCTTTAGGCAGTACCGACATTCCCGAGGAGGCTATGGAAAACACAGTTGGAGAATTTCGTACCCACGCGAACAATCACAACGTCTCGTCGATCAACGAGAGTCCATCTGTTAACGTCAGTCTCAATTGTTCTTCGGGTGTCGATAAGAGCGGCGGAGACTCACCTGGAATTTTCAGCGGTAACTATCGAGTAACGGATAATAACACTATTGATCCTCCGAGAACGCGCAAGGCCAATGTGACAAGGCCCTTGGCTCAAATTCTATCACATTAAACTTCATGCGGGGAAAAAATACATTTTTGGCCGGGAATGTTTCGCAAATGCGGCTAAAAAAAATAACTATTTTTTTCAATCGTGTTACTAATTCTGAATGATGTTCTCAAGCTGATCGCACTTGCCGATTGAAAATGGCGGGTGATCGAAAAATGTCTGCTGCCAGATTCACTCGGATTCACAAAAGTGCGTTCTCGCAGGGTCAATGAATCGATAAAGTGGAATATCGGGTTAACGTCAAATTGTCGATGTTTTAGATTCTAATCAGAATCTTGACGAGAGTCAATTGTCGATGATTCAGCAAGATCGCGAACCGAGTAAGTCAAAGGTCGTACTACGACGCGTCGGTTATTACACGATTCCATCCTACGAACAGCTCGACGATTATGTGCACGGGGAAACTTGCATCGTTCCGAATTTCACGATCGGCCGGAAGGGATACGGAAATGTGTACTTTCCGGATTCATTCGATATTTACGGATTGAATCTCGATGAGATCGGTAAGTTTATCCTCGTGAGAGTAAACATTCTTCTCCCTGCTTGATCGCGCTTTGATCGATCGAATAAATGAAACACGATCGATCCGGTGTTACTCTTTTGTCTCCAAAAGTTCCAGTTTCCAATCCGTCGAATTACAATACTACTAATTATTGCCCTTGTCCGTGTTTAGTACATTTCCGTCATAAGGAAGTTATAATCTATCCCGATGACGAGAAAAAACCCCCGGTCGGTCAAGGGCTGAATCGACGTGCACAGGTGACTCTAGAAAACGTCTGGCCTCACGACAAATCTCTTCACGAACCCATCACCGATCCCCATCGTCTCAACATGATGAATTACGAAGGAAAGCTGCGCAGAGTTTCGGCGAAACACGACACGCGTTTTCTCGAATATCGTCCGGAAACGGGATCCTGGGTCTTCAAGGTAAGAAGCAATTTTGTTCGACATTTTTCACTATCATTTTCTGCATGCCATGTTCCATATGGTGATGTGTATCTTTCCACGTTTTAATTAAGCTCGAATTTTTGAGATTATTATTTCTCTGATCATAAAGCAAATTAGTGATTGAAATTAATGACTGATCTTTGATTACGAGATATATTTTTTTTAATCGAATTCTGTGGAAGTAATGAATTACTTTACAAGTACTTTCATCGAAATTAATTTAGACGAGAAACATGTAATATTTATAGAATTAAAAATTAATTTTCATCGCTCGGCAAACGCGTCACGGGTGGAATTAAAACCTTTGAATCGTCACGTTGGAAATAGTAGGATGAATTTACAACGACACGAATGTACAAATTGTCGATTGCAGGTCGATCATTTTTCAAAATACGGTTTGAGTGATTCCGACGACGATGATAACGATGTTCCGCTCGATCCGGAAATGAAGAAGTTGAAGGGAGCTCAGGACCTGCAACGAAAATCACGGGTTGTCCGGAAGCGACCGGAGAACACGGCGAACGGACAAAAAATAGACAAAGAGGTGCGTCAGATGCTGATATAGAGTGAAAATTGTCGTTCAATATCGATAATGCGTTTTAATCAATATACATTTTAATCGAATTATTCTATATTCTAATTAATCAATGAAAAGTTATAAATTTGTTGTTCAATAAATCTCATAATGTAATTATTCCCGTTTGTTCGTTGTTATTCGACCTCTGAAATATATTTCGTGCAATCTCTTCACGCCTTTGTAGTTGGCCATTGGTCTCAATGGCCCGTTGAACGGCACAGCGAACTATCTCGACAAGACGTCGACCTTTCATCAAGACGATGAAAACGAACTCGAGCGCACCCTACCCATGAGTGAGTTGAAATTCTGACTTTGCGATGAACAATTGCGTTGAAAAATTTCAATCAGCGAAAAGAAAACATCTCGGACAATCGCACGTTCGGGATTTTTCATTTTGCTCACGATTGAATAAGCCTTTTATCGTATTTTTTTTCAAAACTTTAAACGCAAAACCCCTGTTTCGGCAAGGATATCCTCGATTTTTTTCAAAGCTTTTCACACGCGCGTTTCGATGCATTTTTCAGCGGAGTACAGTTGCGAACGTCAACGCTCCGCCCTGAGTCCAACATCGATACACGCAAGAATCGCCGGCACCGATAGCCACAAGCTTCAATTGATGAAGGCCAGTTTTTTCGACGGCGACGATTACAATGACGGTACATTTGACACAATTGCCGCATTTTTCTCAGTTTCTTAAGCAAATTTTTTTTTTATTGAAAAAGATAATATCGTTTCGTTGCAGTTCCCACGCACGATGGCATTGAAAATGCCTTCAAGACGCATTTAAACTCCAACGACATCACGGACGACAGTCAGTCGACGTTGCCCGCGTACTTTCCAACGCTGAGATCGAATCTGACACTTCACAGTCAATTGTCATTCGCTTCAGCGAGTGAATCCGTTTACGATGCCAAAGGTACGAAACGTCACTTTTGCGAAGGAAAAACTTGTCATACATGTTATTAAAATTCTCTCGATAAAGGTAGAAGGCAGTTAGACGAAAACAAACTTTGCATATCGGAAAAAAAATGTACGCTCTTTCGTTTTTTTTTTTTTACGATACTGCATATGAACAATTGAATATCCTTGAATATCATTAAAACCGACGTTCGAATGGAATAAATAATTCGCGTGAAATTGAAATTTCTGTGCGTCGTCGAATCCGTCGCGGCTCATGATGCGCATTGTCATTTTTCTAGAAACCAAAACCAAGCAACCTGCTGAAACTAAGCCGGACAAAGTGGCAAAATTGGCCAAAGCGTTCCCACCACCGATCGTAAATCCGATCACGGTCGTTTTGAAATTCCGCGGTGAGATAATCCCACTGAAGGATTCGATCTGCAGCAGACTCGGCTTTCACAGCATCGCTGATATCGGCATACAAATGGGACGAAGTTTTCGGCCAAGCTGGGGTCCGGGTTTGACTCTGATTTCACTGAGCAGCCAGGAACAAGCTGCTACCGTGCCGCTTCGCAATACTTTTAGCCAGATCGAAACTTATGTTTCCGGTAGATTAATCGATGACACAACTTCGATGAGTATCGTGCAACGTCTTCAGATTTTAGGAGGCACCGGTGCTGACAACGACCACGTCGAAATGTTTCGAGTGAGTGAGAAAACTTTTTTGCTTCGTTCCATTCGTCGTCCTTGAAAGTTTGACATCCTTTTCTCAACGATCCCAATGACGAAAGATCATTAACCCGTTGAAAAAGAATTTTTGTTTTATAAATCAAAATCAAACTGACTTTTGCTGAAATTTGGCTGCGGCCATTATGTCGAATATTAGTTACACTTGTCGTTTGAATGGTCGAAAAATGTCCGGAAATGACTGAAAACTCAAAAGGCTCTCGTATTTTAAAGGACGAGACTTGTCAATTATTTTTGACTCGACGTTGTTTGATCGTGAGTACATCAATTCCAAAACGTCGGAACATCTTGCTTCAGTAAAAACAGCGTAACTCGATGATTCTCAAGCTAAAAGTAAAAGCAACAAGTCGTACTGTTTTGAAGAAAGATGTAGCAATATTCTAAAACGCAACTATTGTGGTTTTGCGATTTTTACGAATTGACACGCTCTCACGGGAATATTATCGGCTTGAGAAATTTTAAGTTTCAATTTTAACAAAGCCAAGATCGTGAAATTTTCGATGTCACAAGTTTTTTTAATTTACAAAGGAAAGCATCGAGGATCATCTTCGGATTCAATTGAAACACTGCGTCATGAATCAAGAGGGCGATTGTCCGATAATAAGTGAATCGGTGGACGATTCTGCATTCGACGCTCTCCACGCTCATTGCGCACAGGCCCAAAAGCTCGCGAACGACGCGGATTACGATCGTCTCGCGTCATACGCGAGTGACGTTTGGAGATTATGCGTTGCTCTCTGGGGAAACCTTCCCGAATTGGAGCCTAATGCGGGTAACTACTGAATTCATCGATGTTCCGTAACGCCGTCGGCGATTGACGCAAAAAAGAACAATTTTCCTCTACACTTCATTCATTTTCCAAATCTTCAGAAAAAGATAAACACGAGACGGTGATGGTGAGACGAGAGGCTTTGAGCGATTGGCTCAAAACGGTCGTTGAAGAATCCCTCCAGCGCGAAATTGCCGAGATCAACGAAGAGGATCGCCTCGTGCTCTCGTTACTATCGGGTACGTCCTGACCGAATAATACACAAGATTTATTCATAAATTGCGGATTCTCTCGAAATTAACGATTTTAACGATTAAAACTAACGATTAAAACTAACGATTTTAGCGTTAAATTCTTTCTCACCTGCTATACGTTACTTTGATTTATCGTCAAACTGCATAATGAAAAAAAATGTCACTCACTCCATTTGAATACGAATGATCGATTTATTAATTGAACGTCAAAAAAATTAAAAAAAGCTTGACGGAAAAAATGCAATTTTTTTACAATCTTCAATGACTTTGAACGAATGGAAAAAATTTGTTATAGCCAACAAGTTGGAAGAAGCGTGCGAAGAGTCGAGGAAAATGGGTGATTACACGCTCGCTCTATTGATATCGCAACTTGGCGGTGCGTCGTCCGTAAAAGACCTGCTGAAGCAGACAATAGCGTTGTGGCAGGCAACCGATGTCTTGGGAGATGTTTCAATTTGCCGATTGAAAGTGTACATGCTCGTAGCGAGCGAACAATTGATATCTCACGGGGAAGACGTGATCAACGTTTGTGAGAATTTCGATTGGAAGAGGGCACTCGCCGTACATTTGTGGTATTTGTCACCGCCGACAGCGTCGATAACCGACTTTCTCGATCTTTACGTGTCGTCGTTCAAGGCTGCTCCGACGGATATTTACGCAGCAGCGCCACTACCGGATTACAAGGGCCAGGATTACGATTTCGAAATCAGCAGCGGAAAAAAGACTTACGATCTTTGTTATCATCTTTTGAAACTCTACTGTACAGGCGTTCATCCTCTCGAAGAACTCCTGAATCCGCTTACGCACACGGCCGATCCTCTCGATTACAGGCTTAGGTAATATATTCATTGATAAAAATGTAAACCCTCCTACGATACAAGGACAATTATGCATTTTCTTTTGTACGAAAAATGCAAGGCTTTTTCACATTCTCCGATCGTAATTCGAACTTGTTCTCTCCGTTGTTGGATCGGATACGATTTTTTTTTCTTCATTTTAGAGAAATAATTTGTACCGATATCATCGATGTTTGAATCGAAATGTACATCTGAAAAAATATCGAATTTTGCAGTCAGTGGAAGTGTTATTTGCTTTAATGAAATTCTCATAACGATTTTCATTTTTTCGCGTTTCGTTCCGTAATTCGCTTTTTTTTTCTTGTTTCATTAGTTGGTTGGTGCAGCAAGTGATCGTGGGCCTCGGTTATTCGCATCTTTCTGGACACGTGGCGGCACTGACCCACACGAATTTCGCCTCGCAGCTCGAAGCGTACGATCTCTGGCACTGGGCGATATTCGTTGTGTTGCATCTTCACGATTCTGGTATACGTAAAAAAGCTGTTCTCGATCTGCTTTCGAGGCACGTGGAAATTGACGATGATCCCGAGTACGTTAAACGCGAGGAGTTTGTCAGAGAGGAGCTTGGAATTTCGTCGGTGTGGATAAACGAGGCGAAAGCTATCAAAGGCTGTTCGATGCGCAGATATGGCGAAGCTGCTTGGTATCTCATACAAGCGCAATTGTGGAACAAGGCTCACGAAGTTATCATCGAACATCTCGCTGCTGACGCTATAATCAATGGTGCGATGATGAATACATTTTTTGTCAATCATTTTGCGTTAGATCCTCTTGTGATTAAAAAAACAGCTCGATATAGCGAAATTTCGAAAATCAGCTGTGCGAGTGGGTGCATGTGCAAAAAATTGCATAACACGATTCATTTCCGGTTTTGGGGTTGAGACTCTGCGTTTTTTTAAGTTTGTTCGGTCACAAGAATATTCATAATATTCCCTAATTTAATTCAGTAAACCTTAATTCAGTATATTAAAAAATCTGGGATCGGTTTCCGGGTGGAGTTCGTAAAATGCTCCAGGATTCAATATAAAAATATTTGAAGCTTTTTCAATGAACAAAATTCGAAATATTTCGATTGAAGGAAAAAGCGTTGTACAAAAAACTAACGTATTGCGTCGTATTGTATTTTACCAGAAATGAACTTTTAGATCTTTGGGTCTGTTGAATGTAGCTGATAAACTGTCTCAAATGAGTTGAGTACTAATTTTGTTTTTCCAAAACAATTTTCAGAGAATTACGAGTATTTAAAGTCTTTGCTGAGTCCGCTTGTACCGATTGAGTGCAATACCCTGGTAAATGGCTGGTCGTATCAGGGACAATTACTCTGGGATTATATGGAAATTGCAGTTGAGATCGAGACATTTTTGAAAAACCGCGATTTTGCCGAGATCGGATACAAGCTCGAGCTTCTGCAGCCTCAGCTCACGTCGCTGTGTACAAAAATCAACTACTTCCCGTGTCCAACGGCAAAACTAAGGTGGGTAACGAAAAAACCGTTCAACATTTCCTGTTTTGCATAATTCTTCAAGATTGCCGTTTAAATCACGAATTTTCATCAAAAATTCATTACTATTACGATTCTCCCGGAAGAATGAAAAAAAATGTTCAATTCTGTTACGAAAAAGTTCGATGAAAAAGATGATGCATCTGAATTCGCAAAGAAAGTGACGGACAAGGGTAGATTATTGAGAAAAAAATCTTGGATTTTGCAGATTGTGTCAAGCTGAGATCGCCAAGAGGACGATGCACCTGGCGAGAAGTCTTTTGCTGTTACAGCCGAGCGAGAGCAAATCAACGGCTCGCGTGCTCGTCCATCTCGTGTCGCAGTTGCCATTGCCGGAGGATTACGCGCAACAAGAATTGCGCCCGATAATAAACATGTGCGTCAACGAGGTAGTCAGTCATTAGACGAACAAAATGACGTCGCGATTGGCTCCACCGCACAAATCGCTCTGAATTCTTCCTTAAATGCCGAGAGACGTAAAAGCGACAAAACGCTTATTCAGTGGGAGAAAAAAAAACTGTCTCAAGCGAGCCAATGGCCATCACGAACCATTAACGTGAAGAGTTCGGAGTGTTTGTTTTTTCCTCTCTGAAAGACGAACTTCGATCGTTCCTCTCAAAGTGAAATTTTGTTTCTTTTTCCGCAAACTTTCGTGAACAGACGGATGAATTGCGTTGCATCGATCGTTCGTTGGCTTCGTCGGGAAATTCCGACAACGCGACGGTATTATAGCTTAATTCAAACGTCGATATAAGAAAAACATAATTTTGTATCCGTTTATCAGACCGACAATGATGTTTGTAAATACGATTTAGGAAAAAAAAAAGGCAGTAGATAACAATTATTTCTTTTTTTACTTTGACGCGTTCCTCAAATTTTACACGAGTGATTTGAAATATCACAAATCCATCATCGACGTACGTTCGGAATAATGAAACAGAGTATGCCGCGGTAATTTAGCAAAAGAATAAAACACAGTTGTAAGCAAAGTTAATTTTCTGTAATAAAACGAAATAAACGAAAAACATCGGAAACAACGCTAACGTTTGGGGCGACGAGAAATTTATTTTACATACATAAGGATCGCATGATGTTTTATCGTCGTATCATTATGAATATATCACACAATGCTTTTTTTTCTATATACGCTCGCGTGTTGCGTCTGATGAGAATGATTTCGGTAGTCATTCGCGAGAAGGTCCATCAGTACGACGGAAGAGAAATGAAAGAAGAGACGAGGAAGAAAAGAAACGATAAAAGAGCAATGAAGGAGATGAAAAAAATGTACAGGCTATTGTTATTGTTATTATTTTCATTTTTGTGAAGTCACGATGACCGTATTTATTATTGCTCATCGCCATCTCGGCGAGTGCGCAACATCGTCTCGTCAGGTTCTTTTTCGTCAATGAGCTTTTCAGTTTGTCCGCGCGTCATTACAAACGCTCCGTTTAACTACAAAAAGTTTTACACAACTTTGATAAATGAATTTTTCGCTATATAAATTATATAACAAATTGATTTGGAATATCTATATATATATATATATGTGTGTGTATGTGTATGTATGTATATATATATATAAATATAAACTATACATATAAACACATTTTTTGTACATACACGTAATACATAGGTGTATATACATATATATATGTATTAATGCATGTATACCGTAAAACTACGTGGAATAACGATGTTTGGTCTCACCTGTATTTGGATCGACGATAACTTTCTCCTGGTATCCGTTGAGATTCGAAGATCCCAATTGTGGAAGCAAATTCGTTTCCGCCGTTGGCAAATATTTACCGTCTTTGCACTCGCGGAACAGTATCTCACCGTCAAGATATTTCGGTACGTCCTTTTTGTCGACCAACTTTGGCCTCATAGTGAGGGCGAGTAATTCGACGATCAGGTAAGACTCGGGTTTGTAGAGTCTCGTAAAGTGTAATCTAATGTGTTCGCCGACGTTCTCATCCTTGCGGGGTACGTAATTGCAGTGCGGACAAGGTGGGGTCAATCTTTCGATGCCGTGACGACGTTTGTGCGAATCCATCGCGTCTTTATCGGAGCTCGAGAAGGGACACTCGTGGCAGCGCAACACCTTCCCGTGGTCCTCGAGCGACGAAGCGACCAGACCTTTTTTTTGCATTATGAGAACCGACTGTTTGTCCTGATTGGAGGATTGCAGGATCCCTACGGACGTACCGGCGCTGATGTTACTTTCAACGTTATGTACGACGATCGGTGCCGAGGATATCGTCGATTTTCGTCGGTTTTTCGCCGTTTTACGATTTTCCGGACTCTCGGACTCGTTCAAGCTGTCACTATCGATGCTTATCGATTCCGGCTCGTTTTGCCTTCTGCCGGCTTGGGCTTGCGCGTTGGCCTGATGTTTCTTAACGTGCTGAGCATAGTTGGCGTAATATTTCACGGAATAATCACACTTGTCGCAACGATAACGCTGCTTGGCGCCGTGGAGCGTGAGATGCACGCGATACTGCTCGCGTTTCTCGAACGCCGAAGGACACTTGTGACACTTGTAACGTTTTTCCTTGAGGCGCCCGTTTCTCAAGCATCCCGGATAAACAAAGTTCGGATTGCCTCTGATGGAAGCGGCGAATTCTTGCGGGTCCATTCGCTGCTCCTCCTGACGAAGATGCGACTGCTGCTGATTCGCTTGTTCCTGGGGACGACCGGCGCTCGGCTCGCTCGATTCACCGTGACGACGATGTACAACCTGGTGTTTCATCAAATTTTGCGCCGTCTTGGACGAATAATCGCACTCGGAGCATTTGAAGCGATTGTTGGAACCGTGAAGCGTCATGTGGTATTCGAGAGCGTCGAGCTTGAAATAACGAGCCGGACATTTGGCGCAAGTGAAAACTTGGCTGCCGCTGCGACTGTCCGCATTGTCGTTGTCGCCGGAATAATTGTTTTTTCGCGTTGGAGTCTGATTCGGCGTAACGTCAACGACCACCCAAGCGACTCTGCCTCGTTCGTTGTTGTCGCTCGTCGTGCCGTCGGGATTCGTCTCTAGATTCGATTTTCCATTCGCCTCGACGCAGGCCGTGCAGGGTGGAGCGTATCTCTGCGAGTGTCCGTACATGGACAACAAGTACCGCGTGTGTTCCTGATACTCGGACGAGTGCGCTTTCTGGTGTGCCAAAAGGTGGGCGGGTTGTCTCGCGGCGTACGAACACCACTCGCAGGAATATGCCAGTTCCGTGGAATGATAGCGCAAATGTATGCGCAATTCCTTCTCGCAGAGGAAACGCGCCGGGCATTTTGAGCAACAGTGCACGAGACGAGAATCGCGAAGGTCAGGCTCCGGGCCGAGAACGGGAGTTCTCGTCAGGCCGAGGAGAGTCGCGAGATCGTCGAGTTGCTGCGCGTCGGTGCGACTTTCGTCGACCAAACAATGCACCGTGCCGAGTGATCCCATGTGCATATCGGCGTGCGCCTCCATTACGTCACGACGAGAACACGTGAAGCTACAGTCCGGACAAGCGACCGTGGCGCCCGCGGTCGATGGATTTCCGTGCATAGTCTCGTGATCTCGCACCTCGACTCTCCTCGACGAAACGTAGGGACAGTGACGGCATTTCAACATTTTCGTCAATGTGCCATCAGGCCGTGAGACCCAAACTAACGGTGTATCCGGCAAGGCCCGCGTGTCTAACAAAAGTGGGGGGGCGCTTATACCGCCGTTCTCATTGCCGGTAGTATTGCCGTTGTTTGACACGGGAGTGACGTTCGCTGGAGGGCTCGGTGATGGAATCGTGGTTACGGTCGACTCCGTTGCGGCTTCGGGTTTTGACGCTTTTTCTGTCGAAAGGTCAATGACATTTCTTTTTCAGTCAGATTACCGCTTTCAGAACGACTTTAGGAGCAAAAATCCCGTGGGGTAAATATTTACCCCGGTTTGTAGTTTAAAGGTAAATAAAATGGGTTGGTAGTCGGGGGAAATGAGAAAAATGACATTTTTGGTTGACCAGAAAATAAAATAGAAATGCTAGTTGTAACAAACTTACCATTGTCCTTCGCGTGTCCCTGTGATAACTTCCGTTTGGATCCAGTCGGCAACGAATCGATGCTTCTTTGATGAACGACCGCAAGTTCCTCGCCGTGAAGTCTAGCGTGTTCGAGTAACTCCCTGGAGACGAAGTAAATTCGCGTAAAATACGAAAATTCGTGCAGTGACGATTGAAACATTATCATTGCCGAGAAATTCATCCGTGTACTAACTTTTTTGTGCTCACGTAATAAGGACACAGGTAACACTTGAATATCGCTTCGAGATTCGGACGATGATGAATTCGATGTATCGCCATGGCTGTTGCATCGTCGCTGATGTACGGACAATCCGGACAAGTAAATTCGTTCTGCTGCAAGATTCAATGAAAATTTATTTGAAAAACTTCATTCAAAACGATTCTCTCTATTCTGTTTGTTTTCCCTAAATGGTTTTCTTCAAAATGAAAGTTTTGGTTTTTTGCCATAAATATCGCAGATTTTTTTGTGTCAAAAGTTAATAGGTCATATTTTGAAATGACCGATTACCTTTTCGCTACTTTCATTCCCCTGCTCGGTCGTTTCGTAATGAGTCTTGACATGTGTAAGTACAGTCTCCTTGTTGGAAGAACGAAAGTTGCATCGTTTGCATTTCCATAGAGTACGTTTCGTCTCCTCGTGGGAATTGACGTTTGCAACTGACGTTAGAGGAACAGAATTGGCTGATAATATCGAGACAGCGTTTATCGCAGTGGGTGGATTGGTCTTGAGCAGCGATTGTCCTTGACTTCGAGCAGCAGACTTTAACGGCGGTGGTGGTCGTAGATTCAGAGCTGTGAGAATGCTTATGGAATTCGTTTCGGTGTTTTCGACGACGGCTGGAGCTGGCGTGAGTTCCGGTGGTCCACAAAAATCCTTGTTATCGCTCATGATCAGAACTTTGTTGGGTGGCTCGTCGATCTGAGCCTCTCCGGACGCACTCTCCTCCAATCCAATGTCCTCGGTACCCTGATATTTCAATGACACGTTTACGAATCTTTTCCCACCCTCTCGAGGAACACGAGTTGTCATAAATTACGAAAAAGCTGTCGATGCACCGACGATTTTTCGCCATCGTCTCATTAATCTTTGAATATCTCATTTTATTTTTCTAAACAGTAGTCCCGAATGATGAAAAGTGTCCTTTCGTCGATTGCATCAATGCGACAAACGGGGATAAAATGTAGATAATTGTGGGTGTTTTTTTTTAAAGTAGGTTTCGATATTCAACTAAATTTGCTGTGTTTTAAGATACAGTGTGACGAGCCAAGGTTTTAACAAAAAGCGAACAAGTTTTGCCCTCTTCTCGAAACGATTCAACGTCAAGGAACACGAATATCTACGAATATTGACAAAATTTCAATTCGACAGATTTTTTCTTCGGAAAGAGGCGCAAATTTAGCTTTTGCCAACCGATTAAAACGCACAGATGAAACTTTTCGCAGTTGACCAATCGTCCGCCTGGCGAACCATTCGCGAACACATGATTTTTTCGATGGAAAGCGGGGTCAATGAGATCACTAATACGAAATGAGAAGCGAAAAAGACGTCGTTGAGAATGCGGAGGCGTTAACGAAAGGAAACGGAAATGACAAGCGAGTCGATAAAATTGAGTCGCTCGTCTATGAAAATGAAATGAAAACAAAACCGAACGAAACCAGGATGATATTAATCTTTCCGCAATGATCTACCAGCTACCAAAAATGACCAACGAAACAGACAACAATAACGAAATGAAGAGAGAAAAAAAAGCACAAGCCAACGAACAAATCGCAGTAATGCTATGACTAGGGCTTTTCTGACCTGAGCGAGATACTTGTTGTACTTGGAATAATTACGTCGGCCAGTTTCGTCGGTCATAAGAACTCTTGCGGTCATGTGAGCCGGATCTCTAGCAGCCTTGAGCTTGATGTGCTTTGTAATATCCCACCGCCAGTTCGATCTGTACGCGCAGAGCGAACATTCAAACGGTTTACGATTCAAATGACCCACAATATGTACGTGAAATCGGCTTGCCGTTGATGCCCAGAATGGACAATGAGGACACTTGAACACCCGACGTCCAATCGTGTGGCTCTCGACCTGCCAAAATCATGTCGTTTCCTCATTCACAAAAACCAGGAATGCGTATTTCTACAATGACTCTTGGACTTGGGCGCGTCTTTATGTTCGTGTATGTGTGTGTGTGTGTGAGAGAGATAGAGAGATAGAGAGAGAGAGAGAGAGACAGAGAAAACAAAAAGAAAAATAAAAGATCGAAAATGAAGAAACCAAAAGAATTGACAGAAAAACGGAAAGTTTGAACTGAATAAACGAAAAAAAAAAAACAAAAAAAAATTCTTTTAAACTAAACTTGAAAAAAAAAACAAAGAAAAATCAAAATTATAACCCGTACCGACGATCCAGAAGAATTCAGTCCTCCATAACTCCCGTCCCAGTCCACTTGAAACGGAAACTCAAAATCGCCAATGTACGATTGCGCTTCATAATTCGTACAATTTGCTGGACTTTCCAGGCAACTATCGTAAGTCGTTAAGTCATTGCTCGTCATTTGACAATTATTCATGTGCATTTGAAGGTCGTCGGAACTCTTACAACGCCTTCTACACTTGGGACAGCGCGATATACCGACCGATACACTCAATGCTGTATGATGGGTCTGACTATGACTGGCCAATTCCTCCTGGCTACTAGCTTTGTAGGTACACCAACACTTTAAATCGTTCTGGCTACTTACGGCCACTTGCGAAACACCCGTGATGCTGGCGCTCGTTGACATCAATCTTTCCTTGAGCTTGTCGAAGAACGAAGCGTTCCTTTTCTCAAACGAATCACCGGGGACAGCCTCCTTTTTCGTACCACCGGACTGCCAAAAAAAACAAAAAATTCAATCGCTCACATATAACAAGCAAGAAAATTTCATCGAAAATGTATACATTCCTCTCGTTTATTTTGTCCTCTGGGATTTAAATTCATCAACTGTCAATTCTAAAAAGTTAAGTACCTCTGTCACGTGCTCGTAAACGGCAAGAATATAAATCCGCTCGAGGATAAAAGATTTGTACGGATAATTTTAAACGATTTTCAAAAAAAGCAATATAAGATATAGATCTAACCAAAATGTCTTCAGCTTTCGAGCTGCTCGGTTATGCCGGCAAAATGTGAAAATGCAATACAACAAAAAATGTGCAAAATTTCACCGCCGAAATCGTGACAGAGTGTGGACGTGTAGCGATTAAAAATACATTCAGCAACATCGTAAAACCGTACGGTTTTATATTGTAGCACAAAGAGTAACGAAACTTTTGGCTGATACTAAAAGATTTTGCGTATTCCATTTTCGTTCTTTTCAACGTTCCTGAAATCAGACCTTTTTCTTTTTCTTTTCAAATGCTGTGAATTTTGTGGAAATGCACACTGCGTGTAGCTCTCTTGTGTCCGAGTTTAGTTTGTGATTATGTTTGTTAAAAACATGTGAAACTTGATTGTGATTCATACCTCTCTGTTACCGTAGAGCTTCGCAATCTCGGTGTCTCGAGCGATACGAGCCAGTTCCGGCCTCACACGCACCCTCGGAACTTTGAGCGGCGTCGAACGGGTTCCATTCGACGCGCTCTTGCTGGAGGGAGAATCGCTTTCCGGACTGAGTGGAATCAGCATCGGCATTGGTTTACGACGTTTTATCGGTGACGAGGAAGGAGGCGCGTGTGATTCCGCCAAATGCCGCTGCATCTCCGAGTCCCACGCTGTGATGAATTGGCAACCTTTTTCTTCGCATTTCAATGCTATACATTCAGCACCGGCAATTGCGTTTCTTTGCTCCTCCGTCGAATTCTCATCAGCCTCGGAGCAGGGGGACTTCGACGGATTCTGCTTTTTCATAGGACTCTCCGATTGATCCGCATCTCGATAATCACTCGCTCCTACCTGCGAATTCGAAGAGAGAAATGTGCGGCTGAAACCTCGATGCGCTGTGAAAATCTCAAAGCTTTCCCACTCGAGACAATTCTTAATCGGGAAAAGTGCACGTAGGTACGTTTTTTTGTCAAAAGGTTGGAGGATATTTCCTTATGCGCATTTATGAAAAAAAAATAATTGATTTTGACGCACGTTTTTTTTTTTTTGAATTAATTGCAGAGGAATGATTCGACGATTCTCTGGAACAAGAATTTTCGATGTTTTTCGATGGTGTACCTGATTGTAACGCTTTGGGCCATTTCGCAATTTCCTGTCGAACGGTGTGTTGAGTCGTCGATGAGCTTGACCGACCGGAGGCTCGTGATGATTCGTTTCGTGAACGGTCAGGCTCTGACGTATGTCAGCGGTGAAACTACACGCTCGGCATTGAAAAGCCCCGCCGCCGCCGTGATTTCGCGTATGTCTATCCAAATTCCACTGGAATTCGGAAATTATCGTTGAAAAGCGAATAATAAAATTATACGAGATGTCGGAAATAGCCAATTTTTGCTCATCATCGTTTTATCGATCGCGCAATTTTTCGATTACCCGCGGGAAAAGTTTCTTTCGCATTTCGACTACTCGCGCACATGCTGTCCGAAATTATCGAGTTATCGTTTTAAAAGTTTTACCAGTAAAAAGTAAATACCGACCTTGTAGGGTGTACGAAAATCACAATCGTCGCATTTGATCATAGGCATCGAGTGATACTTGACGTGTTTCGTGTACCGCGCCCTAACGTGCGTCATGTAAGTACACTTGGTGCATCGAAAAAAACGTCTTTTAAGGTGGTGAACCCGTTGATGGGTTTCCAATTCGCTCGCGGTCGTCGCGACGTGAGGACACATCGCGCATTGATGGACCGAGTTTTCTTCGGTGGCTGGCGCATCCTCTGCTGCTTTGTGTTCCGAATTGTAATGCTCGCTAAGAGTCTTCGGATGCTGACAGACGAAATCACAGTGCGGACAATCGTAACTTCGGCCCTTACAGGGACGAAAGTTTGATGTGAGATGAAGTTGAGAAAGAATTCAAAGAAATCGCTAAACGTTTTGGAGCTTTTGGGAGTATCGAGTTGCAAAGAGAGAAAAAAATCGTTAAATACCTTTTCTTTGTGCTCGTCTCTCAGATGTTGGAGATACTCCACCAGGGTGGGAAATCCGACCGGCGTTTTACACGTTTTGCACTCGTAACTTTTATCGGCTTCCGATTTGTCTTCCAAAATACTTTCTTCCTGTTCGTCTTTGATGGCAATGTGAAGCTCGTCGTCGCTCAGCGTCTCGGAGGAATCTCCGTTCTTGTCCAGATTCTCCAAACTTTGGTTTATGCTCTCTTCTCGCTCGTTGGTCTCGGAAACTTCGCTCTTGCGATCTGGCGTCTGCGGCGAACGATTCAGCGTCCGAGGTCTCAGACCTCTAAGTCTCGGTGAACGCTCCGCCATTCTTTTTTAACACACGACAGCTCCGTACGGCTGTTGTTAGATATTCATCGCTGAAACAATTGGGGGAATTTGATTTTGGAGGAACGAATAATCCGGCGTAACGATATGTTTTGTCATATTGTCGAAAGAGCCTGCGAGTTACAAGTTTGCGGAGAATTTGTGGAACGTAAAAACACTGCGACAAAAACGATATCAAACGTCGGGGTTTATTTTCTCTTTGTACAGTTTAACGCTTTTATCGCGAAATCTGTGACGAACATATGATTGACTATCGAACGTTGCGATGTGATCAAACAAAATGCTTTATCCCCCTAAATATTGATTTTAGAATCCACGTTACCATTCCAGTTCTTTCTTATTTTACGTCTCTCACGTTATTCGCATAACGATTTATTTAAAAAAAAAAACGTGAAAAAGATGCGAATCACGAGACAACTTCCGCTTTTCCTCGTTGCGAATATTAAAAAAAAAAGATACACGGTCAAGGTCGAAGTTCTTTTACGTAATTCCAAGCACTTGTCGTTATTCGTGAAATTTAATCAATTAGGAATGAAAAAATCACGGTTATTTATAAAGCTTCTCCGTGTACGTTTATCAATAAAATTATCGAATATGCCGTGTTAGCTTGACGCAAGAGTTTCCTCCATTTCGGAGTCTCGGACGGTCACCGCACGATGGCCGCGAAGAGACACTATCGCCATTGATCCCACCGATTTCCGCTTCTTTTTGAGTCACGAAATAAGAACAACTTCCGGTTGAAGAAAACTACGAGACGAAAAAAAAACGCTTGCCGTACACTCGCGTGTACGTCCGATACGAAATTCGACGCTTCATCCACGGTTAATCACTGTTTAAAAGACCGATTTGGGTCCATACCGGAAGAAGAAAAAACAAAACGAACCTTTTGCTGTTTTCCCTAGTTGGCCGGATGTAAAGGGAGGAATGAATTTCAGACCTTACAGACGCGAGCAAAAGCAATATGGCGTCGGAACAAATAGCTCGCTCTCACCTCCTCCTTTTTCTTCCTTCGCTTCTTCCTTTTCTTCTTTCACGGCGTGTTTACGTCCACGCCGCCCTGTGTACTGGCTGTACACTGCACGGCTGTGGCTGGCTGTGGCCGAGAACCACGAGCTAAACCAGCAGCAATGTGAGAGAGAGGCTTTACGGAGCGAGCCGAATTTGCCCGAACAATCGTATCGTGTGTGTATGTGCACGCGGTTTATCGCGAGACTGAAGGGAAAATCGGGAGGGTTTCAAAGTCCCCTGACGATTTCCTCTTCGGCTCCCGTTTAATACATTGTAAAATCGGCATACCTCAAAACGCCTTGCTCCGCGTCTATTTTCATTGCAGGCCATGCGACATATTTGACGAACGGACGCGATCGAGTGTAAAGCAACGAACCGGACATGAAGCTTTTCAGTTTGGAAAATCCTTCGAGGAAGTTAAAAGTCTGCTCTTCGATAAACGAAAATAGGGTCGCATTAATTACGAGAGAGAGAGAGCCCCTCCCGCAAACCGGATGACTTGACTGGCTGGGAAGTAGCGCAGAGCCAACAACGCGCCATCTGCAATTCCAATTCTGATTCTGGCCTCTTCTCTCCCTCCTCTTGCCGTTGCCGTACGACGACTTCCCCTACTTCGCAGACTCCCATCCCTCTCCAAACTCCCTGTACACGCTTCCTCGAGCGACGTTTTATTTCACCTCCCCCCTTGTCGTGGCACGCGCCCCTTACCCTCCCTTCCTCGTACTATCACGCTGTATACTGTATAGTGGAAGCACACGGAGAGAAACCCGGAGACCCAGCAATTCATCGCTGGTCCGGGATGTCGAATCTTCATCCTTTTCACGCTGGCGTCCTTCGACGAAAAGTGCTGCTTTTCGCCGTCTTCCACGTCTGCTTGCAGAACTCTGCGCCTTTGTGACGCGTCGTATTCTCGGCGCACTTTCAATATCTTTTTTTTTCTATGCTTTCCCTCTTCTTCACGGAAGAGAGATGATAAATTTTCGTTGTTACGTTATTGATCTATCTCTTTCGCTCAGACTACCTGCGAGGATGGTCTTCAAGCGTGTCTATGATAAAGTTTACGCCAAAACGAACGTTTGTTTCATCCAACAATGCTGGATGTAAATAAACTCTGGTCTACATAAGACAACCTATATCAAATACATACAAGTACGGGAATTGGTAAGATTTTATTTTGTATTGGATGTCGCACCACCCGATTTTGCGAGTTATATTATACGACGCTGCCTCGACAGAGGGCGTACGTGCGCAGATGTTGCTCTTGTCGTTGTACACATACGCGATTTGCGACAGGCGAGTCATCGTCCATGATTCTATGGTCGGCGTCCTCGCTCGTGTGCAAATCACACGGTAAATGATTACTATCACGCGTATTCGCTACACTTGAATATTTATCACATTTATCGAATTTATTAAATTTAGTTTTTACATATATACATTTTGATAGCAGCACAATGGTCGTGTAAAAGCAAATATTACGCCAACTTCAAAACGCTCCAACGGTATTTGCCAAAATAAAAATAAATATTAAATATGGTTATAGTTCTCTCTTTTATTATGCCACAGGTGATTTAAGCGACGAAAAGTCGCGATCTGTCACTGATAGACTCTGATCGACTTTGTACAATTAATATATAACAAAATAACTAATCTCCATTATGAGTGCATACGTATTGTTAACACTTTTTTTTCTCATGTACATATTTGTCATCATGAAATGAATGTTGCAATACTATTATTACGTTTCCAGTATACACCTGGAATAAACGCGTTTATTATTTTTATAGATGACAGCCTGTAAACTTATGCTGTAATCATATCCGTATTCCAATGATTTCGTTGATTATACGTGTACGTGTATACCAATCGCGATTAACTAATAGTCAGCCCATATGCATAGGCGCCATGTTTTTAGGCGAGTCAGGTTATGCATCTGTTGACGATTTGCTGTACTGTCGCGAAAATGCTGAGCTAATCAGAAAATCAGATTTCGATATCGAAGCCTGTCGTAGTTCGCGGAATACTGCCACGTTGAGAAAACATTGGTACAACTGCTTTGTGTCAAACTGCATATAATCGTGTCACAACAAGGACGCTTCTACACGCACAGCGGAAAGACTGTTGGCTAATCTTTCGTATCGACACCGTATCACCAAAAAAAAGGGACTAACCTAACATGCATATGAATAATGTATAAAAATTACGTTTTTAGCTACATACATACCGTTTATACATGTATGATTTTTTTATCCCTTTACTTAGCAGCAATTATACCATCTCGTGAACACGCCTGTAGGTGTGTATATAAAGATATATCGCACACTCGAATATATTTCTTATCTTATTTTGATTACAAGCCGCCATCTTGGAAGAAATACAGGCATAATTGCGAATGGCGAATAATTGTACGCGGAGCAAACACAATCCGAAAGATTTCTGGTTCACACAACGCTTATAGAAAGAGGGCCTCTGCTCGATATTATATATATTTATGGATATTTGTATCTACGTTTTCATGTACACACACACATACACACAGAACACACACACACACACACACACATATCTCTATGTAATTTAATGTAGGCGCTTCGTGAGTACAGAGAGACATTAGTAAAAACGTTTGTGCGAATAAATGCTTCCATACAATGACGATAACGTATGGATATTCCAGTAATATTGCCCCTGTTTCGTTCTCTGCTATGTTATGTGTTTCGACATCGATCGCTTGGTGTGCGTTCGCCACGTTGCGAGGAAAAAAGTTTTTAGGACGCTGCGCGTAATATCCAGCTCAGCGACATAATCACTGTACGTCAACTACGCTCAGCCAAGTAGACACTCGAGTATCCTGAAGACGAGTATGTCTGTGTATTTTAGCATTTTATCATTGATAATAACGCTTGCTCGATGACCGATTGCATGCGCGCGTGTACTATATACGCGCTCATCTCCTTGTGCATTCGCTATGCGGGCTGTGTGTGTTATATCGTGGTACGTTCACAACAAACGGATACTGCTCAAATGTCTCAGAAAAAGATAAAGGTCACTGCCGATGAGGCGAGAGAATTTACATCAAAACAACGGGAATTATAAGTTTCAATGATTTTTTGTACGCGTGTCTATAATGTCCTTTAACTTGTTGACAAGGCATTCCATTTGCTGCGAATCATAAAAAAAATTCCTTTCAGCAAATCGCCTATAAATATACACGATCGTATGGGAATACAGGTGTAAAAATACTTTTCCTTTATCTGTTACCGACAGTACGCAGATAAGATATTCTTCAGCGCGAATGCACGCACGCTCTCTTTCTCTCTCTCTTTGTTCTTTTTTATATATGCGAAAGAGAGTAAAAAAATAATACACAAAATCAGATATATACTTTTGCTCGTGAAGAGTATAACAATCAGCAGTAACATAGCAGACTTTATTTCCAGCTGAAGTCTGATTTTCTATCTCCGTATTTGAAACTTAAGATGGCGTTGTATGCGAAGGTCTCCGTTGCGCGCTGCATTTGAATGGTATTTAATTGCGTTTCGTTTATTTTTTATACTTTCTTGTGCTCATTATGTGTAGAAAAAAGTATATATTGGACAAACATACTGACTCGTTGAAATACAAAAAATGCAATCTTGTTTTAAATAATGGCTTTTTTTCATTATGCTAAATGCAATCTCCAAAGTACCTTTTTTGCGGTCCCTTCCAAAGCTCTACCAGTACAAATTTTGTTATCTGTTTTTTTTTATTTTTTGTTGAGGGCGGCTAATTCTGTTAATTTCGACATCAGTTTTTAATAAAAATGAAAATGTATTGCATTTGCATTTTCATTGATTCAATCGATTGGCAAGTTCCATCTAATGTGGCTAACTGTGGTACCGGTTTGAACCGTTAGTTCAAAAAAAAATTGTATAAACGGCAAACGTGTGCCAACCGTGTATAAACAATTCATTGAAAACGAAATTACTTTTTCCATTTTGGAGGAGAAGCTAACTCTGTACCGATCGAACGTTTCACGGAATATCCCCGGAAAGACATCACTGTCGACATCTAGCGGCGACAGAAGCAACGACTCAACCTCTCTTTACCGTTCATTAGTGTGTACATAGAGCAAAATCCACTTGGCGTTACGAACGCTTTGATGGGGTCGAATTTGTATGTTAAAGCATAGGAAACTGAAGCATTTGAAGCGTTTGTAGCGCCAAACGGATTTTGCCCATAGACCACGAAAGAAGAACACGAAAAGTGGAAAAGTGCATAGAACTCTGGGTTATATCGCGAAATGAAAGGAATGTAGGATAACAGAATTATTAATACTCGGTCAGTGGCACGTATTTATTTACAACATGGCCATGTAAAACGGAGACGTGACAAAGACACTCGGGAAAACGCATGAAAAAAGTTTCTCGATAGAACAGGATCGTGACAAGACGAAGCATCGACATGCGCATTCTCGAGTCATGACATCATCCATGACCGCCATATTGTTTTATAGTTCGGGAAGAACACACTGTCTTTTTTTTTTTAGAAGAAAAAAATAGAAATATAAACTCTGCTCGCGGTGAATACCGTAATTCCATCTTCCTTTCTTCCTCTTCTAGCCGGTTTCAAGCGAATCTCACGACGTGTGTTATTCTCCCGTTTGCCTGCGTGACAATACAGGGAAACGATCGTACATGCACACGTTACAGAAAAATCTTGATTCGTGAATACGTACATGTAGTGTGAGGTCATGCGGTGAATTTTGCGTCGGAGTAAAAGTATTGAAAAAAAAAAAAATCCAAGTTCCGTAATTATATTTTTGATAGGGTCCAACGAGTGGGAAATTATTGCAACGATGACAAGCTTTTTAAACATCTAGTGTACACTTTATTTTATTATATCAACGTTTGCGAAAAATGGCCGAAAATCTTGGGAAGAGACCCTCGAAGGGAATTTTAAAAACGTCCAGTAGTTTTGACAGCCAAGAAGCACCGAGGTAAATACTAATTTTCGTTTTTTTACTTATTTATCGAAGGCACGTTTTCAATATTGATAAATTCGCGAATGTAAATATAAATTCCTGCAACAAGTTGAATGTACTCACAGATCGTGCATGTTTTGCTTATATATCGTATTAATTTATCTTTATTGTGTAAGAATGTTAAAGCCTAAATCAGTCTAACATTCTTACACAATAAAATGACATCAAGCTGAACTGTGTAAATTGAATGACGGCGTTGCTTGAAAATAATTGTAAATGAATATTTGAGGAAATTCTGGTAAAAAATTTGTAGACAAAAATGCATTCACAGAGCAAATGTGATTCTCGCCGTTCCCCTAATTGATTGCGTCTATACAGGGGATTTAGGATAAATACTAAATGGACCGTTTAAAGTATAAGCAAATTTTGTTAATAACGGTGTTGTTATTCCTTTTTTGCAGACCGAACAAGGAGACGAAATGGGATGAGATGAACATTATAGCGACGTTACATCCGCCCGAAAAAGATTACGGTCATATGAAAATAGATGAGCCAAAGACGCCGTACAATTACGAAGGTGTCGGTCATGAACAGGATCACGATGAACTTGATTCCGCGATTATCGCAGAAAAGTAAGTCGATTACCGCAAAATGCAGTTAAACCGTTCTTCCATATCTTATAAAATTGTTCGAAATATTGAGTGGGAAAATATTTTGGTAATTATTTCATTATCGTATAATCACGATGCAATCAGAAAATCATTACATGAAATTTTTTTCGGTTTTACTGTCTTGCCGACGAAAGATATATATGCATAATTTTTATCTAGTGTTGTTTCAAGTTCCGCTGTAAGAGGCAGTGTGTTCACGCATATTTTTGCGATGATAAAATCTAAAGATCCAAACATAAAGATTTCGTGAGGGAAAAAAAAGTTCAAACGCGCTCAACTCCAAAGGCTATTTCTTCGGTTTAGCGTCGAAACAATTCGTACTAAGAATCTAAGAGTAGAAACATCGCGAAACTAAAAAAAACAACAATTTCTCCACATTAGGCTAGCAAAGAGTAGCAAGCCCAAGATATTTGAGGAATTTAGCGACGACGAGGAAGAAGAAACTCCCGAAGAGAGAGGTAGGTTGAATTTTCATCCATCTTCCGCTTCGTGCAATCTCACAACTGCTATCATACATGTGGTGAAAAATAAATAATAAAAACGAACAAAAACTCAGAAAAACGGAGAGCTTTCGAGGCAAAGAGAAAGGGCCACTACAGGGAATGGGAGGCTGTTCAATTGGCGCGAAAAAAGCTTCTCGAAGAGGACGAAGATGAGGAAGATGATGAAGACGAGGACGACGAAGAGGAAGAAGGCGGCAAGGAAGACATTGAGGCTGACGACGACGAATCTTTGGACAGCAACAATTCGGAGAATCTCAGCAAGTGCGTGCCATCCTGTGATAGTGAAAGAAAGTCAGAGTCACATTCGGCGCAATAAACATACGCCGACATACACGCGGACACACAGACACGCAAATCACCGTGATGAATTTTCGTTTTATTTCCTCTTGGAAAATGAGGTGTTTGGACAAGTTTGAGCTTTGAGGTCATTCGATAACGATATATATACATATATATATTAGGTTGGTTAGGAAGAGAATGGATTTTCCTCCATCCCGGAAAATATTTACATTTTTTGAACAAAAAGTTCCACCGGAAAGGATTCGGCTGTACCTTCATCCCGGAGCTAGGGGTTAAATCGTCAATTGTACCATTAAATTGAAATGGAAAATTCGCGATATTTTTCTTATTCCTTCTTAATGAGTCTGCCGTGTAGGGTATCGAATTCTCAAGAAAAAAACTCTCAGGTCCGAAATGATGGGTTCGACGATTTTGAGGTTATGAACGAAACGAAATATGGTCGAATATTCGGTTTTTAATCGGTATTTCAATATCTTTTATCAATACCATCGAACAGAATTGCCATTTGAATTATTTATTTAACCGTCAAACGATTCAAACATTTGTTCGAACTTTTGCGATTTCGGTTCTTGTATCGCCCGAACGATTGATCCTACAGTCTTGAGTTTGAGAGAAGTTTTTCCGAGGATTCAGTAGCTCAAAACGTACATTCGGAGAATGAAAAATTAGATATCAAAAAATGCAAAAATATCGCACGAGGCATTTTTCCATGTTCATCAAATGGGAAAATTGAGCCCAAATGCTCCGAGATGGCGTACAGCAAAATCCTCTTTGTGGCGTTTTTTTTTAACAATTCAAACACACATACAGTCATTCTACTCAACTGTATTCAGTTTTCCCCTGACAATATGCGTTTTTCGCATTAGTGTGGTGAACCTGTGACTCTCGTAGATGGCGAAAAGGGCATTTCTCGTAGAGCAAATTTTCGTAACCGTTATACAGAGGAGTAGCGTTATTTGCGAGGAATTCGAGGGACGATCATATGTGTGTGAATGCTTATTTTCCAATGTTGTACGTATGTATACGAAAATACATATATACATGCGCTAAAACTTGTTTTAGATGGCCAAAAGATGGGAAAGCAAAAAAAAGAAACAGAGTAATCATTTCCTATGTGATATAGCGTTATTTGTAAGTCGTCGATAGGCGTCTTTAATAATGGCTTCCAATTTGAGTATGGACGAGTGTCCGGCAAACTATAGAAAGTTGTATTACTTTTACAACGAATCAAAAGTTCATGTTTCAAGGCACGACGTGTGAACTACGTGTAATTTAGTTGCTAAGCTCGATCGCTGAATGAAGAGTACGGAGGGGAGGGAAATTAACCATCGATTTAATTATCTTTTTTTTTATATCGCTTTTATTCGATCATTTGGCATCGCGGCTTAATCATTTTTTAAATTCTCTTTCGTTTGGAAAAAGGCTCGCGAGGATCGCAGGCGATTCGATCTAGTCAAATGTTCGTAAATATTTTCGTTTGTAATTGACATATCCTTGGAAGAAAAGTTTGAAGACGTCGGAGATATATATTTTTTTTCATTAATATCGAATTTCGTACAAATACGTCATTTTTTCCCCATCGATTTCATCTCCAGTTTACTCGTTATTACCTCCGCGAGAAAACGACTGTTTTTCTTTCGCGAAATTTCGAATCTTTTTAATCCTTTCAATGGACAAAAGAAAATGATCGATAATCGTCGACGTAACGTAACCTCAAAATGACGATCTTTAGTTTATTCTCATCCGTTGGATATCACATGCAAAGCACAAAGTTCGCGTACAGAGACGAAGAAATACCAATGTGATGTACATCTCGTAACTTTCAATGTGTCGCTTATAATATTTATTTAAGATCACCGTTTAATGACTCGGACAAAGACGCAATTTACGCTTCTTGAGGAAGTTTATTTTCCATTGAATTCCGTAAGGATTACACGAAAAATGCATACTATTCGCACCCTCATACTTCCCCTTGGCAATATTTTCTTTCCATCGTTTTGTTTTTCACTTTGCGATTTCATTTCTGATATTAACGACGTTCTTTTTAATTCCTCTGTTTACACCTTTCGTGATAATAATGACGCTGGAATTGGTTCGTTAGCTATGATAAAAATAATGTCTATATTCGTTCGTGCGAGTGATTGAAAAGACGGAAAGAAAGAACAAAACTGCATTTGAAAGCCTGCTGTAGAATTTAACCTAGATCGTGTAATTTATTATAGTGAAAAACAAAGAGCAGCTGTATTATTGATTGCTTGGGGTTAAATTTCACGCGACAATTGACTCGTTAAAACTTTAATCAAAGGAACCTTCTTGTGAAAAATCTTCCATAGATTATTCGTTGAAAATATCCGACAGCAACAACGCCCGACTCTTTGAGATTTTTTAACGTGGCTGTACTTTTATTTTGAGAGTAAAGTCGTCCATGAAAATCAACGTTTTATTGGAAATTTTCTACTCGTTGGAGCAGAGTATTCGTCGGCACAAAGCTGAAAAGCATTTCAAAAATGGCAAATTTATCATCATTTTTTTTTGTCAATACAGAGATAAAGTAGAAAAAAAGTGTTTTTCCCCCATAAACCTAAGCGTGAAGTTTACTCTCAAGCGGCGGATTCTCGCGTAACACAGCTTCCAAAGATGATTTTTCGATCGAAAAAACACGACCTCGTCATTTCGTCAAAAAATATCGGTGATCGAAATGGTGTCGTCGGCGGCTCGCAAAACGTGAAATATTCGAAAACATCGGAAACTTTGAAAGCAGAATAAAAAACGTTTTGACAATTAGTCCGAAATATTGCATAAAAAGTTGAAAATATTCATCTTTGGAGGGGGGGAGGTGAAATTCCGTAGTACAAAAAAGTTTATCATTCGGGAATAAAGTGTTTCGTATCGTCGACGAAGATATTTTTGAAAAACGATAAAATAACGACGATACCGAAGCAAAATTCTCGATCAACGTGCATCGAGACTAATTTCTTTTTTTTCTCAATACGTATCATCACGTTATGTGGAAAAGATCTGAGAAAAAGCGCTATGAATTATCGCTGTTTAAAAAAAAAACATTTTTTTTTCAATCTGTTACGCGAGAATCCAGCATCCTCCCTCGTAGTAAAGATATATATTTAGATTTGTACTTGTACCTAAAAAGAAAAACAGACAACAAGAAAAAACAATGACACACGAGGGGACATTAAGGGAATCGGGCGCTAATAGTTTATCGAGAATAAGACAAAACGCGAAGGGAACACGATCGAATGTGTAACGCGAAATAACGTTTGAATCAACAAGTACATGTCACGTATGCAATGTTTAGGAAGAAAGCGAGTCCCGTCGCGAAGGAGAAGGGAAAGCCCAAAATGACGCACGGTTGTTCCACTTGCGGGGCTTTCGCCACGTATCGCAAGAAATCGGATCATTGAGAGAGAGCGAGAGAGAGAGAGAAAAAAGTGATGAAACGAAAAGGCAAAGAATAAAAAAAAAATTGGAGGAATCGTCGTGAATTATCCGGGATGCTGCTGAGAAATCGATATCAAGCCTGAACAAGAGAGATAAATGGACATCGTAAAGAGATGTATTCGAGTGCGATTGAAGAAAACGTAAATTGAATTGAACGAAAATAAAAAAAAAACAAACAAAAAGCAAATCCTTGTAAAGCCATTAGTATTACGTCGATAGTATTCGCTGTAGTGCTTGAACCATCGCCGTCCTGTGGATTAATATAGGGAAGAGGAGAGGAGCGAGAAAAAAAGTCGGAAGAAAGAGGAAAATTGGAAATAATCCTGAGAACGAAAACACCATTATAGAGCATTCGCAAAACGTCAATATTTTATTTATTATCGGCCTATCGAAAGTACGGCTGCGATCATTATTATTACTTTTGGTATTATAATTTTTCGACGAAATTTCGAAGGATGTAACGTGTTGTAAATTGTAACTCAACAAAAGAATATAATAAATTAGTTTAGAATATCTCACGTGTCCGTCAACTGAAATAAATGCTGAAGAAAATCCGATGTTTATTGACTCTGTTGATAAATATAAATGATATACAAATATATATAAATGGTACATGGTACATATGGTACATACACGGCACAATGTGGAAATGTACAGGGTGTTCCATTTTTATCATTCATGAATAAACGTAGGAATGAATTATCGAAGAAAACTAAAAAAAAATCGACGAATTCATATCAACCGATTGATATCGTAAAATAATTCAATTCTTCGTTGTCTTTCTTCTGCTCAAAACTCTTCGTGGAGCAAAAAAATCGCGCGAGTCTCTGAGGAAGGAGGAATAAATTTTGAAAGTCGAAGAGTTCCCTTCGAAGATAGTTTGGTCGAAATTACGGAAATTAAAATCCAATTGGAATTGTTTTCAACACGACGAGAATAGCATGAAACAATTTTTCATTCGGAATTTTTTACTCGTCTTTTTTTAATTAACGAATTGAAGCGGTGGAAGTTGATGGAGCATTTTTCGAGTTTATTTGATGAAGAAAATACGTAAAGTTTGTCATTTTCAAGATTCCATGATGTTGTTGTTTTGAAGAACGAGAAAAAACCTGATTTTTTGTTAAATATCAAATTATCAATATTGGACCATTCGGGAAATGTTTGTACTTACCTTTGCGAGCATCTCCGATGATTTTGACAGTATCGAGTGGAAAAAACGAATTTAAAAAAAATGGGACATCATTTATTTTCAATGTGTCTATACAGCAGAGATATTATGAATTCATAGTGGCTGAGAGAATCGTAGTTTGTTCGAAGAATATCTTTTAAGAATGAAATAAAATCGTCGAGTGGACAAAGTGTTTTTTAATGCGATTACATTTTTTATCTGAAAATCCCATCCATGCCTCTTTGATTTTTCTCCTCGAGTCTTCTGTTGATGATTTTTTTTAAATATCCCCCCCAGATATTAATCACTCCAGTGAATTTTCGATCAATCACGCAGCGTGCTTTTTTATACATTCTCACAGTCCTATCGCCTTTATTCCTCGAAATCATAATAATAAAATTAATCACGCTCCACTCCCATCATTATATCAATGCGAAATTTGACGAACCGAATAAAAAATATTAAATAAAGTAAATTCTCGTCGCAAACACACGTAGACATTTTACGAAAATCATTATTTTTTTTCGAAAAATCGGTATATTTCAGAAAAAAAAACTGCCTTTTTTTCTCGAAACGAAGTTTCTTTTTTCACCTGCCTGACATTCTGGGGGAAAAACTATCGCGTCTACGAAGCTTATGATCATCAATCCTTTTTTCAATCCATTTGATACATTTCTTACAGGATCTACGTTGAAAAAAGTTCGTAATATCGAAATATTGATTTCGATCGTTGTATTAAATTATATTAAATATTTATCATAAACACTCGCGATACTCATTGAATTCGAGGTTTTTCGTTGCAAACTCTCGTGATACAATATTCCTCCAGCATTTACGGCGGATCAACGAGGGAGATTGCAACAGGTGTGGTTCGCGTTGTCATTTACCCGTAAAGATAGCGAGGTGTCGCGAGGCGTTCTGTGTGTATTTCCTGAAAATCCAACAGCGCGTAAAGTCGAGATATCTCGCCTCGTGGTGAACTCATCCCTCCTCTCTCTTTTCCGCTCTACCACCGAGTTTCAGTTCGATATCGCGAGTAACGTGGCAAGCTTTTATTCATGCGTCTCCTGGGTGATATTCGAAATCATCGAAACATCGAACATCCGGGTGTATCGAGTTTAAAACACAAGTAAGTTCGACAATGCGACGGGAGGAGAAAATGTAACAATCGTGAAGTGCCATTTTGAAAAAAAAATTGTTTTTTTTGGCTCGTTCATCATCGAATTAAAGCGTCTGACGTTCGCAATGATTATCATTCGCTTTATATAACTCGGCGAGTGTAGACGACCGTGACCATGGGTAATGGACTACCTGGACTTTTGCGCCATTATTCGCATCATTATCGTACACGTCATTGCGTAAATTATTGCGTCATTAGCGCGTAATTATGCGCGCCGTGGAAAAATCACACAATTTTTTTTCGACACGCTGTCCTTGATCGGTTTTTCTCTCCCCACTCTCATTTTTCCCCTCTTATCATCGTTTCATCGTCGTCCTTATTTCCATGAAAAATAAAACAAAAATTTTCGATATAAAAGTTTAATCGGATCGAAGGAATTTTCCCCAGTTTATCGTGCACCGAGGCTCCGTACGATTATCGCGGAGTTACGTGAATTTACGTCAGTAAACAATTTCGATAGTTTTTCGCGATGAGGATTCGGATTTTGCGATAGCAGGTAACACCGTCGATTGCAAGATTTTGCTATGAAATTTTTCTTTTTTCTTTTAATTTCTTTGAATTAAAAATATTTATCAAAAATCCGTCGTTATTTTTCTTTTATTATGAATCATTCGTATGCGTTCATTAACGAGAGTGGATATATTATATTTATTACCTCGAACAACATCGATTAAAATTTTACAAGTGCCTGCAATTTTGATAAAACGTTCATTTATCGTTAATAACGTTGGCGATAATTGCGTGTTTAGGCTCATTGGACCGTTGAGATTCTCAGTGTAAAATCCAATGAAAATTCGAGTCAAAATGAGGCTGAGGTTTTAAAAATATCGCACACACCAAGTGTCATGAATGCTGCGATTTATCCTCGCGAAAAAAGCCATTCCAATAGTTTTCCATAATGATTCGTGCCATAACGAGTAACAATTTCAAACGTAGGCAGTTTTGCAATAACATTTTTTTTATCAGTCTGCATTTCCGCGCATCAAATGAATATCTCAAATTAACATACATATCGATATGTTAATTTTTGAACTGAAACTCAAAGGACTGGAAAAATGCGTCGAGATGTGAAAGAAAAATTCCCGATCATTTCTTGGAATCATAAAAAGCGGTGATATTTTTTTTGAAAAAAAAAAAAAACGTTTTGTATCGATTTATCTATTGATCAGCGATCGACTTCGAAGGCTGGTTTGCAAGGTAAATTGGTCCGCGCGTTACAATATATCGGAGAACTTTACACGTTAAAGATTGCTCGGTGACTGACCAATCGATCGTTTCCGTTCGCTCGATAAGGCTGTTTGATTTCCTCTCTGCGAGTTCACCTTATTTTATTCACACGTCGTCTAATACTCGGTGGCAATCGTTACCGAGTCGTCGAGCCGCGTTCATTCATAATCGGTGAGTGGCCTTAAGGCCATGTGTTACACTCCCGAAACCTCGAAAACGAAAAAGACTCACGCAAAAACTATCAATCAGGTCGATTTGAAATTCGTTGCGAGTATTTAGTGTCATAAACATAGCACGGAGGGACTGACGATTTTAGAATTTCGAAATATCGCAAAAAAAATGTGAAAATTTCGAAATTCTGCAATCGTCAGTCCCTCCATGCTGTCACTAAATACTGGGAACAAATTTTCGATTTACAGATTTCGCCTGAGAATTTTTGGAAATTTTGATGAACGGGTATAACACATCGCCTTAACGTACGTTATTCAAGTTTCCATGGTGTAGCTGCTTCTCATTATTTATTCAGGTTTATTCACTCATGTACAAAAGTAAATAACGTTGAGTTCACTGTAAACATAGCTACATTTGAGAAATCGATGGATTACCACTTTGTTCCCAAATTAGTATCGCGCGTAATTAGTCACGAGCAAGTCTTTTTTTAATCTACTTCGATCCTTTTTTTCCCGAGACAACCGGTTCGAGTATTTGTCTCATTTGTTCAAATTTTGTCCAAAGTTTTTTCAATATATTAAATATGCAAAATTAAAACAAAATTTTAATAAAAATTGCTTCACGAATGATCGCGTATTATAGAAATAATCGTAAATTTTAACCCCGACGTGGTAACATGATGTTTGCACTTGGCAAAAAAAAAGTACACCGTGGTCCTTATCCACGCTGTGGTGAGTGAAAAAATATTCCTTTTTGCTAAATTGCCTTTAATTCGTTTCGATCGATAACTGCGAATTGGATAAATCTCGAGAGAAAGGTGCGATTCTATATGGATGGATGCACGTTTTTTGGAAGTGCTTGATCTCTATATCGTACGAACGATCGTAATAATGTCTCGAGTATTGGATTTCTTTCTATCAGTGCAGAAAGATTGTTTACACAAGATCGTTATCTCGAATGATGCAATCGGTGTCGAACAAAAGATTAATTGTTCAAAGCATGAATTCGCGATTCGGATTTCGTCCTGAACTTATCGCAAATAATCATAAAATTATCGATAAATATCGTCATATATGTATTTCGTGTGCCAAATAAGCTGCACATATCCATCGAGAGATAATTCTCTTCGAAATTTCTCATGAAAATGAAATTTTATTTCAGAATCGAATATGACAAAAATCATTAATGGCTAGTTTTGAAAAAAAATGTATCTGTTCCAAGTGCTTTTTCGAGTCACGAATGCGCTAATTAATGCATATAATGCGACCTTTGTTCAGTTGATAATTCCGACATTATTTCACACAACCGACATTTATAATGTAATTTAATTATCGTACAATCCGGACGATGTACATTTGTTTTTCCATTCTGTCTGCCCTATAACGGAGAAATTGGGTTAGTGGAATTGGATTAATTTTGGATGAACCTACATATTTATAAAAAATGAAAAACGTGTACAGAAATAAATCGATTAATAAAAAGTCGTATTTTAAATGACACTGTATTATTTGTGATTGTTTGAATAAACGATTAAATTTCATCGGAATTCCCTACTTGAGAAATGAAATTGAGAATTTTAAATTCACCTACTGGTTATCGATAAAAATAAATGTTGGGGAATTTTCGAAAAGTTTGGACGGAGGAGTATCGTTCTTAATTAATTAAGCAAAACGTACTTGTTTCACTCGGCATTGATTTCGTTCCAAAGCTTGAATCACCCAACATACTTATTATTCAATTTAAATTTTGTACACGCAAATAGAGAGAAAAATGAGCATACGAACGTTACCCGCCGAGTTGAAGATCGTCGCTGAGGAAGAATTCGGCGAGAACGACGATAAGCTCGAAAAGGATATTCGCTACATCATCGAATGGTTGAAAAAACAGCCTCACATTGTCGCGAGAACCGAAGCTCAATGGATCGCGAGTTTTTTACGCGGCTGCAAATTCAGCTTGGAAAGAACGAAGAAGAAGATCGATGCGTATTACACGATAAGAACTCATCTGCCGGAAATATTTAAGCAACGGGACCCTGATGGTTCCAAGATCAAAGAAATACTCGATTTGGGGTTCGTGTTACATTTGAATATCGCTCGTTCTTGCACAGCGAGGTTTTGCTACCCTCGAAAGTTCGAAATTTCAATGAATAATCAAACTCGTTAATTCATATTTTAATTGCTTTTTATTTTACATTTTACGAAATATGGTCAACATCGAAAAAGCGGCGTTAAAAGACTTTCATGCTCGGTGTAAATACCACGATCCGGAATAAATTCAAAAATATCGGAAAAAATTCACAAACGTATTTCGATAAATTTCCTAAATATTTTCTAGTTTACACAATTTTTCGATTGTTTCGATTGAATGTGTTTCGGTTTTACGTGCGAATGATTAATTTTTTTTCTTTTTCAACTCTGCCGATCCGACTTTACACCTAGAAAATCTTAAATCGTGTGAAATTTTGTGTTTGAAACCCAGGAAATAACGTAATTTTCATTGTCGTACTTTTCTTCAGCACTTACTTGCCGTTGCCACTCACGGCAAACCCTGAGAGTCCACGAGTTATTCTAGTTCGGGGAGCCATATGGAATCCGAGGATATACACCTTCGTGGATGTGCTGGTAGTATTTTTCATGATAATGGATGTCTTGTTGCTCGAGGACGATCGGTTAGTCAATTTTCCTCTTCATCTTGTTGTTGTTGTTGTTGTTGTCGTCGTTTTTCTTTCGCGTCAATATGTATTATTAAATCCGTTGCGTCTGGCCGTAATTGTTTCCGAGAGGCCTTTTATTTATGCGCTCCAGCTGAAACGAATATGTACGAAAAAAAAAAATTCATGCAATCCTTGTCGATGACAAGGTTGAACGTAGCAGGACAGGACACTGTACTAGATCTGTCCGGAAGTCATCTTGAGCACGCCAGTCTATTCAGTCCTTCCGTCATAAAAAAAGCCGTCACTTGCTTTCAGGTAAGCATTACGCGATGTATTTCCCAAACTGTATCATTATAACGTAGACTCAAACATTCTAATTAACGCGAGTGGAAATAAAAAATACTTGTCTTTTTCGTAAAGCGAAGAATATCAAGCCACTGTATTTTTATAGAATTTCTATTTAATTTAAAATCTATTTTGTAACCGTCAAAGAGGCTAAATTCACAAAATCAATTTCAAATCTATCAACGTAGTGCTTTTCAGTGCAAAATCGAATTAAATTATTTGGAAATCGTTGAAAGTAAAACATTTGAAATTTCGACGAAAAAAAAACGACTGTGACTTACGATTTCATTAGTGCACATAATTTCAATCTCGATGTAGTCGTTCGATCGAGTCGAAATTATTGTCGTCATTTTTAAAATTACTACCGTATCGAGACACTTTGCACATTCTTAAATCCTCGAATTTTCGTTCGACATTTTTTTTTTTCAGGAAGCTTACCCAATGAGAACCAAGAGTTTGCACTTTATCAACGTGCCACCGTCGTTTGACACGATATTCACGATATTCAAGAGATTCATGTCGGAAAAATTGCGACGGAGGGTAAGAAGAGCGACACGATCGATAAATCGTTTTATAAATAAAAGAAAAAAAAACGACAAATCATTGCACGTTCGCTTTCTCGTATACAGATCATGGTTCATAAAAATTCCAACGATTTGTATAAATACATACCGAAGAGAGTTTTGCCTTCCAATTACGGCGGTGAAGGACCCTCGATCGAGGCCATGTCGAGTGAGTACGAGAATGATTTTCCAACGCATCCTGTTTAATAAATAATTGCATTACAATAATTGTGTTCCAACTCAAAGTACGGAAAAGCATGCATATAGCTGTGAAAACGAAATAAAAAAGTGTGGAAAAAAAAAACGAGAAAATGTGCGTTGCTCGTTACAGAGGATTGGAAAAATAAGGTGATGGATAGACGACGGTGGTTCCTCGAGGACGAGCAATATTGCGTTAACGAGTCCGTGAGACCCGGCAAGCCGATTTCCGGTTTGGATTTGTTTGGTGTTGACGGTAGCTTCAAACAACTCAACATCGATTGAAAAAACGCATCCACGTTTCTCTCCAACCGCAACGGACATTGACAGCGCTATAAAAAAACGTAAATATTCAATGATGTTCAACTTTTTTCCATCGTGCCATTTGCAAACGATTAATCGCTATAAAAAAGCTATTACTTTTTTGTACCGAGCGTTTACTGACCAAATGATTTTTGTTCAAAAATTACATGATTTTACATCGAAAGTAACGCTGTCTGTTTATTATTTTTTCGCGACTCAGCGTCGAAACGGATATCGATAAAATTGGACAGGAACATTGCTCGCGTCTCGAGAAAATTCTATCCTTCGATGACACGTTTTCGGTCCTATTTTTTTCAAAAATTAATTTATCCCAAATATCGTCTTTTTCTCGCGTTATTTTTAATTTCGGAGTTTGATCTTCATTTTGGAGTACTTTTTATGGGATAATCCTTCGAGATATTATATCTTTCGTCTTCTCTCGATGTGGGGGAAAAACGGAGGTCAGATCAGATTTGAAAAACAGCGATTCAACAGTGTCCCGGGTAGCAGCTGGTGTCCCGCACGATTTCCCTAAAATTTTGGTTTCCTTCTCACTCAACACCGACAATATCGAAAATCCGATCGAATATCAGTGGGAAAAGAATCGAGTGAATCTCGATAGCGAAAAAAAAAATCGGCGACTCTCCTTAATTTTCATCTCGTAGTTACGATTCTGTCAGCATGGTTGCAGGGTTTCCGCAAAGCCCGTATCAAAGGCCAGAGAATAAAGATCGGAATTCGAGACTTCGATTTCGTCGGCGAGTCCTTCGTATTTTCAACGCGCTTTTAAGGACGAATTTCTCAGCCTCTCTGTAATGTTCTCTCGTAGGCAAAACGTGTCGTAGATCTTTCAACATGGTAATATACTTCCCTGTCTCTCTCTCTCTCTCTCTCTCTCTCTCTCTCTCTCTTACACTCAGCAAGTTGGATGAGCGCGAGGGTATTTTCGCGCGAGAAACGTGCGTGAACGTGTTGTTCATCGCATGTAGCCACGTGTTCGAGAGATCGAATGACGGAAGGAAGGAATTGACAAGAGAAGAGCGAGCAAGGAGGGTGAGGGGGGGGGGGGGGTTGGAAAGATAGAAAGAAAAAAAGATATATAGATACACCGTATACCTAAATATAGATACAGAGGTCGGGTGTCTCGTCGTCGTCTTCGGCGAGATATTATTAAGGACGTGCCCGGAATTGCCGACGGGATAATAACATTATCGTTCCCCTGTTGCGACACGATATCCCGAGGACGGGTAGTGGATTGGCATTAAAATGAGGAATCTTCGAGTACGCGAGAGACGAGATCGTAGAGGGAAAGACAGGGAGAAGGGCAGATAGAGGAAATGCGATAGAACGATGCTTACATACATAGAAAGCGAGACAGACGGTAGATAGAAAGATGGTGGGAGGGGGGGGGGGGGGATTACACGCCGAAATTTCATAGGCAACTCGTCTCGTTATGTTGCTCGTCGAGTATATGTATATATGTATAAATATACATGTTTATACGTATACGATGAAGCCACACACGAATACGCAGGTCCTGCCCTGCATTTTCTCATCAGGAATCGCGTTGCGTGTATAATAAGCATGAAATACATACATTATATATATATCGCATATATATATCTATATATGCGATTAAACAGGAGAGCCCTCTCCGTACGCGTTTATACCAAAGACAAAGGGTATTACGTATTCACGGCATACACTTAACGCGAGTACATAGCGGCAAAGTCATCAAAGTTGGCCCATTTAAAGTGTCGTGTATCTGGCCCGAGTCTAAAGGAATACGAAACGACCGTGGTTCAATTTTGAAGAATCTAAAAGCGAAATCGTAATACCATTTGTTCCGCTTTCTCGGTTAATCTTTCAGGATACAACGATCATGCTCGAGATGACGATCGAGAGAGGGATAATCGTTGAGATCATCGAAAAACGAAAAATCGCAGCGTTGACACTAAGAAGACGACTCGTTTTCTCCATTTGCGGAGAAAAAATTCAAAACGAAATGTCGATCTCGCGATTTTGACGAAATTCACGCGCACTCGGAGAAACTAATAATTTATTCGATATTATTGTGATGATATATCAATAATTTTTTGGTGTTCCTGACATTTGAAATCAATGTGCTGGGCACTCTTAATAAGTAAGGATTTTTTTTTGTTAGGATTTTTATACCGTCACCGAAGAGTTGAAATTCACCTTGAATTTTGGGTTTCTTACGGTTGTACCTCCAGAACATCCTTAATGCACGTGTTGATATTTTTCGGTGCGTTGATTATCGACAAAGATCGATTATAATAAAGCTTTCATTAATTTACCACTCGTTTTTCCATATCCTTGATTCTCGTCTGTTTCCATTACGATCTTTTAATAATCTTTCGCATACAGATAATTACTCATTACCCCTAGATGCTACTGTGAACACATAAACATTGCTATGCATTTATGCAGTGCATATAACTAATGTTCGCAATGTTGTACCATCTAAGACGGTAGTTCATAAAGTCCGCAACAGGTGTCGTTGGATACATCGTGTTTTCAGACAGGGCAGTTTACTCAGGAGGCAAAAACAAAGTGCATCCATCGTACACTGCGGACGTGCATTGTTATTCGAGTCGACTCTCGAGTCCTCGATTCTGCAATGCATAAAAAAATATTTGTATACATTTATTCCCCTTCTTCTTTTTTTTCCGGTTCCATCTGTGTCCTCGTGTATCTCTCGACGTATACTTTTCCGGGAGAGCCAGAGAGTATGAGGGAAATAAAGAGAGCGAGGGGGAGAAAATAAACGCGCGTGTCTTGAGGGAATACATTAATTGAATCAACGATGTCTCGATGAAGCACAAGAGCCTCCGAAACACAATCAAAGTGCATGTATATTCTCTCTTCCTCTTTACTTCCGTCCGAGCAACCGAACTTCCGGCTCCGCGGACCCTGACAGTCCTCGTCTGACCAAGCGCAGCCGTATCTACTTTTCGTTCACTCCAGCTTTGCCAAGCGCGGCTCTTGACCCTCGGAGCATCCACGGTCGTATCTACTTTTATTCCCTTTTCTCACCTCTGAGAGAGTTAATACTGCATTCGCATATGAATCGCTCCTCGGATCCGAAAAGTGTGGATTACATTTTTTTTAACGATTGTATCGGCTCTCGGATGTCTCTGTTAGTACAGACGGCCAGTCGGGGGTAGGATGAACTTTTTGTACTAGAAAGAGAAACACTTTTCGTCATAGAAAAACCGCCGGAAACTGTTGCATTTTTACCCGGTAAAAAATGCCGAATACATTTTTCTTTGCAGTTCGATCGGCTGGCAGACATCTCCAGAAATGATTATCAGTCGGGGGATGCTCTCTTTTCGGGGCAATAATTTTTTATCGACGGAAAACTGCCGGAAACTGCAGAATTTCGATTCTTTTTTTGCTAAAAATAACATGACGCGCGATATTTCATCGAAGAGGTCTGCAATTATTTACTTTAAACATTGATCGAAAATTTGAGCTAAAAAAACTTGCATCTTGGAATATATACACGTGACGAGCGACATTTGGAGAAAAATATGACGGATCGATTAAAAATATCAACGATATTTTCGCGCTCGTTGAAAGTCAAACTTTTTCTGGAACCCTCTGCCAACTTCAGTCCTGCTTGACGATTAACGTCCATTTTTTTCCACATCTGCAGTCATCTCCGATGAATATTCATCAAGTTTTTCAACTTTTTAAAATTACTAGGGACAAGAGACGCGCGCTCACGCGCGCGACCGGCTGCGTTCTCGCGCTACGGCGCTCCGTCTTGAATTAAGTATAGACCCCTTGAGAATACATTATAATTCGGCATAAGTAGCAAATTGTGGAAAGCACAGAATTTTTAAAAAAACTGAACAAAAATTTCCGAAAACCGGACATGGAGCAACTTGCTTAGAGTCGCTTCCTCTGCGCGTGGTTAAATTTTGATGGAGTTGTCGATCGTTCTTTTCATCTGCCACTACTTTCGAGTACTACAGCGTCGAGCGGTAGTACTGCGCCTGCGAGACTGTTTGCCCGCCCGACATTGCTGTAGAGCGGAAAGATAGCCTCTCCGGGCCAGCGTCGAGCGGTAGTACTGCGCTTGCGAGAGTGCTTACCCGCCTGTCATTGCTGTAGAACAAAATTTCCGAAAACCGGAGATGGAGCAACTTGTTTAGAGTTGTTTCCTCTATCCGTCGTTAAATTTTCATGGAGTTGTCGATCGTACTTTTCGTTTCTTGTAAATTTTAGAAAGAAACTGAAAACAATTTTCCGGAAACTGGACATGAAGCAACTTCTGTGGAGTTGCATCCTCTATGCGTGGTTAAATTTTCATGGAGTTGTCGATCGCACTTTTCGTTTCTTGTAAATTTTAGAAAGGAACTGAAAACAATTTTCCGGAAACCGGACATGAAGCAACTTCTTTGGAGTTGCATCCTCTATGCGTGGTTAAATTTTCATGGAGTTGTCGATCGTACTTTTCGTTTCTTGTCAATTTTAGAAAGGAACTGAAAACAATTTTCCGGAAACCGGACATGAAGCAAGTTCTTTGGAGTTGTATCCTCTATGCGTGGTTAAATTTTCATGGAGTTGTCGATTGTACTTTTCGTTTCTTGTAAATTTTAGAAAGAAACTGAAAGCAATTTTCCGGAAACCGGACATGAAGCAACTTCTTCGGAGTTGCATCCTCTATGCGTGGTTAAATTTTCATGGAGTTGTCGATCGTACTTTTCGTTTCTTGTAAATTTTAGAAAGAAACTGAAAACAATTTTCCGGAAACCGGACATGAAGCAACTTCTTTGGAGTTGCATCCTCTATGCGTGGTTAAATTTTCATGGAGTTGTCGATCGTACTTTTCGTTTCTTGTAAATTTTAGAAAGAAACTGAAAACAATTTTCCGGAAACCGGACATGAAGCAACTTCTTCGGAGCTGCATCCTCTATGCGTGGTTAAATTTTCATGGAGTTGTCGATCGTACTTTTCGTTTCTTGTAAATTTTAGAAAGAAACTGAAAACAATTTTCCGGAAACCGGACATGAAGCAACTTCTTCGGAGTTGCATCCTCTATGCGTGGTTAAATTTTCATGGAGTTGTCGATCGTACTTTTCGTTTCTTGTAAATTTTAGAAAGAAACTGAAAACAATTTTCCGGAAACCGGACATGAAGCAACTTCTTCGGAGTTGCATCCTCTATGCGTGGTTAAATTTTCATGGAGTTGTCGATCGTACTTTTCGTTTCTTGTAAATTTTAGAAAGAAACTGAAAACAAATTTCCGGAAACCGGACATGAAGCAACGTCTTTGGAGTTGCATCCTCTATGCGTGGTTAAATTTTCATGGAGTTGTCGATCGTACTTTTCGTTTCCTGTAAATTTTAGAAAGAAACTGAAAACAATTTTCCGGAAACCGGACATGAAGCAACTTCTTTGGAGTTGCATTCTCTATGCGTGGTTAAATTTTCATGGAGTTGTCGATCGTACTTTTCGTTTCTTGCAAATTTTAGAAAGAAACTGAAAACAATTTTCCGGAAACCGGACATGAAGCAACTTCTGTGGAGTTGCATCCTCTATGCGTGGTTAAATTTTCATGGAGTTGTCGATCGTACTTTTCGTTTCTTGTCAATTTTAGAAAGGAACTGAAAACAATTTTCCGGAAACCGGACATGAAGCAAGTTCTTTGGAGTTGTATCCTCTATGCGTGGTTAAATTTTCATGGAGTTGTCGATTGTACTTCTCGTTTCTTGTAAATTTTAGAAAGAAACTGAAAGCAATTTTCCGGAAACCGGACATGAAGCAACTTCTTCGGAGTTGCATCCTCTATGCGTGGTTAAATTTTCATGGAGTTGTCGATCGTACTTTTCGTTTCTTGTAAATTTTAGAAAGAAACTGAAAACAATTTTCCGGAAACCGGACATGAAGCAACTTCTTCGGAGTTGCATCCTCTATGCGTGGTTAAATTTTCATGGAGTTGTCGATCGTACTTTTCGTTTCTTGTAAATTTTAGAAAGAAACTGAAAACAATTTTCCGGAAACCGGACATGAAGCAACTTCTTCGGAGTTGCATCCTCTATGCGTGGTTAAATTTTCATGGAGTTGTCGATCGTACTTTTCGTTTCTTGTAAATTTTAGAAAGAAACTGAAAACAATTTTCCGGAAACCGGACATGAAGCAACTTCTTCGGAGTTGCATCCTCTATGCGTGGTTAAATTTTCATGGAGTTGTCGATCGTACTTTTCGTTTCTTGTAAATTTTAGAAAGAAACTGAAAACAATTTTCCGGAAACCGGACATGAAGCAACTTCTTCGGAGTTGCATCCTCTATGCGTGGTTAAATTTTCATGGAGTTGTCGATCGTACTTTTCGTTTCTTGTAAATTTTAGAAAGAAACTGAAAACAAATTTCCGGAAACCGGACATGAAGCAACGTCTTTGGAGTTGCATCCTCTATGCGTGGTTAAATTTTCATGGAGTTGTCGATCGTACTTTTCGTTTCCTGTAAATTTTAGAAAGAAACTGAAAACAATTTTCCGGAAACCGGACATGAAGCAACTTCTTTGGAGTTGCATTCTCTATGCGTGGTTAAATTTTCATGGAGTTGTCGATCGTACTTTTCGTTTCTTGCAAATTTTAGAAAGAAACTGAAAACAATTTTCCGGAAACCGGACATGAAGCAACTTCTTTGGAGTTGCATCCTCTATGCGTGGTTAAATTTTCATGGAGTTGTCGATCGTACTTTTCGTTTCTTGTAAATTTTAGAAAGAAACTGAAAACAATTTTCCGGAAACCGGACATGAAGCAACTTCTTCGGAGTTGCATCCTCTATGCGTGGTTAAATTTTCATGGAGTTGTCGATCGTACTTTTCGTTTCTTGTAAATTTTAGAAAGAAACTGAAAACAATTTTCCGGAAACCGGACATGAAGCAACTTCTTCGGAGTTGCATCCTCTATGCGTGGTTAAATTTTCATGGAGTTGTCGATCGTACTTTTCGTTTCTTGTAAATTTTAGAAAGAAACTGAAAACAATTTTCCGGAAACCGGACATGAAGCAACTTCTTCGGAGTTGCATCCTCTATGCGTGGTTAAATTTTCATGGAGTTGTCGATCGTACTTTTCGTTTCTTGTAAATTTTAGAAAGAAACTGAAAACAAATTTCCGGAAACCGGACATGAAGCAACGTCTTTGGAGTTGCATCCTCTATGCGTGGTTAAAATTTCATGGAGTTGTCGATCGTACTTTTCGTTTCCTGTAAATTTTAGAAAGAAACTGAAAACAATTTTCCGGAAACCGGACATGAAGCAACTTCTTTGGAGTTGCATTCTCTATGCGTGGTTAAATTTTCATGGAGTTGTCGATCGTACTTTTCGTTTCTTGCAAATTTTAGAAAGAAACTGAAAACAATTTTCCGGAAACCGGACATGAAGCAACTTCTTCGGAGTTGCATCCTCTATGCGTGGTTAAATTTTCATGGAGTTGTCGATCGTACTTTTCGTTTCTTGTAAATTTTAGAAAGAAACTGAAAACAATTTTCCGGAAACCGGACATGAAGCAACTTCTTCGGAGTTGCATCCTCTATGCGTGGTTAAATTTTCATGGAGTTGTCGATCGTACTTTTCGTTTCTTGTAAATTTTAGAAAGAAACTGAAAACAAATTTCCGGAAACCGGACATGAAGCAACTTCTTTGGAGTTGCATTCTCTATGCGTGGTTAAATTTTCATGGAGTTGTCGATCGTACTTTTCGTTTCTTGTAAATTTTAGAAAGAAACTGAAAACAATTTTCCGGAAATCGGACATGAAGCAACTTCTTCGGAGTTGCATCCTCTAGCGTGGTTAAATTTTCATGGAGTTGTCGATCGTACTTTTCGTTTCTTGTAAATTTTAGAAAGAAACTGAAAACAATTTTCCGGAAACCGGACATGAAGCAACTTCTTCGGAGTTGCATCCTCTGTGCGTGGTTAAATTTTCATGGAGTTGTCGATCGTACTTTTCGTTTCTTGTAAATTTTAGAAAGAAACTGAAAACAACTTTCCGGAAACCGGACATGAAGCAACTTCTTCGGAGTTGCATCCTCTATGCGTGGTTAAATTTTCATGGAGTTGTCGATCGTACTTTTCGTTTCTTGTAAATTTTAGAAAGAAACTGAAAACAATTTTCCGGAAACCGGACATGAAGCAACATGTTTAGAATTGTTTCCTCTATGCGTGGTTAAATTTTGATGGAGTTGTCGATCGTTCTTTTCATCTGCCACTACTTTGAAGGAAAACGCTTCTCGGGAGATCGTCTGATCGCACAGTAATTTCTTGTAAATTCTATAAAACATTAATGTGCAAGGGAGAAAGGAAGAAAGAAGGGAGAAAAATTTTTGCGTGAATAAAGTGCAAGAAAAGCTAGTTCAGTTTATTCATTCTTATTTTCCCGGATTATCTCTCATTTTATCTCAATATAATATAAATGCAACTGTGAAATATAGCACTCTTACTTACTCGATATGGATGATTTCTTTTTCACAGAATGAATTATCATACAACTATATAACCTTTGCTAACCGCGATTGATGTCACAAGCCGTAAACTGTCAAAATCAGCATGAAAAACCGCGCGAATACAGTCTCGAATGAATTTCGCGGCTACGCTCATCACCGACCAATCACGAAACGAATAAAACGACAACAAAGCATGCGATATTTCAATATTTCGATAATTTCGATCTAAATCTCCTCATCAACTTTTTATTAGAAGGATATATAACAAATTTTTCACCGGTAAAAACTTCGAGACTCCTCCTCCAGATTTTCTCGATGCAAATACTTGTAAAAAAAACAGAAATACCGTTTTTTTCCATCATCCCAATGTTAAGTTTGTTGGGAAAATGTGTAAAATGAATTTGACGTTTTCGAGCGATAATTGGGATGAAACTTTTGATCGAAAACTCGTACAAGGTGCATGGGTGTGCAGGCATACGCGAGAATACTTTGCTTTTATGAATATGACGTGAGAAATTGTGGGTAGAGGCGTTACCCGCAGGTCCCACGTGACGAGAAAATCCAACCCCTTCGTGCTCCAGGAGTAGACGGTTCCCGAATACGATTGGTTCACTAGGTAGAGTTTTCAGCTGACATTGGTCCTGCGAGCTCTGTCTTGCGGCACCGGAAAGACGTGCGATTGCACGTCGCACTCTCACACCCACCATCTTCAGGGGTTTCTCTTGTTTCATTTATTTAAAGCTCGTTCGCGAGCTTTTGCGACCACGAGGTATAAAAAAAAGGTATCCACGTATATATATAAAAAAGTATTTACGTACAAGATGGAATGACATGCAGTAAAGGTCTCTCAAGCTCTTTTCCTCGTCAGACCTTCGATCTTCTTCCTCCAGCATCTCTCCTCATCCGCTCTCTCCCTCCCTCTCTCTCTCTTCCTCTTTCGTTGTATATTTAAAGTTTGTTGGACTTTCCGAATGAAACCTCTCGGGTGCATTTTACAACCATAAAAAATATATTTGCTCTCGTCTCGGCAAAATTGCTACCGACCTCCAGGACCGGGTCATCAATTTTAAAACGGTACTTAACACGTAACATCTCGGCGTAAAACGAAAATTACGTATTTCGGATGTAGGTCATCGAACGCGATAAATTTATTTTCTTCGACGTTTGGAATGAATATTTTTTCGTGCAAAAAACGTGCTGCTCGCTTTGCAATCTTGTACCGACTGCATTTCCGGGCAAATCTGAGATCTCGCCGGCTGCAATAAGAATCATCCCTTATTTGTACGTTGAAAAAAAAAAGCCACCATTTATCTCGGTTTTTTGGACTTTTCATCGAACATGACGAGTATATTTTCTTTGACGATTGAAACAAACATTTTTCCTCGCTGAAAGGAGGCTGCGCATTTTGCAAAGTTTTACCGGCAACATTTCAAAGTGAATTTCGAGATCTCGCATGCTGGTGAACGTCACCTCTCATCTTGACTCCGCAAAGTATGGACGATGGAGAGATACATTTTTTTTTCTGTACTTTTGAGAGCAAAAAACACCATTTATCGGTCAATCCACGCAATTGTAACGCGTGTTATGTGTATCCTTCTGCAACTCGATATATTTCGAAGCAAATTTTCATAGCATTATACGTCTACGTTTTACGCAGATACAAGCGTCCTTGAACGCAACTCACAGGCGTTAACATTCCATCCTGATTTCCGTGTGCCGAGTTTCTATACTTACATGTTTATACACAATGCTGGAAATAATATATTTATATGGCTACGTGGATATATGCTATATACATGAAAATCATCGAGAGAGCGCATGAAAAACGCTCACTTTGAGTTGCGTTGACCTCGCTAGTTCCTTGTTCTTGCCTACATTATGAATCGATGATTTTGCCAATGACGTGTGTACACTGACGTGAAAAAGCTTGGGCCACCCTTTTTTTTCGGCCGATCGATGAGATATTTCATTTTTCCACTGGTTGATCGTTTCAGATATTTAAACGAGCTATAGAACGTGAAATATAATGTTTTTTCCCACGACGTGAATACTTGCCGTTTGCCGCTTGTACCGAGTTCCGTCGGTGTTCAAAAAGAATTGCGCCACAATTTCATCGTGGCTCCATATGCATTCATATGGTTTTGTTCATGCCGTCCTCCGTGTAGCTTGCAAAATATTTTGCGCAATGAAAAATCAGTCTCAATTCTCTCATAAAATGCAGGAAAATACGTTAAAATGGTAAAATCGCGGATAAAAACGAGCAAACTCGTTGTGTGACAAATATCGGAGTGGTAGACGGCGAAAGGCTTCGAAACGCCTCGACGAAATCACAAAAAGTGTGCCGCAACGGATTGGCGAAAAACTGCATCAGAGTTTTTGTGTTATTTTTTCTTCTGTCACTTGCACATTTTTCAGATCGTACTGGAGTGTCTCTGTATATGCCAAGTTTGACCCTGCGGTCTACCGACTGCTTTTTGCAATATGATTTTACGCAGAGACAATAAAAAAAGTACTTTCTTTTCATGGGTTCCTCCAGTCAGCATTTTATGTATTTATTAGAAAATACTCCGTTCTTTTCTAGAATAACAATAAATCAATAAGTTCGCTATATTGAAAGTTTACGAATATTTTGAATTTTTTTTTCAAATATAGCTCTAGCTAGGAATTTGAAAAAGAGCTATTTAGGGAAATAGCTAGTTTCACTATCTAGGCGCTATACATTTTGAGTTTCTGCCTAGCAAAGTAACTAATAACTAGCCAGAAACTGAAAAAGCGCTAATTAGCGGATGAGTGGTTTTATTATCTAGGCGCGGGATATTACGAGGTGACAAATGGAGCTCGCCACTAGGTATTTTTCCGAACATATCGCCACAGATAGTATCCGTGAAAAGTAGCTACTCGCTAGGTAGCAGCGAGCTTAAATTTCCACACGGGAAGTTCGTCACGAGTAATTCCATAAACTCAAAAACGTCTAATAAAAAAACATCGATAAACATTATTTTCACAGGCGTGTGGTGAAAACGAAGCTCGTGTTTTCACGTGAATATAACTTGGCAAAATATACGTGAAATATCATACGTGTGTGTGAGAAATCCCAGACTAAAGTTAATAAAAAAATCAAAAACGAGTAACACAAATTTGTTGAGTGCATGTCGCATTTTTTATCTCTCTTTTTTATCGACCCGTGCTCGAAAAGGTTATAATCGTGATTGTCCATTAATTAGCGCAATCTGAAAGCAATTTCGAACCAGCGTGATTTAAAACCCCCCGACAATTCCTTGCCGCAAATATTATGACGGAACTGAAATATAATTCATGTACTCTGCCTCTTCTCTCTCACTCTTTCTGTCCCTCTTCTTCGATATGTCTCTTTTGAAACACGTCTTTATTCATCGAGTCACGTGTTGATAATCGTTTCAGCCTCGACCTTCATTATCAATACCTCGCGGTGCGATAAATTCCTGTTTCGAACTTTTGTACCATTAATTTAGTGATGGCTCAATTATTATCGAATGATACAATTACCTAAACTATTTCCTGTTTGCTCGATCGTCATTACCATGGTGTTTGAATAACGTGTGCGAGTTCGACAACGCAGGGTCAAAATAAACGCCAGAGACTTAATCAAAATCATCATTCTCGCGAACGAAATAATTCTACATTGTCATCGTAAAATATGACACTTTTGAAAAATCAATTAAAATTCATTTGGAACACGTAATTCAAAAGTTTTTTCGGTTCGCGACGCCACTATCGCGCGAAGTACGCAGAAGTGTCATCAAATTCGAAAAGCAATATTCAGGCCGTGTCATTAACTCGCTGTTTGCTCAAGTCCAATGAAAAAGCGTTTTTATCGATTGATAATACGCTCCAATTGCGAAAAATGTGAATAAACATTGGACAAAAATTTCAGACAATGGGGTCATTTATTCGTGACAAACAAAATACCGTTCGGCTGGGGTATTTTTTTCAATTATAAACTCGCCTACCGCGGGCAGCTTTTGCAGCATTAAATCATAATTTATTATCCACCGCACTTGTTAAATTAAAGCGAAAATTATTGCTTAAACGTGTTTTCGCAAAAACGAAAGTTCGATAATAATTGCAATGTATCGAAGTGAATAAAGCGTCGACCACATCGTACGACGCTGCGGATACGTAACGCGCAGCGCTTAAATTCTTTACTCAATTTAGCCGGTTTTACATGACACACATGTAACTTTTTTTTTTTTACACCGGGACGAAAAAAATGTTTGGAATTTCAGGAACGCGAGCTATCCGTCTTCGTCTACTTGCATTATCGTGTGTACGTGTTGGTACAAAACCGTGTGATTTTCCGCTTCGTATTATAAGCGATGGAGAACCGACTCGCGATCGACGGAAAACAAACGAGGGATCGGCGGATCGAGGAAGAATCGCGCGAGCCAGAATTCGCGCTACATACCTATATAATCGATGCCCGATACACAGAGGGGCGTAGTTATACCGAGATCCCTCGGAAACATGCAGTAATTTCAGCCTTTTTTTGTCTTTTATCCATATATACGGTACAGTAGTACAAAACACAGCGCGTGTCGATCGAAAACGACGTTGCTGGTATTGCTGATATGCTGGAATGCAGGTCTGACATAATGACCATTGCAAACCGACTTCGAGGGAATTAGCGACAGGCTATACAGGTATATGCATGTTCGTGCACGGCGTACAAATGTGGGAAACTCGCGAAGAGCGCATCAAAACCTCCGATATACGGGATATTCCACATCAACTTGTCCCACGTGCTTTCCCCATGGTAAAAGTTTGTTTAAGACTTTTTATAACGTTTGCAGCGTAAAAGTCACATCGATTTTCATTCAACTTCGTTTTTTTTTCAATATTAATACGACAATTAATTTTTCCCCTCGTAGAAATAAAAGGCTCCTCGGAAAATCGTTTTCTATCAGAATTTCCACGTCAGGTTGTGCAAAACGAGTTGGTCACCAAATGCCAATGCATTGTTTTTGAATTTCGTATCTTTTTTTGGAGTAATCGACCGAATATCGAACGATTAGTGTGGAGAATTTTGAAAAAAAGGTTCATTTCACGCAGGACACCTCGTACGCGGGTGTCCTCATAGTTAATCCGTTCGTGTGTGTTGTGTATACTGTATATGAGTATATACGTACGCGTTCTACAATCTTCGATCGTTAATCATTTGCATTCTCTGAAGAGATAAATGCGAAAATTAATTATTGAGGAATTCCTCTGGTGTCTTGTACGTTTCGAATAATTCCGATGATTGAAAGCTTTATCACGTCGGCACTCGATGATTTTGTATATTTCTAATGAATTTGGATTACGCGGATACAGGAATTTCGACGGAAAGAATTGTTTCTTAAATCGAATGAAAAGTTCCATTCGCGAAATCTAGCGATCGATTTCTGTCGGCTTGCCAATTTGAGTAATCATGTCCCGAATGGATTGTCTTAATTAATAATAGCACGAAAATTGTATTGAAATGCAAAAGATTGTTTAGCAAAAAACATCCGAATTCTTCGTTTCCCTTTCGCTCGTCATTTTCTCGTTGCAAGAATTTTAATCGTTTCGTTGTGTTCGACCTTCCACATCGCTCCTGATGACATGCGAGAGATGCGCTTCAAAATTGCGCTCGTCGAAACCGCGTCATGTCGCGCGTGATTGTCCGATTTCGGAAGTCGCTATACGAAGGCTTTCCACGACGGAGATGAAAGATCGTTGGTTTTGTACGCGTATTTCGTAAACCGAGGGACACGACGTCGATGCCGGAAGAGAAGGCGGAACGAATTGCCGCGTGCGGAGGAACCGCAGTATTTTGCGCGTTGAATACTGTACGTACGAATGAACGAGCATGATCAGCATTTAAAGAATAAAGGCGAAACACGCTGGATATATATTGATATATTTGTGTTATTGGTTTTTCGCGATTGAGCCTGCACAATTTCTCAATTATTTCTACAATGACATTTTCATTGTCGTCTCGCCGATGTCTTATGGAAATTTCATGGCAGTGTTAAAAAATGATATACCTCACACTGCAGAACGTTCAAGACATAATATTTTCAATTCACGCTGCTGTATATTAAGTTTAAATCATCGAAAAAAAATTTCCGAATCTCTAGAAAAAGTGATAACTTTTTCTAATGTTATTTTTGTTCATATATTTGTTAAAGTACTTTCAATATTTGTCCAGCACAACGCTCCGTCATCTTCTCAACCCACACCCGTCAAAATCGGAGTAGCTTTTATTCTGCAGGTTTTTTGATAATTAATTCTTTCAATAAATCTCTATCGGTTATGTAGGAAAATCTCGAAAAATCGAGATTTCGCTTTAGCTGCAGTGAAAGGGCCGACAAACTCTTCGGATATACGTTTAAGCAGTGCACATATGGAGATTGGCATTCCCGTGGCGCATTTACGAGTAAAATCGCTGTATACATTTGAGTTTCTGGTACACGGCATTAGCGAAACACAAAGGGCGTAAGCGACAGTTTTCCGAGTGCAAAATGACTGAATTAGAGGCTCTTCGTTGTGGATGCGGAGTTAATATCGATATATCGTTTGTATTGAGAATCGTGGTGCGCGTTAAAGCCGTTGTATCGCTCGAGGTTGGTGGCACACGCCATAGCCTACGAGCTCATAGCTCTGTCCGTGATTCCTTTTACCAATTGGTTGTCTGGACTGGCACGAAACAACGCGATCGAGAATGCGATCGAGGAAGATAGCGGCATACCTCGCAAACGAGACAAGTATCGAACGTACCGGAGATAGAAATAGTGTCTTTAAAGGAGAAAGAGAGCGAGAGAGAGAGAGAGGGAGATAGAGAGAGAGAGAGAGCGAGATGCTGAAAGGAAGTTGGGCCAGTCTCGTTGTGAGACCTGTGCAATATGTTGGGCCCCACTACTCGGACTCTCGCATACCTAGACTGTCATTCAATCGGCTTTAAAGGCACAGTTCGTACGAGACGAGACTTCAGTTCGGCACCACGTGTCGTCAACGACGACGCAAATCGTGGCCGAAGCTCTATCTCACACGAAACGAACCTATGCTCATTATTGACAAGCGTTAAAAGCAACAATAATAAAACACACGAGATACCCTCGATTTCAGTCGGTGGAATCGGTTAATTTTTGACTTTTATTTTTTCGATACGAAAAATACTCCAATAATCGCGAGAATTCCGTGCGAGCGAGATTATTCTACCGCCTGACGGTGTAAAATACTGTATTCGATCGCAAATAAAAGTGTTCGACGTAACTCGTATAAACTTGATTTCCGGTGAACGGAATGGTTTTTTCCCGCTGTTCTCGCGCGTTGATTGCTTTCTATCCGAAGGAAAATCACATTTTCACTCCGCTGTACCAGTGTCTCGAATCGAAGGAAATTTTTTCGCCGCCGATCGCGACGTCCGCGTAATCGTTTGTATTTATTTCCGCGCGGTCTGCCGTCGTCGTGAAATCTTCGTACGCGAAATAATATCGAGTTCGAACAGAAATCATCTCACATCGAAGGAACGACGATTACCCGGGGAAAAAATGAAACTGAAGAAGATTTTCCTGTCCCTGGCGCATCGCGAGGAGAGGAGAACGAGCGTGACGAGTAAAGTGCAGAAAGAAATCGAGAGCGGGAGTTATGTCGTAGCTGAAGATCTTGGCAGCCAGTGGTTACAGTTTGCCGCTGCTATGAGTGGTAAGTGTGCGGTAAAACGTTCAAACTTTCACGATCATTGACAAAACTGGCATTCCCATTAGTCAGAAATGCCGCGGATTATAAGGCATCGCGGATGACGCGAACAAACTTTGCTCCGAGTTGAAAATTTTTCTTCGAGTTTCCTCAAAATACCTGTCGTTTGTCAAAAATAAAACTCGATTGTACCGATGGTTGATGGATTCAAGGTTAATTAAGCGCGAAGCTATTCACGGAGATCATTTTGATTTCAACGTACGCATTTCCGGTTTCATAAGTTACAAAGTAATTGGTTGTCATCGTCGAGTAATTGGAAAATGCAATTGGAAAAGAGTCACTGCATCGACAAGCGAGCGTTCGCGAATTGCGAGACTTTGGAATTTGATAATAGCACGCTCAAGTGAATGAGCTGGCAAACTTGATCAATTTGCATATCGCTGGCTGTAAAAACGTGACGTGAAACAGTATTAATTGTTGGAACGAATTACGCGAGTGACGATTTTTTTTCGGTCAGAATTCTTCGTAATGCTTCGCTCGCAAAATCGGAAATTGCATTTCCGTGTTGTGAAAGTAAATTCCAATGTTTTCGGAGGGAACGTTACTTTTTGCGTACAGCCTGAAGAACGTTGACGTATTAATTAGCGGTTGCGATTCTTGTTTACGACGATTGCGAATGACGAGGTTTTCTTGCGGACGTAAAATCGATTACGATTCTTTTTTCGTGTATCCAACGATTTAAATGCGATAAATGTTTCTGAAATACGACAACTTTTCCCTCCGATTTTACGTAAAGAGTTTCTTTTCTCTATGATATCTTTTGTACCGCAATCGCGCGAGAGAAAGGAAAGTTGAAGCGTCATTTTTTTTTTTCATCGGCAGACAAAAGAATAGGACGATATTTCAAATTCAAATGTTTTTATCGTCGATACGAGTGAAAGGAAAGGTAAAATGCAGCATAGCGCAAGAAAATGCATTAGAAACCTTCGACTTTAGAGATTTTCATTTCGTTATAAGAAACGCGATTTACAATAACATATATCTTGTTATTATGAAAATAATCAATCGATTTTGCCGAAAAAGTTGAAAGAATTTTCGAGTATCCATCAACGAGGCCGGTAATCTGACCGAAAAAAGAAGATTCTTGGGTAATTCGCGTGTTCGAAAGAGGGACGATTTCGGAAACTTTGTAATTTGCAGAAAAATGATATCCGGAGGAAATGAACACTGCAATAATACGAAAATTTTGATTCTCGCGAACGTTCGCTGATTGCTTTCGTATTAATGGTCCTGATCCCGCGAGAGCAACATTATTTGCGTATTTGATTTTATGTAATACGTGTCGGAGATTTCATCAGAGCCATCGGTCGTTGATTAAACGAAATTGATTTCACGATGTATCCGTACGAGGATACCTGTACGTTTTGCTGTACGGATAAAGCGACACGCGAACAAACGTTTTATCTCGCGTCATTGGGCACAGAACTCTGTTCGTTCAGTTCCGGCAAGACTATCAATGCATATTGACGGCTTGTTCGAGGTTCGAGCACACCTTTGTCTAATAATATACGAGTAATCGCCATAAATATGTTTTTTTTTCCCGCTTGTAGCCTTTGTCGATTGTGTATTTTTTTTTTTGAAAATTGACATGGTTTCAAACATTCTCATACTTTATCGATATATGAACATTGCGTGACAAAAACCGAAGGGTTTGACGTCGAGCGTACAAACGTGTGCAAAATCATTTATTTTAGTCTCTAGTCACGCGATTTTTTTTTATTGTTTATCGAAACTGGCGATCAAACTGTACCACGGAGACAGCTGGGTTATATATGTATTTTTCTTATTTTCACAAAATGATATTATCGCAGAGGAAAAAACTGAACATTACCATGCACGTTTAATGCTATTCTCATACGAAGCGTACGAAAAAATGATTGACCAACTTTTACAATACAAATTTCGGTAAAAAAGCTTTGACAAAATTCACTAGAAAAAAAAGCAAAAAAAAGTTTCTGCATTCTATTTACGTGCATATATCTAAGGATTTCTTTAAGGCGCACTCGAGATGCAATCCAGCACAGAATTTCGTAAGCTCACCACGAACGCGCGCGGATAATTTTTTCATTGCCAGCATTTTCCGCCCATAATTGAAGAATTTTAATCGTTGAATCCCGAAACCAAAAAAAAACGTCCAAAAGTTTTTATCCCCTTCTCCGTGAGGAAGCGCGATCGGTTTCTATTTTTTAAATGTTATACTGGGAATAAATTTTTGCTATGAGTATATGTGTTTTTTTGTGTTGCTTTTTGGTGGAGACGGTTCTTCCTGTTTGAAACTTCCTGCGCGTTTAAAAGCGCATCAAGCGCCTATTTTGCGTGTTATTGTCGGGACCACCCGACGTAGATCTGGTCGCGGAATTGGTAGACCCAAAATTCTTACGTCGATTCAAAAATGATACGGAAAATTAAAAAAAAGTCAGACGATGTGATTGAATGATGACCATCGTCGCGACAAGTGCGTTTCACTGGTCAATGACCGTAATTTCGTCAATTTGGATAATTTGTTATAAAACTCACCGATTATTCAAAATTCTATCCACGATGTACAATTTTTTCTGCACTTTCTTCCCAGTCACGAGAAAACATCTTGCAAACACGAAATGTCGTTTGTTGCTTAAGAAGTTTAAAGTTACGGATTCCACGGTAAATTTCAGCACAGTCTCTATTGTTTCTCATTAACTTGTGCGGGCTGGTACAAAGCTACTTTATTTCGAACGATGTTGAAGCAGAGGCGATTGCACAAGACAACTCTACCGAGTCGTAGATTCTAGAGCATTCTCAACAAAAGTATAATTGTCATGTAATTTGTCCGTATGTGTGTACACAATTACCGACACACGTAAGCATTGATTATTATTAGTCTTGCTTCTTTTTTTTATTACAACCTCATTAGGATCGCGAATGCACATTTCGAGAGTTACGCAATAATCGCGAAAACCCAGCACCGGATAAACGAGAACACGATTATATCGAATGAGTCTGTAATCGAACAGGAAAAAATCGATTGCATCGAAAAGAGTTCGTCACACTTGCTAAATTGTTCTTTTATCGAATACATGTCGTAATATATGTGTCGAAATATTCTTGCGACATTTCTGCCGATGCAAATAAAATTTGCTGTTGAGTAGCGTGAAAATTTGACTGGAGTTGTTTAACGATGATGTCTCGTTCGACGAGACAAAACTTTTGTCAAAGACTCGATGGAAAGGCTCGATTGATTTTTCATAAACAGCTCGATAAATCGGTAAATATACACGTATACTGATTTTGGAAAACGACGATTTATACGTTTGAAGATGAAAGAATCAAAATAAAAGTAAAAAAATCGAAAAATAACTTCGTACTCGAATTAATCGAGAGCTAAATAGTAAAACGACGCGCGGTCGGATTTTTCGAAAAGTATCTTCGATGTGTTAATGATAATTATCTATTTCTTTTCTCGAAATTAAATGAACGTTCCTCAGCCTTGGTGTTGTGCAAACGATTATTCAAATTGTAGTGCATGATTGACCTAGTTGTGTTGAAGCCTCTTTAAAGTAGAATTAAAACCCATATTCAGCATACGTTATCAGCGCATTTTCTCCGTCTCTCTATACATAATATATCGTCAGCTGGTGACAGTCACGATCGAAAGATTCTTGTTGAATTTCGTAAGAACCCAATGCGATTTACGACGTTACCGGACACACCAGAACTACTTTCAGCCACGCGGTAATTGAAGTACCCACACACTTATTTTACGTATTGACCGTTGGCTGAGAATCCGTGAATATAAACTGCATGTATATACATATGTATGCGTATATACTCGCGCATAAAAAAGTACATCTGCATATTTTTACTCGCACGTATTTATATCCACGATATTTCGTTGTGATTATACGGTAATTGAAAGTACGCCGCGAAAAGAAATCCATGGCAAACTTTATCTCGATGCGTTGACACATTCGATTTTTTGAGTATAAAATTTAATCGATTGGAATTCCAGCATACGAGTTTCGAGCGAGATAAACATTTTTGTCGGTAAATCCAACATCTCGTACACTTCAAACGGCTGCAATATTTAACACTGAAACGAGGATAAGATAAGTCCCCTGATGCGCAGGTGGCATAAATATCGATGGAGTATAATGCAAAAAGATTTTTGTGTGCATCGCGGTCGTTTAGCATAATCGCGGTGATGTCAGCTGCGATGATTATCGTTCGTTACATCGCGCATGGCTTGAAACGCCAATGGGAGTGTTATATCAACAAAAACACCATAAAGACTCTCATTTAATTTTTCGATCGTTATTTTTACCAAAAATTTTCGATCAGTTTTTCGGTAAAGAAATAAGATCAAAAGTTCAAACGCGTTGGTCATGTGGAAATTATGTTGTGAATACAATCAACGGAGATCCGAGTTTCAAGTAAAAGCCGAAAATTGTGTCAAACGAATCAGTGGAAGAGACGGGAGCCAGCGTGAGTATTATACACGTATAACCAAAGCAATGAGACGCAAGTTGGCGAGTACACGAGGGACGTATAATAAGCCCGCGGTAACGAGGACGAGAGTACGTGTGAGAAATTCAAAGCAGCGAAAATGAGCCGGAACTGTTTAGAGAAAATTTCATCCAGTATATGTGAAAACTTGAATAGAGCCTAGGAATTCTACGTGAACTTTTTGTCAAGACCATGGTCTATGGACTAAACGAGACAACACAGATAAAAATAAGACGAGAACTTTCCTTCGTTATGAAAGAGGAAAGATGGAAATTGGAAGATAAGTTCTTGGAAGTAGTGTAGGAATTGGTGAGACATCTAATGGTGTGTTTCCGTTCACCATTAGCACCATTGGTAACGCCATTGGAGCTGTTTCCGGGTGATTATACTTTTGAGGAGTATAAAACACGAAATTCCATTGGACCAGGTGTAAATATGCCGAGAAAAATGATCGAGGCTTTTTATTTAAATAAAAATTGTGGTTTGTGCCTTTAGCGCGTCGAGCAAATAACTCTAATGCATTGTTAGCCCGTACAGTTTATATTCCGTACGATTATAGAGCGCAAACTCTATTAGTGTCTGCTCGTTTATTGCCCGATTTCCTTGGAACTCACTCCGTCACGCGCAGCAGCCTGTCCCCTCTGCCGTGCTCCGAAAATGACGACCTCACTTCGCGCCTTTCAGTTTTTTTTTTTCGTATTGAACGAGCAAACGATCGGGGTACGCTGGCCCATCAAATGTAGAGTGTTAATTTCTATTTGCGCGCTCAAAAGATTAAACAGCAACGGAAAAAGCTAATCAACAAAGAATAAGTCAATGGAACCAAGTGGAATGCGACCTTGGGAATGTCAATGTTGAAAATTCTCCTAACGATGTTAAGTTCCGTCTCCGTCGCGTTTGACCACAGACCGTCTACTTTATTTCTTTTCGTTTTACGTTGTTTTCGCAGCCTGTTTGGCGGTGATGGCGTGCGGGGGTCACCTGAGCTGGACATCGCCGGCTCTGCCGTTTCTCAAGGGACCGGATTCGAGCTTCAAAGTGACGCCGGGTCAAGGTTCATGGATCGTGTCATTGTACACGCTGGGCAGCTTATTCGGCTCGATTTTGAGTCCGGTTTGCGTCGACAGATTAGGCCGTAAGAAGGCACTATTGGCGTTCGCGTTACCCCAATTGGCAGGCTGGGGTCTAATCATAGGAGCGCGTAGCGTAATCATCCTCTACGTGGCGAGACTCGTTGCCGGTATAGGTCACGGTGGAATATACAACGCTGGGGTCATTTATCTCGCTGAGATTGCCGACAAGAACATACGCGGAGCTTTGGGAACGTTTTTGAAGTTGTCAACGAATCTGGGCAGTCTTTTCATAACGTCGGTCGGAGCTTATCTGCCTTACTGGGAGTTGAACATCGTAGCGATGTCGATACCATTGTTGTTCGTCATGACGTTCTCCTTCATGCCCGACACGCCGTATTTCTACTTGATTCGGGGCAACGACACGAGAGCCGAGAAATGCCTGATGAAGCTCCGACGACTGCACAATACGGAAACGGTCAAGGACGACATGAGCACCATGAAAGACGCGGTTGTTCAGGGACAGCAGAATAAAAAGAGCGCCCTCTTTGAACTCTTCCGGACGAGGGGCAACCGACGAAGCCTCCTTATACTCCTGGGTCTAAAGGCTACCCAACAATTTTCGGGACACATGGCGATCGTCGCTTATACCCAAGAGATATTCAGTCAGTCAGGTGGTACCGCTCTTAGTCCAGCCGAGGCCGTAGTCGTCCTTGGCGTTGCACAATTGATCGCTGGAATCGTCGCCGCCAGCCTGGTAGATCGCGTTGGACGAAGGATTCTCATGCTCGTTTCCGGCCTCTCGGCGACTTTGTCGCTCATTGCGGTCGGCCTGTTCTTTCATCTCAAGTACGTCGCTAAGGCGGACGTCTCCGCGATATCGTGGCTACCGGTAGCTGCGATAATAACTTACGAGGTCGTGACTGCCCTTGGAATCGGCACGCTACCGTATGTACTGTTGGGCGAATTGTTTCCAACCAACGTCAAAGCACCTGCCGTCGCGAGTGGCATGATCGTCGGCTCCTTTTTCGCGTTCATCGTTGGCCTTGGATTCGAAGCGCTCAATTCCGTCGTTGGCATACACTGGACATTCTGGATATTCGGTATATCCTGCGCTGTTGGAACGCTCTTCGTCTACTTTATAACACCGGAGACCAAGGGCAAAAGTCTCGAGGAGATTCAGAAGGAATTGAATCCGACGGTTGCTTCGCCAACGGAAGCATGAAGTTCCAAACGAACGATGTCAGCCTGAACGAGATCCAACGGACACTCGTCACTGGTTACTCGCGGTGTTGGTCGAAATTTCACCGCAGGATTTCCCATTCGTGTGAGACAAATGAGATGAAACGCCAAGAATGTCTGCGCCTTCGTCTTTAAATATCAAACAAATGGCACAGGTATCTTCAGCACGAATGGCAGTGCCATTATCGAATGTATCAGTGACTTTCACTCGTCAATAATGTCGTTGGTACGTCCAAAACGTTGTTTTTTCAAATTTCCTCTCCGGTAGGCCGGAAATTGAAGTCGTCACGTTTTTCATCTCCATCTTGGATGCATTTTCCATTTGAAAAGTGTTTCCAGCGTGTCCATATGGATAACGCGGATAGCACAGTAACTGCCGTTATCCGCAAAGGCAACATGCATATTACAAGTTGAAGATTCAATTTGTAAATAAAAATATAACGAAGGGACAACAGACATGCTGTGCGGAATACGTTTTAATTTTATTGTTAAAGTAGATTATCCAATGGATATTGCAAATTTAAGGTCCGAAGATCGTGTAAGAGATTGCTGCCACGTCCTGGCAGTTTTGCTTGTGCCAACGGCAAGTGCATATATTCGAAATTTATCCAAAAATTTCGAACGAAATTTTTGAATAAATGAGAATGATCTTGAGCCTCAAGTACCTGAACTAACACGTTAAACAGTTCGTCCATGTAGATATGAAGTATACGGGTTGTTTGAGAAAGGATCAGCGAAATCGTATATTATCGATTAAAGTTCCGGCAGTACATTCGTCGTTGTACAGGCATCTTCAGATATCTTCGATCGCAAAGATGGAGAGGTTCAATGTGAAATTATATATTTTCTGTACACTTCATAGACATGTTCGTGAATTTCCGGTATATAGTTTAACTAGGCCAAGGACGAAGCGGAGAAATCCGCGCGCTTGTCTCTCGAGTAAAGAAGATATCTGTGATATAGTATGTACACCGTACAGTACACATGGTAGTGTATATAGAATAATGCTAAATGTATTAGCGAAGGTATGCGCGAGGTTGACCGCGAAACGGAAACGATTTGTACGCAGTTCGGCCTCGTAGCGCCTGCCGTTGTGAAATTTTACCTCGCGCGCCGTACACGAACGCAACACCCAAACGTTATTACTATTATTATTATTTATTTGTTATTTAATGTTGATTTTTCGAGAGCCCGTAGAGAAGGTAACGTTTTTTGCAATGTTATACACTCGTCTCGAGGCTCTTCGCGTGCAAATCTCGAAGATGCCTCCGAGGACGGCGTTTCGTAGTTACGTTTTGGTATGACAGTGCGAATAATTGTATTTTGTAAATATCAAGATGTATCGAAAATAAAATGACGATAATCGATATGTTCAATTTCATGGATGTTTAATCAAAAAAATTACCTTGAGAAATGATGGTGGACGAAACGGAAATGCGAAAAGCATACGACGAATGACGATAAGAATTTTCAATCAGATGTAAAGTCAGTGATACTTTTGTTAATTTTGCTCGCGAACTCGTGATTGTACGATTTTTTGTATAAATTCATCATAAGCGCGGTCTTAAATGAACGAAAAATTGATTGAGAATTAAAATATACGAAACAATTTCTGTCTCGTAATGATCATTAAACATAAATTAATAATCGTTCCACGTACGCATTGTTGTTCAGACTCTAAAATAACGTTTTTCCAATAAATATTGACCCTGCTGCTGCATTCTCGCCCGAGTCTTCCCGAAGTCTCGAAGTACACCTTCCATCGATCATCATTATCTTCATGAAACACGTGCGTTTCTCCGGTATTAACGTCTTATATTCTGACGTAACTTACGTCAATTGCGAAAAAAAATATACCAAGGAGCAGCGGTACAATATAATTTTGAGGGTGCGAACGTGTTGCAGAGGAATTGAGGGTAAAAGGGAGGTTGGGTTAAACGATATATACTTTACGGTTTTCGTGTATACGCTTGGAAAACGAAATTCGCCAAAGGGCATTTCCATGACGGGCGTTTCGGATATATACGGAAATTCACTGTACAAAAGGACATGGCTGCACATGTACGAATTGAATTCGCACGTACGATAATAATTTCTTGCATTAAGATATTTTCAGCACGTAAAATATAACCCTGGCGCGTTCCCCAAATTTTTCCAGCAGAGACAATAGAAACGAGCAACGCCTTCGGCAGGATATCGGTTAAGATAATCACATCAGTGAAACCTTTCTATACGCTGAAACACGTGCGCCAAAACACACACACACACGTGGGCGTTACGTGCATCGACATCACATCGAAAAATGTGAAAGTGCAAAAGTGCAGCCGCGAGAAGAAGCCTGGAAACGTCGAACGCTTTCATCTTTCCTTTTTATTTTTCTCCAAAATACATTTTTTGAAGCACAGAAATCTGGCTGTCCAATGTTTATTCGGTAATAAAATTCCGCGTGAAATTCCGTTGATGTACGTAATGAGTTTCTACGCTGTGGAAAACAGCAAAATTTGTGTGCAGCACTCGCGCCATCCACGAGAAAACCAATAACTAACGTATTAACATCAGGCAATTAATTATAATATCGAATGTATGCGAGCATCCAATTCAGAAACATAATAATATCACGTTGACTATGCGCAGTTGTGTGGTAAGGTCGACTCCATTTTTCAATCTGTATATTCCTCGCAGAGCGGATTAAAAAAAAATTGAAAACGAAATTATTTTATGTGGATTTTATTTCACTACAGATTATTCTTCGATCGAAATAAAATATTTAAAAGAAGTGCGAGTCTTTGAATGCCATCGGAATTTTAGCTCCTGTCACTGCGAATGGTCGAGTGTGACAGGTGATCTTGGGATTTTCCAAATGCGATGGAACGAGTAGGATTTATGACGAACTTATGAGAGAAGCGATGTAAATTGATGGGATTTGAAAGGTTCTTTGAAGAAAGAAAAAAATTCAGAGGATAAATATTTGCCTTCCAATAATCAATCTGCTGTACGTTTCGTAGTATATAATTAACGTATAAACCGTTTAGCAATTTCCAGCTGAGGAGTTCTCGTGGTTTTCATCGGTTGTCAGAAGGTATCGGTAACTTTGTGTTTGCACATACTTGTTTGACGAGAACGATTTCATGTCACTTGTGAAATTCCTGCTTTATGGGAAATGCCGTCAATATAAACCCAACAAATTCTATATCTCGTATTTGACATAATAATTAGCCAAGTGAATATTTATAATTCGCGCATGTCTATAATTATCGAAATCTACGACCTGCAGATTCATTAATTCCTCAAAGCTGGATTGCGTTATAGCATATGTGGTAATGCTAAAATACGCTCACATTTCTCCGTCTCTCAATCAATACAGAGAATAATTTCAGCAGCTATGATTTCATCCAAGAGCAAAAATGTAAGAGACTGCACAGATTTGTATGCTTCCAGAGGGTGAATGCAGTCGTTCGAAATTATGAAAAAAATAATTGCCAAGTTTGAGATCCTCATCTGAATTTGATGCCCTGCCACCCATCGATGCAGATTTTTTCCATTTGAATAACACGAGGTTACCCCAAAATAAATTTCAATTTGAAATCATAATTTTCTATTTACTCTTTTGATATACTGAAAAATTGATTGTTCATTTTGTTCAATTTTGTAAGCCACAAATATTTTTATAGGAAATTTGATGCTCCACAGCAAAGATCTTCTGCGTTTGATCGATAAAATCAATTGCGAAAAATGGAAAAAGTATAGTAGAATTTCAGAGTATGTGATCCACACTCGAGGTTCAACTTTATTCAGAAAAAAAAACAGAAACGATTTAAATCCGGAACTTGTACTATCTAAAGTCCGTGGTAACGTAATTAATAGCTCTTTTATGCATGTACATAGAAATGTAGCTCATTTTAAGAGCAATTGGCTACACTATACGTTTTGAGAAGAAAATCCAAGGGTCCGAATCGTGAAGAGCATAAAACTGAGATTGATGTACATACATGCACTATATTTACCTACATAATATAGTTATAAAACGAAGAGATATCTTCGCAGAATCAAGAAAAGATCTCACACGTGTTAAATCCACGGTTATGGTCATAGAGAACACCATAAGAGTTTCAACAGGGAGAACATTCCATATATCTTTTACGTCATTCGTCGCCCCTCATTTTTCGCGTTTATCGCACCTGTATATTTCTATAACTCCATTTTCTCTGATTTGTAACTGTACACTGTCCGGTAGCCAGGAGTCTTTGAGATTTCTTAACTTTAATGTCTCGTGGCGAGCACTGTGCCTTACGAACGAACGCATCGGAGACGAGGGACCTTCAAAATCATTTATGTACGTGGTTATAAATCCATGTACAAGCACACAAAACCCACACACATGCGTAGGTATATTATATCGGTGCGTGTCAATGTGCTCGTTGCTTCTCGGACTTCGTTTCTCATTTTGTCTGTGACCCCTTCGGTACTTTTACGAGCTAAACCATATGCTGGGTGTCCACCATTCTCTTTTTACCTAAAACATATATTATATACGTTCCAGTGCGGCATCACCGATATCAACTGAAATGGCTTTTATATACATGTGAAATTTTCGTTTCGTTTGTATGGGTTCGTCGCTGGCCTCTCGTTTTGCAGATCGTATAAAGCGCTCGTCCGAAACGACTAAAATCCCCATGGTTCACCATTGGCCATATACACATATCGCATGTACATAAAGATCTTAAGAATCTTCCTCGTGTCGTCAAGCTCTTCCGTATACTCCAATGAAATTGGCGTGTGGTCGGGAGACAAGATTTTTCCTTCGTTTTTCGCTTTCATGTCGCATGAAGCTTTTATAAGCAATGGGAAAAAATTATTAGACATCCAGCCGACGATAGGATTATAGGTGTAACGTATAAAAAGAGATTGATAGTTTCGTCTTACCGCGGAAATGGTACTCACTCGTTTAACTCGTCGATCATTCCATAAATCCATTAATGGCGAGACGGCTTTTCCGTCTACTTTGTTATTTATTTATTTTTGCAGAATTAAAGCCAGTTTTACGGAAATTTTGACATTGACAATAATCAAAAGCGATACTTGCATAGTTTTTTCATTTTCCAGGAAATTCCCATATAGGTTTTTACATGGTCAATTATAAAATAAGCGATCCGAGGTTGAAAATTTTGAAGCGGTACAAGAATATGTATTCGTTACACGCATGTTCGTGTTAGTAAATTATTGTTACCGAAAGTGCGCGATTTGCAAAAAATAGGTAAAGGTTTATTACTCAGAAAAATTTGTTCCCAGCATCCGTGTTGTTTGTTGATTAACAACGATGTTTTTTTTTCCCGCATTTATTGTATATGCACGCACAATAATTAGGATTGAATCATTCTACATTGCAGTTTATACGATTGTTCATTTCATAAGCAATATTAATTTATTTTACGAAATTTTCAAATACAATGCAATACAAGATATCGTCTTTATCATTGACCTACTCTTTCTCTCTTGTAACTATACAACGAGCAAACGTCACGTTGACCTCGTCCCATTTATTCAGTCGGACCTGGATTGCAGTGAAGCCAACGAGGATGGTACTGCTTAAAATGGACAATTAAGAAAGTCATCGAGAAAACGTATTAGTTGCGGATGCGGTGAAGTGAAGCTGCATCAAGTTGATTTTCCTAGTCATCGATAGATTTATTTTATTGCCACAGTGAAAAATATATAATTCAAATGGATTTAACGATTTCATTAGAAACAATCGTTTTTCAAAACGGCCTGATTTCTAGAATAATTAAAATAATTCGCAGGTTCTTTTGTTTTATACTGTAAGCGAAGTTGAGTAATCTTTACAGGTGATAATATTTCATGCGAAATTTTATGACGCTAATATCGAGACTGATAAAAAAATAAAATGGATATTTTATGCACTGATGAGATCGTCAAGTATAGTCGATGATTAAAGTATACCAAAATGTTTTTGAGTAGGGATTGAAATTCGACTAATTGTAAACTCTGCCAGCAAGTAATGAAAAAGAACGTGTAATACATGTGTCTCTCTTCGTTGGTTGACATTCTCATCTATTTGCCGTAACGCCACGTAAAACACAGATATTGCCAGAGAAATAGAGAAATGAGTGATAAATTGCAGGGGTCTGAGAGAAATTATTCAGGAGGGCAAAGGCTGAAAGAAAAGAGGGAGCCAGAAGATTCATCTCGACAGCCCGTGGATCCGATACAAGTATTTTCTGGCTAGAGTTCAAACTCAATTAATCCGCTATGTTTTCATCCTTTTTCATTGTTTTTTGGTAGGAATCTGACACATTTTTTGTCTACCGTACCACGGAAGGAATTCGGATACGGAGGTCAGTATGGTCTGACGTGAATTATTGAAAATTCTGCTATTCTTTCTCGAAATTATTACAACGACAATTTCCATCGAATCGACCAATTAAAACATTCATCTCTGTTTTTTTTTCTTTTCGATTATACTTTACGTGAACAAAAAACGATAAATACTCTAAAACTTTTGTTCGGAAATTGAATAAAGAACACGATTATTTGCAGAGGAATGAAATTAGAAAGCTGTATGGGTGCAATAAAAGTAAAACAATGTTTTTTCCAACGAGTCGATTATTTAAGATCACAGATTTTTGTGTCGATGACCGTGCGTCCCGTTCAATCAACTTCTCTCAAAAATATATCGATAATTCGAAATTATGTAAATTAAAAAAACGTGAAATAGTCCGAATCCGAAGCAAATCGTTAATGATTTCACACCGTCATCTTTCTGCCATTGCTCTGTTTTTTTTTTCGGCATTGTGGAGAATGAGGTACGGAAGCAAGTTGAAGTAAAAAAGAGCTATGAACACGAGTGTGAGAAAACACATGCACACACAAAGCGCAATGTTCTGCGTTGGAGGTGGCTCTGATTGCCAGCAGGCAGTGAATAGTGACAGGCCCATTACGGGATGCTAATATAAGAACCGCGGAGTAGACGCGACGAGAATGTGCACCCCTTCGTGCTCCACACAGACCACGCTTGCTGTAAGACACAATACGGCGTTTCTCTTTCCTTCTTCGCCGACTGTCCACGTCTTTCAGTCTTTTTGGTGCAAACTCTGTACGCGTATCATCCCTTATATTCGGTAAAACACCTAAAAGCAGTAACAGCAACACCGCAGCGTGTCCCAAAGCCCAATCGTCGACGTTGCAGCGTCAGGTTCACCCTCTTACGACCTTTCGTCTTTCCTGTGCCTTTTGCACCTCTTTTCCTCTCTCGGAGAGGGTAATTATATAAAAGAAAACGGAGGGATGGCCCGAGCGTGAGTAAGGGATGAGCGAGGGGGCTGTCGAGAGGAATAAGTATGTGTGTATATGAGAACGAGAAAGTGTGGAGTGGAAGATAGAAGTGAACATAATTTCGTATGCATGAAAAGCGAAAGTTATGAATGAGATTTCTCTTTTATTATCTCGTTACGTTTGCACTCCTGCCTCTCTCCATCTTTCTCTCTTTTTTTACATACTTACATACACACACACGTGTGTGTGTGTGTGTGTGTCTGTGTGTGTGTGTGTGTGTGTGTGTGTGTGTGTGTGTGTGTGTGTGTGTGTGTGTGTGTGTGTGTGTGTGTGTGCGTGCGCGCGTACAAACGTTTGGCCTTCTTCCTTCAGTTGTAGGAACGAAAGAGCAAGGGAAAGAGAAAGGTTTCGGGAACGCAATTGCTTCTATTTTATAACGCAGATATATCTTCTTTCTCCTTGCGTTTCCTTTGCTTATTTCATTGCCGCTGCTCCTGTTTCGCGTCTAACTGCGCTTTTCATATCGTGATATAGGCAGGAGGGCTTGAGGGCTTACTATCCGGAAAACTTTACTGGCTCGGGGTACATTTTATAAGAGGGTTTTTCAACGCCATAACCGGTTGGTAAATTCTTATTTTACAATTGCAGTATAGCCTCTGACCGTACCGTTCTATTTTTCAGAGATTTTTTCAAAGTTATCCGGTTGAACAGTTGGTTTTACAAATTTTTGTTCCTTTCCTTGGAGTATGATTGAAATGAAACTGTCGATTTTTCTAAAACGTTCAAATTTGTCGAAAGAATTTCTTTTCTCGAAGAAATTTCGGTTCAAGATAATGCTCTTTCCATTAGAAAAGAAGTTTATTGTTATTACAACGACTATAGCGAGCTCAATTTCTCACCGTTGCTTAAACATGTCTGAACATGGCTGAGAAAGTTATACGAAAGTCGTAGGTGTCAATGACATTATTTCTGTTGCAGACGTTTAGAGAAAATGATCAAAAGAGAGGTTGGAATTGAATTGAATAATTGATGGTGAGTGAAGGTCAAAAGTTCGTTATAATCCGCATTAATTGATTAGGAAAATCAACAGTCGTTGATATTAAATGCATTTAAAAAATTGAATAACCAAAGGCACCACAAAAGCAGCTGATCAAGTTGATACGTTTTGGTATGGCACATCTGGCTTCTAATCCTGAAGCTAAAGCTTATTCCGCTACCAATCGAGGGAATGCTCATTTCGTGCCGATCAAAGTGAGTTAAATTGACATTGTCGTACATATATGAATTGTACATATAATGCCCATGTGTACGGTATGTACAAGGCATATGGGTAAAAATATTTCTGATAACAATTAGTATTTGCATAAACCTCGTCTCCCACTCTGACATAATCGTGCAAGAATGTAAAACCTGTTCGTTCTTTTCAACATACATTTACGTGGACGTTAAAAAAAAAACAAGAATCGCAGGGTTATGTCAGAGCAACGTACACATTTAACATGTAATTAACGATTGGTTCAACAGCTACGTTGATTATCCGATAAATCATTGTTTTTATGTTAGAAAACGAATTGGTTAACGTTCAAAGCAGGTTGTTTCAAATCTCTGTCATAAATGTATTTTACTTCATAGATTATAGGTTTTCAAGATATTCCTAGAAAAGTATATTTCACGCCATGCTCGTTGTACGAAAACATGTGTCAGCACAAGCCTTTCGCTGAAGCTGGTATCGGAGGTAATTGAAAATGAAATAAATATTTTCTACTACTCACAATGACATGGTTATTGTCAAAAAGTCACAGGAGTGTCAGATCTCGTATGCCTACTACATTTTACGATCCATTGTGCAGCTCCTTCGAGGCCTCTTCATGATACCCTGAGGCAAGGCTTCGCAAGGAATTCCTCTTTCTGTCTCAAGGATGAACTTGGGCTTTATAGAATTTAAGGGATAAGCACACGTATTCGGTTCATCGTACAAAGTATATATTTGTCTTTATCACGATTTCAAGAATGCAGACGAAATGAAGTTGCATTGCGATGCAAGATTAAATGCAAATATTAATAAAATATGATAATAATCATAACAAAAAAATGCAGTTCAACGATTCATCGAGTGTGTTTTGCAATTGTGGGCTATTGAAAAAGAAACCTGCTGAGCCATTAAAAAGTTGTAGACACCGAATTAAAAATGACTCAACCGCCATCTTACGTGTGTTACGATGAACGTTACGAGGAAGGAAATGTCATCGGGGACATTTGTATCCCCGCACAAGTCCAAGATTTAATTTCGCGTATAATTTTTAGTTCGCGACATTAGCGAAATGATAAGATTTATCAAATTACTATTATGCGCAGTTCTGGGGGAATAATGTCGTCGATTTCTTGAAATTCAGGCGCGACACAAAGAGTCGGTTACTCTCATATTGCCGAAAAGAAAGGGACGAAAGGCGCAGTTGCAGAGCAACGGGGAAAAGTTTACCGGAAGCTGTGATAAATCACGGCCATTTAATTTGTCGCCGGTACAAATCTCGCGTGAATGAGCTTTCAACTGCCAGTAGAGAATGGTGGGAAAGCGATGGTATACGCAGTAGTGGTAACAGAAATAGTAGGTAAAATTTAGTATTCTATACAGTGGATACATTTACAACAGAGAGGGTGAGGGTGCATCGAAAAGATCGGTGGAGAATCAGCCTGGGTGGAGAACCGTCCGCGTGTGCCCAGATAAGTGAGACTCGGGGCGGCGCCCGATTTATTTTTTTTTTAACGTTGACTTTCGAGTCTGTGAAAAAAAAAGCATAAAGGGACATAGTCGACGAGGAAAAAAGCTTCGCTGGAACGGGTAAACAGTTCGATGGAAAGGGGGAAAGGAAATAGAAAAAAAAAGGTAAAAGGGAAGGGAGTGTAACTTGGGGTCGAGGAAGAAACAGCGTATAATAAAACTCCCTTGGCGAAACACCGAGGGAAAACATCGGGACTTCTTTTCAAGCCGTTGATTTATGTATTTGGCAAGCTCTGGTGGAAGAGTAGTTACCAGTCCTTGCGTCTCGGGATAACAGCACTGCGGCTCTCTTGTGACGGCTTGACCCGCAGTTATACCGTACTCTCCTTCGTGAAATTATAGTCAGATGGTTGTAAACTGGAGTTGCAGGTTACGGTACCTTGGATACTTCACCTCGCATTTGGATATGGTGGGAAATGTACAAAGAAACGAGGTATCGCGGTTCTTCGTTATATCTCGAATTTTGCACACTGATTGTCTGAACTGGACGATCGCAAAACGTAAATCTATATTGATAATCGTCTCGCGAATTCAGCCGCATGCCCACTTGATTCCTACGGTATTAGGGGTTCAGCAAACGAAAGGGGCGGCTGAGGGGTGCGGGTGGGGTCGAGGATCTCAATTACGAATGGCTTTTTCAACGCTCGCTACTCAATAAAGTATGTCTATAATTCGGCATCAGCGCGATTACACCTTCAGCAAATATTGAACTATTCCTGGTCGGACGTTATTAGCTCTCCCAACTTCCCTACCCTTTCTCTATCTCGCTCTCGCTTTGTTCGACAATAAACAATAATTGCCCGACTCGCACATGTCACCCTCGTGTTCCACGTCTTTAAACACTATCCCTCGCTCTTTTCTCTTTGCTCATTTCATTTTTTTTTTCTTCTTCTTTTATGGTATTCTCGTCTCGAATTCATTTAGTGGATATTGAAAAAGTCCCGGTGCGAAAAAGGCGATATAGAGGGATGAAAGACGACGCAGTGGTAGGGGGGTGGTTCTTGCCGGTGTGGGGATGGATGAGCATTCTGTATCGGGGGTTTCTTGGGGAAAAAACGGAAAAGTAAAAGACGATGATGAGAAAAAAGTATCCTCGAGACTCGTGTCGTTATATGAGACACCCGGGTAATAGGGATCATTTGGCAATTGAATTTCACTCGAGGCGGAAACATATCGGCAATATAAAACAAAACATTTTTAATATTAGAAATATCGCAATCAATAATTTCCTCGCAATAATTGATACAGTATTGGACACGTTCCGTGAATGTTCTGAACATCCGTACTCTTGTTCTCGTTTAGAATTATTTTTTTGTGATCTTTAGAATAAGGCTTGAGAATAAGAATATTACTCATACAATGAAAGAAAAAAATTTGATTTTTTTCCATTTTTTCGTTCAAAAATTTACGACTACTCTACTTGGCTACGACAACTGGTGTGCACTAGATTTTCTATACACCGGTGCAAATAAAGATCGCCTATATGGATAAATAAGGAAAGGTCTGGGACGGTCGTGATAAAACATTTTTAATATTTACACGTATAGGGCTGGCCAAGATTATTGAGTCAGAATTTACATCGAATTATGGAGGCCGAGTCCGGAGAATTTTCAATAGCCGGAATAGATTGTCGAAGGAATGAAAAATTTTTGCGTGACTCCTATGTAATACCGGTTTTTAGCTCGTGCGTTCGTATCATAATATTAAAGAATTTGAAATTTCCGTCACGAAAGAAACGTGAGACAGACGAGAGCGAGGCTTTCATGGATTTTCTCACGTTTCAGACGCATATTTCGTCGTAATATACTTTTTTCCTTGTTTCGCTAATCCTTCCGATGGGAAAAACGGCAGAATAGAAGAAATATATAAATCAACGGAATGTTTCATTAATTTCGTGATATTGATAAGATGAAAATCCGCTCCAGCTGCAGTATACACCGAGGAAATTGCCTTCGCATCTGTTCACCTTTTAGAGCTTTAATTTGCAACTATTCCGTCCCCAATGTCTCAGCTTTGGCTCATTTTCATTATTACTGCCCATCGACGTGAAACCGAGGTGAATTTACCTTCGGGAAATGAGGGCGAGAAAGCGGCGTGAGATTTTTCAAAAACAAAGATATAAAAAAGAAGAAGGGAGGGAGGAAGAGAATGGGAGAGCGAGGGAGAGTTTGGAGGTGCACAGGCGGTGCGATGTTAACGATGTCAATTATGGTAATAAATTGTTGGGCACCGAGGGATGCATACCAGTTGCGTTAATATACGATGGTGTCTTGGGGATGCTGAGAGAGATGGAAAAAACCCAAAGAGACTCATCTAGCAGGCCCATACTAGGACCCATCGTACTTGCAGAGCACTGTACAATTAGTATACGGTACTCGCAGTACTATGTACTGGGAAACGTACATGTACGAAGAACATGGGCGTTACAACCGAGCGGGACTGTTTGTACTTACGTGAGACAGCCACACCTTCATCGTTTGGTCGATTTGCTTTTTTTTTTGTGAACGATATCTAGATATATATATGCGGTATAGACGGGGAAAACTTTTGACAGCGCGTCTCCGTAGGGTACGAGAATTAAAAGCGTCGTCAGGGTAACCTTCTCCCCGGTTATCGCAAATCTTCCCCAGTTCCGTTTTCCTCTCCATAAAAAACAAATTACTTTTGATGAATGATATCGGTAGTTGGTTCTATTAAATCAACTCGCAACCACGAAAGATTCTCTTCTTTTTTGAAGAGATCGCGAATTTCGCACTTGAAAAAATATTTCAAGGAAAATAAAAACATTGGCAATTCGAGGCAATAATATTGGAATGTGTATGGAATAAAATGTTTTGCCAGACAAAATATATATTCATAAATTCCGTATCGAATACGTACAAATCGGTCGGTGTCCAAAGCACGCTGGAATAAGTAAGATTATCACGTGGGGATATCGAGAATTTTAGCGAAAAGAAGCAGAGGAAAACCCTCAGAGAAATCAAAGCCGGTGAGACCAGTTTCTTTTTCCTCATCTCGTCTTATATACATGCACGGATGTCGTAAAATTTTTACATGCAAATATAGAAATGGTGAAATGATCACAGGCTGAATATTTATTAGCATCGAGATGTATCAGTTCTTAGTATTAGTGACGGTGAAAGAGAGTGAGATAGAGAGAGACAGAGAGAGAGAGGGCAGCGAGGGAAGTTCGAGTAGAATTCACCACTGAATCTCTGATTTCTCCAGAGAAATTATACCTGAATGTGAAAGTTCGTTTCAGGAGTTTTCGGTTTGAACGTAACTCTGATCTTTTTCATCTTTCCTCCCCCTCATGTTATCAGCTTTTCAATTACATCGTGGCTTTTTGAAATACCCTGCGCGATTTTCGAACGTTCTGATTTACCTCGTGAATAATATTTTCATAAATGAATAATTTTCCGACGAGGCAAACTCCCATATGTTTTTCGAACACTTATATATATTTTGCGTTGAAGATTTCATTGATGGATGCAATAATCGACGTATTCGTAGGATACATTGACTGAATTTAATCGCAATTTTAGTCATCTCGATTATCCATATTTATTTCACTTGACAGCATACTGGCAAATATCGTGACAACAATAATTAAAAATAACGCCACCAATTTCTAACCCCTCTGCTTGGGCCAACATATAATTCTACCCTCCGTTATTCTGCAAATGTCGTCGATAGCTCGATTCTGTACAGTTGGCAAACGGAAAGCAAGAACGTTGAGGTAGAAGCAGTTGTACCGGAGAACCGTGGAAATGAACAGAAAATAATAGGATGTTCAGAGTCGTCGGAAAAGAACGAAGCACGGAGCAGCCTAGAAGAGAAGTTAACACCAAACGTACTTAGCAAATCTTTCCTGATACCGCGACGATTCTCATCATTGGCCACCGTCCGGTCGTTGGCAGTGTGTTAAATCGTTTTTGATGCAAATCGCGACAGCTGTGTGTCAATAAAACTGCTCTTTTCATTCGTTCGGATGGCCGTTTATTGTCTCGATCATTCCGCCCTTCCTCGAGTTATTCGATATTATTCTTCTGCAACTCGGGGCTTCGTGTGTTCTTACTCAGGCAGATCTACGAGTTTCCTGTAACATAGATTTGCGTTTGCCGCATAGCGTATAGACTCGCACGGCACTGGGACAGTCACTGCGATGGCGCTCTTTCACCCACACATTTCTCTCCCTCCTCCCTCTGTGCACCCTCCTCTCTCTCTCTCTCTCTCTCTTTCTCATCGTTCGTTCAACCCCTTATCCTTATTTCAGCCGTGCTAAAATTATTACTATAGGAATGAAACGTAGTGGTGGCTCAGACACGTGTGTGCTGCGGTGATGGTTAACCCTCCCATCCACGGTCTCTCCCTGCTTAATCCCATACTCCACTTCACTCATCCCTTCTGAGGTGAAACCTCAAACGCGACCGACCTTCCTCCCCTATATGTATATTTAGTACGATATAGGGCTTACACACGATTCACCAAACATCCGGTGGTTGTACCGAGTCTCGACAACCCGGCGCCCCCCTATTTCACCTTCTGACAATTCTCTCAACAACCCTGCGAAACACCGACTCCTCTAAGGAATCAATTTATATGTGAATCGGAAATCACCATCTTCTGGGAAATGAAAGTATAAATTGGAAAAAGAGGCGGCTATCGGCGAGTGAAGGACCGAGAGGGACAAATGAAATCCACGATCGTAAATTGCACGTTTCTCCCTATTGGCACCCCCGTTAAACTCACTCACAACTCGCACTTGCGTCTACAAAGTCTGCGGGGATGACAACTTTTTGATTTTCAACGATCTTGGAATTCTTGCGGCAAACTTCGCAGCTACCCCGTAGTCCTTGAAAAAAATGTAATCTTTTTTCTGTTTTTTTCCATCGTTACTGATATTTAACGATTTTCATAAAAATTGGAGCATGACAGGCAAGCGTTTCCCTGTGCTTTTTTTGTCAAATATGAATGCCATTTCTTCAGCTCTTTTTGGAATATAAACTTTGACGTTTTTTTCGCGGATTAGACACGTACGTGCCTCACGCTATTTTGATTTTTAGAATGACAGCTTTCGTCTGTTTGGAGCATCCAAAGTGTCGTGCAACGAGTATGATTCGAAATCAATACAGCAATGCTTCCGGTTTGTATTTTTCAGTGCGATATTCGTAGAATTCTCCTTAAGCTATGATTTCCCTTGCTTGTATCTTTCGTCTACGCGATCTACGTTTGTCTTCATCACGCCTGTGTGAGTTACTCTCTTTCGTTGCTTGCTGCTCTTGTGCACATAATTTCATCCCTAAGGTCTCGTATTCGGCACGTGCCATCTCACTAACGAAATCGTCCGCACTAGCGCCGAAGGAACCAGCGGTACAATATCAGCTGGAAGTGGTATAGTTGAGCTCCAAACACATCTGCAGTATCCGTGTATGTCGCCATGAAACCCCGCATACTTTTCCGTCTTATACACACCTTTCTTCTACTCATCCTTCATGCTTCGTTTTGGCATTCGCAAAAGCCAGCAGTACAGCTTTTCTAGCTAGTTTTTCTTCTCTTTGGCGAAAAACGTGACTCACGGAGACTCGTGATCCTCCGTGTAACACTCCAGGAAAGAGAATAGAGATATTGTGAAACCAGGGAAAAGCTGCAGAATAGGAATAGAGACGTGAGTGATGGGAAGCAGGATAATATGCTTTGGCTGTAGTAATAGGGACCTCAGGGACCTTCCGCAGTGAGTTTTCCCTAAAACTATTCATATTTATGTGTATTCTTGTACATAATATATACATAGATGTTAGATACATGTGGCATTCCTGCTGTGCATCTTGTAGATGAAAAAAAAATCGAATTTTACTTCGTTATTTTACTTCGTAGCGACGAAATTATGGTGACAATTCTCGCCCGATGAAAAAAGACATTTGCAACAAATGTTTAGAAAGAAATTGCTGAATATTGATGAAGAAATCGAAAAATACGTTTTTCCAGTGGAATCGTCGGGAAGGATATGCAAAAGGTCATTCCATCGAACTTGCAGAGCGTCAAAAGGATATTCGTCAAGTTGACGTTAATGACAGTTATTGCAACGACGATTATATATTGAAATTATTTGGAAGAAAAAACAGCTCTGGGTCATTATTTTTCCGTAAAAAAATCGTAAAGTTTCAGATTATTAATAACAATGATGAAAAAATGTTTTTCGTCAATATTCCTGGGCTGATTTTCATGAAAGTACCGATACAAAATAATCGCAATGACCATTATCGTCGTTTTTGAAAAACTTGTATACGACTATTGCCTTGCGGGTTTGCTAATGCACAAAATAACATCGACGTCTCTAAATGTGGAAAAATTCATCACCACACGGCAAATACGTGAAATATGACACGATTCGTAACGTACTTAAATCTGCGGTCGAGATAAAATGTCGTCATCCGACTATGCTCGTAATTCACTTAAAGTTTATTGCGAACCCCTGTCCAATGTGAAATCCGATACCAGCATCTTCGGAGTCAGTTGTCTGAAAATAGATATTGAAAACGTTAAAAAACAACATAATTTTGACCACATTTTTTGCGTTAATTATCTTTTTTTTCTGGCCGATTAAATTTTTGTCTTATTTGTTGGACCACGTAAACGTATAGATAAACAAAATTCTGTAATACACGTTGAAATACTTCGTCACGTGTTACATGCATACTGTCGAAGAGAAACTCGCTGTATTACCCTCAACTCATTCCGGATAGTATTACGAAAAAAAAAAAAAAAAAAAACATTGAGAGGGATCGTGAGAAAAAGTTCCTCCCCGCTCATAAACCTCGAAAGTACGTACAGCGGTTCATGAATGTATGTACAATGAACAAAATGGTGAAAGGTAAAAAGACGACAAGGGTATGATGCAGGGAGGAAGCATAAACGTTGAAGAAAAAAAGGAAAGTTTGCTCTTTACTCCAGTGGGCAAAACGAGCGTGAAAAAGAACCCGCGGTGTACAAAAACGTGGTACGTGTACACGCTGCGATGTTTTGTCGTGCACCTACGATGAAATAAAGAAAGTTTTGATGACTTAAAAAAAATAAAAAGCTCTCTGATTCTCGGTCCTCGCTACTGGCGCTCTCTTTACGACGGATACTTTTATGAATCACAGCGGCATTAAATGCATAAGCACAATGAATATCGGTGTAAAATCGTGGCACTATCGGAGCGAGTAATTGAGATCATTTATTATTTCTATTATGCCCATCATTGCAAAGTAATAAGTTCAAGGTTTTTATAGGCCACTAAAATGAATTTTGTTTGTAAACCTGCCCCTTGTTCCCTTTATTGTCGTGGATGTGATAAACTCGCCTCGTCTTTTTACCTTTTTATCGGAGATTTATTGCCAGCATCGCGAAATGGGAATTCAGAATGTGTAGTTGACTGTAATTCCCAGAAGTTTGGAAAATATTTTGTATTTTTAACGGTGGCAATGATGGTTGCCATATTTTTAGAAAATGTGAACATACATTGCGAAATTTACTTTATTGTTTATGAACGAAAATAATTGATCTACGACATTTTCACGATTCGGATTACTTTGATTTATGTGAAAGTTATTGTATACTCGTTGTATATTGCAATTATTCTGTCGTTTTTTTTTTACCATTTTTTCCGTTCCGTCCGTCTTCTGATGTTTGCGGCTCTTTCAAGCTGCGGTTTCCGCTGACGCGAGGAAACTTCGTTTAGACCTGTTTCGTGTCGAATATAATGTGGGAGTATTTGTTTTTTTTTTACTAAGACGTGCAACAGCAACTGAGAGTTGGATTATCGGCACTGTTTCTTCTCCGTCTCACTTTTTCTCGAACACTAATGACTCCAGAGATCGGTAAGCAAATAATGAACTCTGTTAATTATTAAACCATTACGTGCGAGAAATGCACAATTCTCACTTGATTTTCGAGCTTTATTCTCAACAGGAAAAAAAATTGATGCAAGTTCCAAAACCACCTCTTCCACTATTTTCGAGGGCGTTCTTTCGATCGTTGATCCCGGAATTGCATTCTAAATAAATAATTACCAATATTTTGAATTTGTTTTTTTTCATGATTTTTTTTCGCATCGAAGTAATGATGAAAATGCTTCAAAAGTACCAAAAGACTATTCCCGTCGTCAGTGCTTTTCCTTCTATAAATTGCTCTGTATTTACTGTTGGAGCAATTTAGAGTTTAAAAACCGCTCCGATATTATTTTTCCAAACCAGCTTGAACAATTTTTTTGGCAAATAAGAACAATTGAACCATTCACGTATAAATATTGCACATAAATGTGTATTTGATGCAATTTTTTTGTACAGAAAAATGATTCGGACTTTTCGCTAAGCTTCTTCACAAATTTCATTGGCAACGTGCACAATACGTACTTTTTCGCCCAGGAAAAATCCAGAAAAATGGGTCAAGATAGAAACCCATCTTCCTTTATGCTACTAAGAGTGACTTGCGAGCAGGTTTTTTTTGCACACAGATGCAATTACACTTCTGAAGCTTTCTCCGTGCTTTTCCTCCTCAAAAGCACGAAAGACGCTGCATGTGCGAACAAAAGTTCTTTTCGTCTTTCATTCTCATTTTTGTATTCAACGTGGACTTTCCGAGGGGGACAATTTCGTTAACGCAAAATATTTTGGGTCAAAGATGAAAAGAGAGAAAGAGAAACAGATACAGATGATGATAATACAGAGAGACCGTAAATAACGTTATTTTGCCTCAAAGTCGAGGGAGCTTTCTCGTTTTGGTGCCACATGAGTGTCTGCAGCCGCCATGGTAACAGCAGGCCGCAGTAGTATAGAAGAGCAACACCGACGTTCTTGTACACTAAACTATTAGAATTTGTGGTCGTAGATTGTCACGTATTCATGTACATGTACGCGTATAAAGAGTGTCCAAAAAAGGATGCTGATAATTTAATGTCACTCTGAAGACGAAATTCCAAGTTGAAAAGTCTTTCAGCACTTTTTAATCCGACCAATCCCTATTGAGTTATTAATTAATAGAGACTTGGACCAATAGGGGGCGTGAGCTCGTGCGGCGCTCGCTGAAGAAGGATGAGCGGGCTCATTGTAGGTTTAAATTATAAATATTAATTTCGTGACATCCTGTATATGTTTATACGCACATAGATGTTTAATAGTTATATACCTGAGACTCGCAGAGGATATGTACAAAGTAAATGCCGTAAGAAATGATTTACGTGTGGTGAACAGCGGAAGTAGTCACGGTACGATAAAGACAGACCGAAAGACAATCCCTGATGAGGGCGTAGCATTTAATGCTATGCCACGATTGTACCGAATTGTGTTACTGAAATTTAGTCGTTCAATATATGAATATTCATGCAGTTATCCTCAAACAACTCTAAAATCATTCTTGACCAAAACACACATGAACGCTGCTGGAGAAAATGAAGTACGCACCGTAAACTTTTTCACATTTCTTGCGAGTATGACTGCCAACGCTGAGGAATAAAATGATAACTTTTTCACACAAAAGAAAGGCTTCTTGTTATTCATCCAAGTTTCTATAGAAAAAAAAATCAAAAACATTCTCAATCTTCGGTAGAGTACTTTGTTCGCAGAAATAGCGAAGTTCTTGAGATTTTTATTTTATTTTATCCAGTACTTTGAGAGAGGAGAAAAATGAGAAAGAAGGATCCTGAATCCTGCGAGAATTGTTTACGAAAAGTAGAAAAACAGATATTTAGAACCCCATGCTGGTCAATGAATAATGATAGGAACGCTGTGCACCCGTCTTGCGTTCCATTCACGAAAATCTACGACGACATCACAGATTTGGATTAAACATCTTTGGATTTATACGTCTTGAGGGTAAACACCGTGAATAAAAATATGCCCGAGGCTCGGCACCCATTGGTTTTGTCGTATATATATTCTCATCTCAGTTGCACAAGACACAGTGGAGAAGATGACTGATCGCTCGGCTGCGTACGCGTATCAACTGGTGACGTTTGCCGAGACCCGACGAAGAGACAAGACACGCGGTTCCTGCAGCCAACAGCGTGAAATTAAAAGTTTCGTCTCTTCTTCACTCTCTCGTTCCCTTCTACTTTTGCTGATGCTGCGGTAGATACCCCGGGAGGCTCTTCGAGATGAGAATGAAAAGAAAACATGCAAACAATACGGATGCACAGGCCATTCTATGCTGATACTAAGAGCGAATGGAATTACATCTGCGATCGGATGTATATTATTTATTCAATTTAATAACCTTTGCACTCTGCAGGCAAAGTAGATTTCGACAAATTTTATTGCTTCATGCATTGTTTCATTTACACAGATTTAGACTCGAAGTAATTCAGGCGGATATTAAAAATAATAATTTTTCTATAAAATATCACAAGTCTACTTACATCTCACGACTATCGTTGCTGAAGTTCGTTTCGCAGTCTCTGAAGTTTGTAAACAACATTTCGATATTTTCACCGCTCCTCGTAGTCGCAACGTGAATTTGTTTGAAAAAAAAACGACTCACATCAGGGTTCTTTAGTTGCAAAATAGCGTGGATTACTAAATTTGTATTGCCGGCGGTAATCGATGCATGCACGCTGAATCCATGAGCAGGGTAAAGGGAGATTATGAGGGGTTACGCGGCGATGAGAAATGAGTAGAATTATCGGCAAAAGGAAGATGAATAAAGAAGTATAAAGAGGGTTAACGGACGCGCTACTCCTTCTTAAAACGTTCGAGAGAAAAAAAACAGTGAAGCGGGAAAAGGGAGGAAGGAGAGAGAGACAAAGACGGGACCACAGAATGGACCAAAAGGATGCTGAAACAACGCTCGTCATCGATCTTCTTTTGCAGTAGAGGCATCTCATCCTCTCGCTTGTCCTTTCACAGGGCTCTCACGATCTCTCTTGTATCACTCAAGAGACCTCGCTATATCTGCATCCATTTTGTCTTGGTATACGTATACTATACAGATATACGCAATGACGCGACTGTGATTCTCATCCTTTTCAAGCATATGTTCACCCCTAGCAAACGAAAGGTCGCAATCTACATCACGGCGCGTGTTATCGCGTTTTGGTTACATCCTTTTGTTTCTCTCACTGCCGAACTACAGCATTGCTTCGGAATCCATATAGGAGTACGGAGAACGGAAGCACATGCAGTAAATACCTTTGGCAGAATGACAAAACGTCCCTAATCCATCGTAATCCGTACGGCTCTCCACGCACAGCCTCCTCCCATTGGCTTCTCGGATTCCTCGAGTATATTTTGTTAAATCTCATTCTGTTTCTCTCTCTCTCTCTCTCTCTCTCTCTCTCTCTCTCTCTCTCTATGCGCATTTTTCTACTTCATTCTTCCTTCCTTTATTTCTCTTTTTTTTTCCTCCATAATATTATTCCCACCAGCGCAGCAGAGGAAAGAGCAATCTCGACGGGCGTTTTCCGCGGAAACGAATCTGTGCGTGCCCATCTGCGAACGAATATAACCTCAGCGCCATCTGGGCGTGTGAAAACTGATTGCGTGGTACTTCGCAAGCTATCACGGGGTATATACTTACCCCAGCATAAGTGGGAATATATAGAGTCATTGCCGATGAACATCAAGAAAATGCTTTTCGATATCGACTTTTAGGGATGAATATGAATTTAAATAAAATTTGAAAAACACTTTTATTCGTCCGAAATACAGATATTATTTTCTGATGCTCATACTCTGAAATGATTTGCGATGTTTTATTATTTAGGACTCTTTTAATTGATTACGATGAGCGATAAAAATATCTCTCGATAATTTAAATAATTCAGATATTCGTTTTCGTAAATTACATCGTGAGCTATGGGATGAAATGAAGGTACGATTTTTGTTCATCTGTAAAATTCGACTGTTTCACGACTTTGATGACGAAACTATTTTAATTACTAGCAATCGCAGATTTTCGGGCTCCAAGCGAGTAATTACATCAGTTTGAGAGTACATTGACTCGCACTACTCGCTACTTATCCCCAGTGCTATACCCTGCATTATTTTTATTTTCCAAGGTTGACTGATTTAAATATCTTCCGAAATAAGATGAGTGCTTTCCATTTTTGTCATTAAATTTTTCGAAAATGTTACTTGTAAAATCATTCAGTATGAATACCGGTATAGACACTGGCAAGTTTGGGGGTTGAATACATCCCTCAAAAACGTTCAAAAGGAGATAAAAGATGATGGACTGACGTCAATAAAATCGAGGATGACTGTAATTTTTGTATTCTGCGCTTGTTTATTGAGGACAAGGGACATTTTCAATCACATATTATTAAAACTACGGGAGTATTTTGCAGGTTACACTACAGCTATGAGTGAGAAGAAAGAAGAAACGAACTTTCGACTTTTATTCGTTGAATAATCCGTCTGTTTGGACCACTCATTCTTTTTCATTGTCTCTTTCGCTTTTTATTAGCCCTTATTGCATCTCTACTGCTTGGATTTACGAAGAATTTCTTTCCGCGGTGTCCTTTCAAGCTCGCTTTCTTTACTGCTCCTCAAAGACCACTTTTTGATTCTCACGGTGCTTCCTGCTTCGGCGAGATTTTCCTTTATATCAGACCCAAAGCTACCAAGACACAGATGCGTCTCTGTGTCATTCTCCAGCCTCTGTAGCCGTGTGAAAAAGTAAGGGTGAACTTGGTGATGCCTCTCAACGCCCTTGCGCTGACACATTAGCTAACGGGGCTACTGCGTGCTGCACGTCATTTGCATGCGGCTGTCATTCCTCGCACGTTTGAGGCCATGTCGCCATCTTGCATCACTTTACTTTGATCTCACACCAGTGCTAATATTGGAGTCCTCTCTGGCTACCATAGAAAATACCAATTTACCAAAGAAGATGGCGCGTGCGAGAGAGAGCCTTATAACGTGAATCAAGTCTAGCATGACAAAAATCTGTGATTCAAAAGTGTGATGAAAGTTGAGATATAGCGAATATATTTCCTGGTTCGTCCAGTCAGGTAAAAAGAAAAAATCTATTTCAGGACATGAATTCACTTTTTAAGAAAGTGGCAAGGACGAGATGTTGGAATTTATGAATATAGCAGTCGAAGGGTTGTTGTTTAGCCCATGGGCAATGAAAGTAAAGCAAAAAATTGTTTTCGCAGATTATAGTCTTATTAAAATTCAACACTAGACAATTATTTGGGCAATTTCTCACGTATTACTTTATTGATTAACTTCACTGGAAATAATAGTATGGAAAGCATTTCAAAAAAATTAATTTCCAGCTGTTTTTTTTATAAGAAGTTACATTAAATTTAATTTAATTAGATGATTCTCGCGTGTGTACAAATATATCTGTACGCGAACAAAAACGAAAAAGAGTCAAAATCATCACGAAAATATTCAATCTCGATTGATATTACTGATGCGTGAGTCCATGCACGAAGGCTATATACTCCGCATGGCAATTCCATCCTTGAATCTCCTTGGAAAATAAAATACTCTTCAAATCTATCGGTATAAAGCTTCAATGACTTTGTGCATTATCATTAGAATTATCACAGTCAACCCCACAATATTCGAGATTTGTAGAACCATTTGTCATATTTTTTTTCGCTTTTCGTTTTTTTTATAAGAAATTACATTGAATTAAATTAAATTAGATGATTCTCGCGTATGTACAAATTCATCTGTACGCGAAAAAAAATTGAAAAAGAGTCAAAATCATCACGAAAATATTCAATCGCGATTGATATTACTGATGCGTGAGTCCATGCACGAAGGCTATATACTCCGCATGGCAATTCCATCCTTGAATCTCCTTGGAAAATAAAATACTCTTCAAATCTATCGGTATAAAGCTTCAATGACTTTGTGCATTATCATTAGAATTATCACAGTCAACCCCACAATATTCGAGAGTTGTAGAACCATTTGTCATATTTTTTTTCGCTTTGCGTTTCTTAACAGATACGTGTGTTCGGTAAATATGCCCATTCTCTCACTCGTTCTCTTTGTTTGGAGAACGCACGTATGCACTGGGCCCTTAAACCCATATAGGTTTAAGATATTCCACGCGCCGGGTGTTTGAGAAGTAATAAAAAGCCGGCGCGCACCGTCATTACGTTCATCCAGACAAACGAGGGGACGCCGTGACTGGGATGTCGACGCGAAACCTCTCACTCTTTCCGGAACAGAAGACGAATGTCCAACGTCAAAGGGAGAATCGAAAACTTATTCAAACTGGGGAATTGCAGGATCGCTCTCCTCTCCCGTGCGTTCTTTTCTCTCGATATACACTTTCCATGGTTTTCCTTCTTTTTTACCATCTGCGAGGGAAAGCGAAATGATCCGATGGCCAGACAAGAGTAGGGAATAGAGACAAATGAAAATGATACGCGTGGATTCTGTCAAGACAAACGGTAAATAATGGATAACACGTAACGCGTCCCATCTTTCTGTAAGCTTCGCCCTATAAAATGATTCAACGTATATAATAAACATTCTCGCATGTAGATTTGAGCAACGGAAACCATAAGACGACGAGCGAATGACAAAAAAAGGACAAACCCGGATCGCGCTTCCGTCTCGAGGGTTGCTCCGCACCCTTAATATGTAAAAAACGATTTTTGTACGTTGTACGTTCGGCATTTATCTTCTTTTTTTTTTATTTAACGATCACGGTATAAAATCACTTAAAGTCCAGCAGTCAATTTGCGAAAACTTGTTCAACTTGCTGGATACTCGAGAAATATGAGGGGTGATCTATTATATTATATTATTATTCATATATTTTGTGTTATACATATACGTTATAAGTATTCGTTAGTGATCGTGCATCAGCGTTTTGAACGTGCTTTCAAAATGTTCTACAATTCCTAGGAAAACACTCTTAGCTGTATGGACATTTTTTCGTAATCTTAAATAAAAGTACTTTGAAAAGTTGACCTACAAATGTATGAATGGAGCCTTTATTTGACAATTCCAAAACCTTTTTCTTCGACTATAATATCGATTTGTCATTACGTTACGATTGCATTTATCTCGATATGGAGGCTACATCGTGCAAAATGAATGCTGGATGAATATGAATATTGTTTTTTCCCTACAAACGTGACTGAAAGGGAGGCAAAAAATTAAAAAAGTGAGTATATCCCGAAAACGAACAATCGCTCCATTACATCGGTCTCACACGCATCGGCATCGACGTGATCTACTTCCGTTTATCTCCGAATGTCTTATGCATGCCATAGGTGGAATGGAAAAACGTGCGGTACGGTTTTTCGCCCGGTTGGAGTGGACAGGCCGTTGACGAACATTGTTCTCTCATAAATTATGGTTCGCATATTATATACAAAGTACAAAGCTGCGGTATATACATGTACACACAGATCGGGTGTATTAGGGAGTTCCTCCTCGTCTTTGCTTCTGTAACTCGATTTCGTTACAAAAAGGAGCGAGAGAGCGAGTACAAGAGAGAACGTGGCTGAGGAAACTTTCACAGAATGACGAATGATCGCGTTGACGATGTGCCGGACGAGATTTCCGTGTGCCAGACTTAATGCTCTCCACGCAGCGAGAATATTTTATCAAGCCCATCCCGCTTCAACCGTCTATTCTCGTCGCTTCTTTAACGTTTTCTTTTCTAACTTCTACATCGACCGCGCTCTTACGCCGCGGCTGCGTTATTCTCTGCTGTCTCAGCTCTTCCCAGAGATGGAAAAACCGTGACTCTGGAAAACCTATTCTCTTTTCCTTTTCTCTCGCTCCCTCTCTCTCTCTCTCTCTCTTGTTCTTTTGCGGTTTATATCGGCGCTGGGTGTGCTGCCACGACAAAATCCTGATGCGTCTTGCGAGATTTGCTGGACACACGGTTGAAACGTGACGGGATAATAAGAAACCGGAGAGCCAACCACGCGAGGACCGTGAATGGGCAAGGGAGGCTGAATACTTTGCATCTCTATTTGCGATTCATCCTACATACAAAATAAAAAAGAAAAAGCACACCAAGAATTCTGTACTCTTGCAGGTATTTCGTAATCTTTAATTACCTTGCTTAAACGGGAGATTCGCAAATTCGGTTCGCAAAACGTCCGCGGTACGATTTTCTCGTTATTTCTCGTTAACAAATTAGGTTTTATGCAATAACTTATTTGTTGAGGAGAAATTCGCAATGCCCTTTCGAAGACCAACAAATGTACGACGTGCGAGCGTGAAAAAGCTGCAGAAATTGAAGTAAAGGTCACGTTTTATAATAAATTACCCGATAAACCGTAAATTCAAGACATTCCAGATATTTGTACAGCTGTAACTCGTAAGTTAATATAACTTTTCTCGTAACTCGTAAAATGGTACTGTAATACCGCCTCTGAAAAAAAAGCAACGAAGTAATGGTATATTAATGTAGAGAGCGAGAGCTTTTCTAGTTGGCGCGGAGGTCATAAAAAATGCTATAGTCAAACATTTTTCAGTGCAACGAGTAACGCAAGGTGTATAAATGTCGCGGTGGATCAATGAAGGTGCAAAATTTCTCAAAGTTTGATACGGTGTACAATAACATTTCACGCCACGTGAAAGCGTTTTTTTTTATATTGAGGGGAGTAGCGGGAAAGCTCAGGTTTTTTATGTTCATCGAGAATTTCATCCCTTTCGCTCTCTCGAGCTTTGTTTCCTCTCAAAAACTCGCAGCACAGGCAACAACCACCAACAGCGGTTATCATAAAAGTTTGCTTTTCGTCAGCTTCGTATTTTTCCTCGAAAAGTCGATTGCTCAGCGAAATACAAGTGCTCGGCGAAACATTTTGTTTCGAGAAAAATGCCTTAATGCCTTTTTCTTTATTACTAAACCCTCATTGAGCACATGAGAAGAAAATCATCAAAATTTCCTCTTTTTTTGTATTACTTTTCGGAACAATTTCTTTCATAACATTGTTAATGGCAAATGAACGATCTGGTAAGTCTGCTTCAAATTTCATGTGTATCTAAAACACTTATTTCAACAGGGGTTGTCTTGTGAACGGTGTGGTATGAATGGTTAAATTTTTCGAGCAAGATTATCGAATTCGTGCTCATTAATTAGATCGAAGAAGTTTGATGTTAACTTAATGATAAAAATAAAGAATTTTTGTTTAAAAAAGGATTTTTAAAGGCAGACAGCATTAGGAAAGCGACAATTATTTCGTCATTTGTTGTTTCCATTTTTTAATTTGAGTCAACGAGGAACAATTGCCAGATGGAGGCTGACGTTATCTCGGCAGCATCACGTTATCATGTATCTCGACTACGTAGTAGTTCGTTCGCGTCATGAGAGATGGTGCTGGCGGTATCGCTCGGTTTAAATTTTCTTTCGAAAGTTTTTCTCGGCTGCAATTTCAAGAGGCAGCTGCTGAACGCGACGTATTCTTCAGAAATATTTCTAATACCCAATCAAGTGTCCTTTCATCGTCATTTGATTCATGAAGACATAATCCACTCTAGTAACCAGTAAAAATGTCGTGGACCTTGAAAGCCTTCGAAAATATCCGATGAAATTGCGCCATCCGTTGTATCCTCTCGTATGCGACGTTTGTGGCCTGCAGTAAACGTTAAAAAAAGCTAGCAATATAATTAAAGTGGCCACGAAGGCGAGCAGCATATGGGATGGAAGATTATCCAAGAGTCGTGTATGATATAGACACAGTGGTATACTCTTATATGGGGTTGGAACATTATTAATATCCTAATTGCGATTGGCACTCGGACAACTGCAAAACGACACGAGGGCTTTTCGTGCTTCTCGTTGAACGAGATTCCGGTTACATTTTCCCTGTCGTTTAATGTTTAATGGGGCCCACTAATGGTATTCGGCAGAAATTGGGTTTGGACTTTACGACCTAAAGGATATGTGCGCCGCGAGAGAAGAGAAGGAGAGAGAAAACGTGCTCGAATAAACGGCCAGTCGGAAGAGACGAGCAGTCTCAGCAAGGTGTAACCTTAATGCTTCGTGGAAGAGCAATTTCGAGACGTTCTATGTGAGCTTATCCTATACTTCGATTGCTCTTTTCTTACGGAGCTGTCCAGCAAGATTTACCCCTTTTGCATTATATATACTACGGTGTACTACGGTATATATAAGCAGACACAAGAAGCTATCAAGCCTTGTGTCGCAATCGTGACGTTATTAGTCGTCTTACAGCAACAAACGTAGATTTTTTGCACTGTAAAAAAAAGTCCGACAATCTTGTCAAGCGATCTTTCAAATAAAACAGGAAAATATGAGATAACGGAAAAGGAGATCGACGAGGGGTTTCCTGTTTAAGCGATCTACGATAAATTGTAGCAAAAATAAGACCTCTTTATGTCACAATGGTTTTAATCTTGATTATGTTTATTTAACAAAAATATTGTACAATTTGAGGGAATACAAATTGATTTTTTCACATTCGCGAATATTTCTCAAAGTGCAATTGATGCATTTGACATTTTTCCAATGGAATTAATTGATTTAACAATTAAAAATTTTCAATAAAACGTAGATGCAGATTCCCGATGGCGTGTGCGGTATTTTTATACACAGTGCCTCTTTTTTCCGTTCGATAGATTGGCGACACTTTGGAAAATGGGTTTTAATTGCCGAAAGGATTACCCATCCAAGGATACACTTTTGGACAAATAGGATTACACGAAGTGAACCATCTTGTTTCGCCGCTCGATGTCTGGAGGGTGCAACCTAAGGGTCTGCAGGTTTTCGACGCTTTGTTCACCGTACATGGACCGAAGGGCATTTTTTCGTCCAATGACTTTGGATTCTTCATCCACTCGATCGTTTTATTGACCGTCATGATATAGACGTCCGGCAACTTTTCCACATAATCGATGAAGCTGAACATAAAAAATAATGAAATTGATGTACTGAGATACAGTCTTAAATCGTTTTTTTTTTTCGAACATTGTCGATGAATTTTTCAAATCCAAATTGGCGTTATTGAACAAAAATTCTACGCTTTTACATTCAAAGATTTTCGTATCCTTGTTGTTTCTCCGGTTGAAATAATTAATTAATATTGCCGAATTTTTTGCACTATATATATCGATTTTTTAGAGGATGAAAAAAATGGTACATATTAAATAGAAGAAATAAATTGTACCACAATTTTAGTGAATACGAATAATATGAAATTTTCGTTTTTGTAGGAGAAAGTTTTTCGAAAACTTGACAAACAAGAATATATTTCTTGATTCCATAATGATGGATTGAAATGAGTAATGAAGAAACGATGACAAATGTATGATTCAAGTTAGTGCTCCAGTCCAAGTGAAGTGAGAGACGAATTTTTTTTTATTGGCGAGTGTTTTATCTTTGATAGAAAATAGAGATACGACGACACGTCCGCACAGCTCCTGATGCGTGTTATCAGATAGTTTCATATCGGTAGAACAATAAAAAGCCCCAATTAATCTACAAAACGTACCAGAACTCGATGTCGATAGTTTAAAGTTATTCGCGCCGAAATTCCGAAACGAAAAGTACTTTTAAATATTCATTTTTTATTTTCTACGATGATAAAACAAATTTGTGCGTTCGGTATTGATTGTCAATTTTATTGGAAAGATTACTGCCGTTTATTACATGTTTCGTATTCTTTTATCACATTGCAGATTGTACTTACTTAGCATAGGCTTTGAAATTCTCTGGATTACGAAGGAACCAAGCGGCGTGCATGAAAATAGGAAATGGTGCACGATTACCCATGTAATGACGATTGAACTGCTCGATGATCCATTTTGTTATCGATTCGGCGTCTTTTGGACTGTAACGATAGACATAATTCGATGTCTTTTTGGTATTGATTCGTGCGCATGTACATATATGGGAGTACGTAAGAATGTGGTCAAATTGAAATTGCTCGCGCGTTAAAAATTTGTCCATTCTATTACGTGGAACGAAACGCTGCCGCGTCCCTAGATGAATTCACGTGAACCAACTCGTTCAATATACATAGTAAAACCATTCGCGTATCCAATCATCCCGTCTTTCCGAATTCTGCTTCGATATCAATATATACATATATATATATATATATTGTAACGTGTACATGTAATGTACATATACATATAAAGATTTTATATTTCATTCGTAAAACGTGTTCCCGTTCATTGTAGTCCCGTTCGGCTTACCCAACTCCGTCCTCCCTTCGGATTATCGAAATTGGGCCGAAGGCTACGAGAAGCAATAACGAGAGCTGGTTCATACGCTTCGACAACAGATTCGACGATTCTTTCGCCTCGAAGCCTAATTGACGTACAGTTGAGAAAATAATCCTTCGATAAATTAGTTTATAAAAAAAAATCGGTAGATTCGCGACACAGTCGATAGCGTCAATTAGTGAAAGTAATATTATTTATCTAACTCGAAGAATAGTGAATGTCGAAGATCTTTTCAAGACGATAAATCAAATGATTATCCACGAGTTATCAAGACAATAGAATATTTACGCTTTACGTAATACTCCTATGACTCTCGAGTCATTTATCATGATGGTGTAATGGCCGTACAGAAATTTGAAATTAAAGCGACAGTTTTTTGAAAATGACTAAACGTTTTCTTTTTTATCCCTCGTTCCTTCAATGAAAGGAGTGTACTTGGACACAAAATTGTAAACGAAATGTAAATTGAATAGGTGAAAATCGAACGGTTCTTCGATATGATAAATCTGGATCGTCGATCGTCGTTGTTGCTTCGTTCGAAAATTCAGCCCTTTCTGTTTGACTCGATATATAATAATTATAATTATATTGGGTTCAAGGGTTTTCATCACACTCACATGTTAACACAAGAGTCGACCATGCTGCAACCAATATCTTTTTGGTCAAACCACATGATCATCGGTACCTCCCAGACATTTGGAAAGCTGGCTGTTGGACACGGGTCTATCTGACAGTCCTGTCGACTTTCATATTCCAGAGTGTATGGCCATAACGGTGGATCCACGTAAGCTCTCGTTGGCATAGAACTATCGTAGGAAAGACCGAGTACTTCGAGTCCTTCGAAGCTCACGTTCCCGGAAACTTGAAGAAATGGAAGTCTCATTCCTCGCATTTCATTCAGAGGAATTAGCCCAAAGTGATTCGCCATAGTCCTCATGTCATCGAATTCTGACTTGAAGGTTTCTAGAGTGATATTTACCCAGTATCCTTCCTGAATTGCATTATGCCTGTTCAGAGGATTGTGCGTAAAGATAACGAAATAAATTTTCATTTTTATAACAATTTCCGTGTAGTTGATCGATAGCTTGATTCTTAACGTACGATACAGAGTGCAGAGCGATCTCGTGACCTCTCAACCACAGATCGAGAACCTTGGTATAATCGGTGTACTCGTGAGACAGAAAGTGCGTCACTCCGATCGGACATCCGTCGGGATTTTTCCGATTGAAAAGTGATTTCGAAAACAAATCGTACGTGACTGGGTTGACGCCGTCGTCGAACGAAGACATAATGATCTACGCAAGATTTTGAGAAGAAAAAGATTGTTTCAATCGAATCATTCAAATTCAGACATCCATTCGAAATAATAGCAAATTAAAATAATACCATAAAAACAAATTTAATAAAAGTTACGAAGCAACTTTTTCGATGCAATGATAATGTTAATCTGATTTCTTTTAAATTATCTTCGATAAAAACGTTTATTCGGTCTTTCCGGTATGATTCAGTGCACTATTTATCTGCTCCTGTTACCTGAGGGATTTTCGCTGTGGGTATCGAACTTCCGCTTTCGGTCGTGCTGCACTTGCACTTTGGAAGTTTGCACCGGCTCGAAAGGCATGGCTCAGCTAATTTTAAGCTTTCCGTAACGCCTAGCAGAAGGATTATGCCGAGAATCCCGACTATCGGATGAGCTCTCATTATTCCGCAATATCACAGAATTGTTGCTTTCGAAAACCGACCACGACCGTTTGCAGTTTGCAAAACTTCTGATTCGTCTCATCTGTTTTACCTTACATATATTCTCGGCAGACATATTTTTCGACTCTTATCCCTTACGCAGCGATTGCGGACGATATTGATTCCTCCACTCGTCGAGCTCGATGTAATCGGCGAGTTTTCGTTTGGCAAATGCAATTGCGATTAGAGATTTATCGATTTTTCAATCAATAAAATGATAATTATCAAGTTTAGATTTCTCGAAACAAACATTCGTATCTCCCTTATCGCATCAGTCGCTCTCGACATAACGAACAATGTTCAATGTCATTAACGCTTTCCAACAGTTTCCCTTTTTACGACATCATCCAAGGATAAAGAAAACTCTGTCTATCTCATATTCTGCAACACGATGGTGTATGCGAAATTTTTTTTCGATTCTTGTGCCGACTAATCACCAGTCATTGATAAATCGATAAGGGTCTTTTTTAATGTTCTTCTGCCTTTCGTATTAACGAGTAAGATTAAAGCTTCGCATAAGAAAACGACAGATAAGCCAATTTTCAATGTTTCCCATGATCATCCCCATGGCCTCTGAAATTACTGAACGACCATAGAAAAAGTCGTCAGTGAAATAAAGAAAAATATTTCTATAAACTTTTTTATTTCGAACAAGCAGAAGTAAATCGCTGCAGAAAAAATAACGTTTTGGATTTTTGCGGCAAAGTAAATGACTTTGGTAACTCGGTGGAATTGGGAATAATAATATTTTCAAATAATCGACAAAATGTACTGTAAATTCGTCAACAATCGAAGCATCTCTTTTTACGGAATTCGTGAGAAGCCATGAATTTTAAAACCTCGTGATAATCGTTCGATTCCCATAACGAATTATATTTATATATGATTGCCTTCGACGTTTTGTGTACCATGTGCTGCTTCCATTTTTTTGTAAATGTGTCAAGAGTTCATCAGGGTAAAGATACACACATGTACTTTATTCATAGCCTGATTTTATCAGATATGATAAACGAGCGTCTAAAAAACGTCGAGATGCCGTAGATGGACAATATGTCACAGTGGAGCAAGTCGTTCTTGGTCAGACACACATTATATGCGACGAGTTTACCTCGGATCCACTGTTTTACGATTCCAGGCTTGAAGAAAGCTGTCATTACACGTGGCTGGGTGGATATCTTCGTGTCCATGGATGGATGTCCTGGTCCAGAGAAATTCCCAACGAAATCAGTCTACCCCTGGTAAACCGCAATGTTCGTTCATGAATTTCGCACCACGAACCTAATTAAACATTTTTTTCTACAAACACAAAATCCGCACCACCCTCATTTACCCACTTTTCTATTAACCTCAACACTCCTCCTCCTGTTTTTTCTAAGAACACGTCAAAGCGACATAATTAATAAATTTTCCACCAAGTGTCTTCATTTTTTAACGAAAACTTTTTCGATAAATTTTTCAATTCTTTGATCTATAGGAATATTTATTCATTGCAAAAAAAAAATCCTCGTGTCTTTAAATGATTCGATTGTTATTTTTTACACATACATTTATCAATTTTAATTACACGATTTCTTGCATTTGTGAATTCATCATTTATATAACGCGATATAATTTCGTTGAAAAATCTTAACCAATAGTTTTTCATTTCAATAATGCGTGGTCATCGCCGTGTACAAGGAGACAACAAAAGTGGATGGAATAAAAGAAATACAATACAATATTATTCGATCGAAAACTTATTTCACCCTTGAGTTCCGTTTTTCATTTAACTTCCACATGCTCTTTCACTTTTCTTTTTGTATTTCGTTCAGTATCGGAACGCTGTTTCTCCGATTCTTGTCACAACGTCTTTGTAAGTTCAATACAGAGAGTGAGTGAATGGTACAGGCCGGGTCAAAGGGTAGTCTCATACGAGGAGGACGAAAAAAAAGTGGAAAAGGCAACCCAAGCCGCACCTCAACGTGTACTAAAACAAAATTGTTCTTGCTGAATATTTTATCCCGTCTGGCCTCTATCTTCTTCTAGACAGGGCCAACGAGCCTCTCTATCGAGGCCCCTTCTCGATCGTTTCAAGAGTTGTCCCATCCCCTTTATAGCTCGACGTATATACAGCGCAAAGTCCATGGGGTTACTACACGACCACGTATCAAAAAGGACCTTTTCTACGTCTCGGGTCCTGCCGATCGAATTACGCTCGCTGCAACGAACCTCACGGTCTTTCCCCATTTTCCCTCTTATTTTCCTCTTTCTCAGGTGTGTATGTGCGCCTTTCACGGCTTTGTAATATTCTGATATCAATATTTCACTCTATATTGCCGCTCTTTACTCCGTAATACACTCTTCGTGAGTGCCAAATCAATACTGCGCGTTTTTTTTTTCAAATTTAATGTTTTCGTACGACAATAACACGTTTGTATGAAATTCGGGTTCTTTTTTTGTCAAAACTACGTCTTTTTTGCAATGAAAGTTGTTTAACGGTAAATACGAATGATACTTTACGGTCAAGGCTTGCGTAGTTATTTTAAATAAAAAATTTCAGTCACACATGATGCTCCTCTCCGTGAGAATTCACGAAAAGCTGGAAAAAAAATACCGATTGAAATATGTTTATTGTTTGCTCGCACTTTTTTGAGGGGAAACTTTTTATTTCACACCGGCGGAGCTCCGTGTTAAGACTCCTCGGGGAATACATTATATTCGCGCAGCGAGCGAGGGACGAAAGCTCGAGGGGTTTAGCGCACTCGCAAAAAAATGTATGTGGAAATATCCGCTAACCGCGAAATATCTCCAATTCCCCGTTAGTCATGTGAGTATCTCTCTCGGTTCTTCATCGAAATTAATTATTGCTGTTCTTCATTCGATCTTCTTTCTTTATTTTTTGACATGCTCTTTTATGCGAGAAGCGTGCCCTGGAGTATCTATAACGCTATGATGAGATGGAGCGATAAAATTGGAATGAGCGTGACAACGTGACATTCACAGTGGGTAAAATGCGATATGTTTGCCGAGGGTTGGTTATTCGCGGGAATGAGAAAAGCTCGTAATCATAACTATCGCCAGCATTTCTACCTACATCTATACCACGTGTTGGCTCTTTTATTTTTTTTCAATATATCCTACAGCCTTTTCATTTTGGTGACTCGTACCAAGCGGAGATGGGCACGATTCCAGAGAAAATTTATTTTAAATCATTTTACAACAAAAATCAATAACCAATAATTACTTTAAAGAGGATTCCGGTATAATTCACGTTAATTCCATAGAAAATTATAGTTATAATTTTCAAAACGGAGCTGCAATAATTCCGGAGGGGCTGAAGCAAACAAAATGGATCTTCATAAACTTTGCGGAAAAACAAAAAAATGTTCCTTTCGTAAAAGAATTTCACAAATGAGTGTAAAAAATTATTAGGAATTCACTCAACTCAGCTTTACTCGCTCAACCTTCTTGACGTGTAACTTTATGCGAACGAGGTGTAATTTCATTTATTCCTGTCTGTGTATACAAATACTCGAAAGGAGAATCCAGAGAATATTTTCCCGATGTTGTCACTATATACGTTGCTGCTAATAGCGTAAAGTAAAGAAATCACCGGAGCATATACCCAGAGTTCCGTTAAAGTACAGCGGGGTAAGGCGATATATAGTCCAGGATAAATCGACCGGTCGTGGGTTCGCGCTAGGACGAAACGAAGCAATGCGGAAGCGTTGCGGCGCCAGGGTGTCTAGTGGGTCGCGTGAGACGCCATTGAGCCTACCCAGCATTCGGGCACGAGCTACGACAACGGCGTTGGTGGCGTCGACGACGACGACGCCGACGACGGCAACGATGATTGCGAATGAAACGTACAAAGGTTTATACTCGTAACGTTCAACGCCCTTTGCCAAAATATTGCGTCTTTAATTCTTCGTTCCTCGCGCAATATACCCGACACCCGGTTCATTTTTTTTGCGGTCACCCATCACGATTACGGCTAAATCGAGAATTATATAGCTTATATTAGTATCGGATATCATACGAGTTGAGTGGCAGTAAAAATTGTACGTGAACTGCCCGGGTAGAAATTGCCTTAGATATGCCTGATCAGGATCAGGACCTGATCAGTATGTATCAGGGGCAAACCTAATACACAATGCCTGACGTGGGCCTGACGTGGGCCTGACCGTTACGCCATAATTTTGCCGTAATACGTCCGTAGCAATGCATCCCTTCTAGGGCCCCGCTCAGGCTCACCGTAATACGGCCGTAACAGGGCTTACCTCGAAGGGCCCCTGTAAGGCTCGCCGTAATATGGCCGTAAAAATGCTTGCCTTAAAAGTGCCCCTCTAAGGCTTGCCGTAATATAGTTCAACGGTCACCCATCCTAGTACTGACCTCGTTAATGTTGAAACATACAGCGCATATAAATAATATTTTTTCACCTATAGCTGTTTTTAATATTGTATACATACACGGACAAACACACATACACCCTATAATATATGCATATATATATATATATATATATATATATATATATATATACTTACATACATACAGATACTGAGAAAAAAATATTATTTCCGAACGTTTTCTCTAATGAATATGGTAGCTACACATTTTTTTACCGCGTTTTTCTTTACATAACCTCCCTTATCGGTAATCTTGTCAACTCATAATAAATGTTTATAAATAAATATATACGAGATGCGTCAATAAATTATTATGTGAACAAATAAGTAAAAAATTTAAATGACTAGTAATAAGTAATACGAAAGAATAATAATATGCATGAAGGTTGGCATGTGTGTTCGACTTTTGTGGTTTTAAAAGGTATTAGATTGTCAATAGCCTGGATAGCCTAGCGGTAGCGTCCGAGGCTCTCATTGGAAGGACCAGGGTTCGAATCCCCATCACCGCCGAAAAAATTTGTCATCGTTAATATGACTTCAAGCTAACGTTTCAAGTGATACGTTACGTTAGAATGAGGTTCCAATAAAGAAAATCAGGGACAAAAATTTTTTTCGGTGTTTTAAACTGATTTTCAGGCAAACCTGATGAGGGCCAGATCCGACAGAACGTTACATTTAGGTGTCGGGGCCCTATCAGGCTGCCTTGCTAGGCCCCTAATAGGGAAATCAGGCAACCGGATAGCGCCCTGAACAGGGCGCTAAGAAAATTTCTACCCGGGTGTATGTGGTCCGAGGGAAACCAGCCGACGAACAGGCACGTCGCACCGTCTCGCTTTATATCGTCGTGTCTAGAAGGCAGACAGCGATGACGACGGCGACGACGACGATGAGTAAGCGAACGATCCATATTTTTATATATAACTGCTATCGAGGATGCTATAGCGACACGTCGCGAAGCGATTTCAAAGTATACGAGAGGACGATCATATTGAATTTTTCTCAAGGAGACGTATCGCACGCTGTGAAAAAGCGATCTGTGCTTAACCGATCGAGATGATACTTTCGTCGGCCATCGAAGAGTTTGTCGCGGGAACTGGCTGAGCAAATCAACTTTTTCAACAACATTGACTTTCGACGAATGAATGTCGCTAATGGTCAGTGTTACGGACGAAAAACAAACGGAAACTGCTGTAGCAATCTGCAAGGATTTATCGGAGAACGGAGGTCCGGTGTAATTAATCCACGAAGCTTCACGCTACGTTGACGTTGGATTGAAAAACATTCGGACGAAGAACAGGAAGTGTACGACTTTTTTCACAAAGATATACACAAACTGACGAGCATCGATGATGAAAAATGTTGCGTGAGACGCGCGTTGCTGGGAGAGGAAAAAATAAGATGGAAAGACGCTGGGAAAAGTCTTGCGGGTGTCATAGCCTCAAGGATTCGGGTGAAGCACAGTCTTTTGCCAAAGAACGCCTGACTCGTAACGCTGCTATATTACTCGGCTTGACCCTGTGGATCTACGTGAGCTTTAGCGGTATAACGTAGGTTGCAGGGTCAGAACCGTGTGGTGGTCAAAGGGCCCGACCTTAGAGACGACTCTCCCTCTGGTTTCTCGCCGCAGGGGTGAATTACTGGTGGTACCACCATCTTTCTCTACTTCCAGCACCCGGGGCCCTTTCTTCCACCGACTATATATCGTGTTCATAGCAAGCATGCGGTGTGAGTACACTCATACATACATGTATACATAAACAAGTGTACATATGTATTTGTGTGTTGTATATTAGCCTTTGCCACAGGTAACGAAACGAGGGTCACGCTCCGGTGTAGCGAGGAGGGTAGTTTTATGACCGGTAAGAGAACATGTGAAGGTCCGAACGGATCTTCTCTTCATGCTCTTTCACCGCCGCGCTTACCTCCATGCCAGGTCGGAAAAAAGGGTGAGAAAAGATTTCGCCTGGCACACGGTAAAAAAAGCTCGATTTTTGTCGTTTTATACAACGCTGTGCAACCGATACCAGCTCGGTAAACGACCAACTCCGTTGGCTATGCGAAGCGACACTGCGCCCTTCCCAAAAAAATGCGTATAGCGGAGTCTTGTGATATACAAATAACAAGTACATGAGGCATACGTACTTTTTGTGGAATCATTCGAATTCACGGGAGGTCTGGATGCATCAACATTAATGTATGCGTAATGGTTTTTTTTTCTTCTTATCATATGGAGAATGGATGTAAGCTTTGTAAAAAAATAACAAGCAATTAACGTTAAACTGTGTAAAAATGATGAAATCCGTTGTTATTTGGTGCATAATAAAGGCACTTGCGTTTTGACAAAGCACTCGACGATATTTCGTACAGCTGGAAATTACAACGACCCCTTCAACATTCGATTGCAGTTATTTTGTGCACAAAGAGTGACGGAGCGCGACTGCAACACGTACAGCGAAACAGGATTGGGAATCGTTCTGTTATGTCCCTTCAAAGGAAAACCACGTTGACAGAGTTTGTATTCATTGGCAACAGCGGTTATAGAATTAATTGGCTTCTCTTGGCTCTTGAATAATGAATATTTGAAGCAGAGCACATGTCCTATGTTGAAACGTTTCATTTCCGAATGATTGAAATATCCCATTGAATAATCGATCGAATGCAAATTTACCGTAAGAAATATTTTTCTAACGTCTTGGTAGTTATTTATTGAAGCATATTTTTTTTCTTTTCAATCTTCTTGTAATTTTCCCGCAATGCTCGATCGTGTACACGGAAATTTGTGGTATTTACGGAATCAGTGGTAATTATGATAAACAAATTTACCCGTCGAATGCAAATTTATGCTCAAAAGTTGTCGACGGGTAAAAGGCACTTTTGTTCGAATAATATCGAATGTGCAGTCGTCCGAGATAAATGTATTAGTTTATTCGACTTTTGGTGGTTTTTAATTAAAAGCGACGATTAATTGAGTGAAACTTTTATTATCATGATTATTGAAAATGAATGAACAAATACTGAAACGAGATACGTATATTGTCGTGTAATTACTTTTTCATTTCTCTCCGTATGAGCTGTGTTGAATATTTATTTGATCGAGAATGTTGTATTTTCATGAAATATCACGATGTTAAATATACCGACGATTAAATGTGCAGGTTAAAAGATAAGAGCCTCTCCAATCACATTTTTTCCGACATTATCGTACGAGTGCAGTTACTTTTACATTATTTCCCTCACGCTCTTGATTCTCGTCGCTTTTATACATTTTTTTTCTTCATTTTTCGTATAAACAATTTTCTTATTAATCGTTTACCGTCAAAGCAGAGTCCATCCTTTTCTTGTATATGTGTAAGTTCATTTGGATTCTTCTTCTGTTTTTTTTTCTCTATCGAAATTGTTTTTACTTTTGTCTTACTCTTTCACCCTCCAACTCCGTCACTCATCCTATTTCCATCGTTCATTATTCCATGCTCCATAGGATCGAATATTGGCAATGCCCTAAGGCCATATATGCGTCCTCACATATTCTCTCAACGTTTTGTCTAGTGAAATCCTCCAGTGTGCCTTCTTATGAACTGGATAGATGAAGATAACTTCTAGCTCGCTAATTTTATGAGATTTCTTTCTGTGACCGATCAGCAGAATCGATAATGTTTTACGTGCGACGATTCTCGTCTGCGCTCCATTGCATCGACGACAAACGACCGATTTTGCGAATGAAAATAAGAGAGGAGGGAACGGATGAGGCATGATATTATATTTTTGACATTTATTGCAGCTGGGGCGACCGAAAAAGTAGCAGGCCGACTTATTGTATGGACAATCATAGATGGAAATGATGACAGTTTTTCTCATATTTCAAACGTTGAAATTGCACATTTCGCTTTTTCATTATTTGCGACTAGATTACAAATCTGTGTATCGTCCGAGCGTTCGATTACAGAAAATAAATAATACACGCAATGTACATCGTTATTCGTTCGATGTACACTCTGTTAAAAATATTTAATACTCTCATTTCTCGGGAGCAAAATAAAAAAAAGAATTATAAAGATTTTTCAATAAATGTGTATGTTGTACAAACGAATACGTGGTTTCGTTTAATGTAAAATTTGTTTGCACGGTGATAGTGGAACAAACTTGAAATAAACTTTGTCTTTTCCGTCTGAGTTTCGTTCGATGATAAAAAGAAAAGTTTCCGTGTTAATGACCATTTTTCTTTCTCTTCTCTCCACCGATATAATATCCTTTCTTTCTCGTGGAAGATAATTTCGAGAGAAAATTACAGGCTCTTCAAGAAACTTTGAATCATTTCGTTCATTCACATGCACATAAATTCAAGAAGGAGAGATAGTGTTGTATTGTTTTCTCCGAATTTCTTTGCATGACTCACTGGTACATGTTCATATACGAAATTCTCTCGATTCCAACTGGTGCTTCCCCTTGCGAATATCACGTAATCGCCAACGGAGGGAATATCGTGTTGCGAACTCGGGGACTTTTCATGGGTTTCATGGGAGTTGTGCCTCTACATACAGAAGGGAGGAAAAGTATGTATGGAATAGCGAGGGGGAGAGAGAGAGAGAGAGTCTCTCCGGTAGTATGCGAGAGTCGTAAAACTCGAAACGAGAATAGGAAACGCGAAAAAAAAGAAAATGATGGTCACAGAGAGGGCGAGAGAAAATGAACAGGAGAAAATGGCAATATACATGTTGAGGGAGGAGTGCCGAATATTGTTTTGTAATGGACCCGGAGCAATTCTCCTGTTTACGAGGCTCGCCGAATCCGACACGTGTCTTATTCTTATACTCTACGGCTTTTAGGTTCTAACGATGAAATACTCGGGTTTTACAGTCAGATGTACGTGAAATATAGGTATAAGGAAAGTATCTCTTTTTTTATCCTCTTATACGCGATGAGACTGCAAAAATATCGATGCGACAAAAACAGTTTCGAAGGAAAGTGGATAATATCGACGACACTGAGTCCTACGGACGATATTTTGTTTTCGTACTTTCGTCAACTGCCGAATTTCCAAAATTCAATTCCATTTTAATCAACATTCTATACATCTTTCAAGGATATCAGAGAAAACAGTGAAAAGTTGCGACAACTTCAAAGTACTAATTTAGTTTTTATTTGTTTTTTGGCCCATTTGGACTTTGTATACATTTTTCCCTGCAAATTGGTTAAAGTTTGATAAAAAAGCTTGTACCACTGTGAATACCTTAATTTCTCCATTTTACGCCGATCTTTAGCTGATTCCCGTTATTAACGACAGTCCCTCTCTATTTACATAGTAATTATCCCAGTACGTTTTTGAATTTATAAGCAAAAGATCTACAGACGTTGCGATTTCGTCCAAGAATTTCATTTTACAAGATTCGAACTATGAATGCGTTAAAAGTACTGCAATTTCACCGGATGAATTGGGCCTGGTCAAAAGATCATCTTCACAGAATATTTCCCGAGGGCGAGCGACGAAAGCATCGAGTAATTCATATTTATTTATCGAAGCAAACGTGAATATGTCGCGTCTTTTTATTACATCAGACAAGAAGCTATTTAGTGTAACTTTGTTGGAACTCCCTCTCGTAAAACTGATAACAACCGGGATTTCCACTCATATACTCGACTATGGTACATCAAGGGATTTTCTATCCATTAGCTCTCTATCTCTCGGTGACACGTAGGACGAAATTTGAAGAAAGAGAGAGAGAGAGAGAGAGAGAGAGAGAGAGAGAGTACGAGATATCATATAATCCGGAAGATTCACCCTGTCACAGAATCAAGACGACGACAAGATACACCAGACTTGCAGGACTTTCTTAAAATTTGTCACTGTTTGATTTCCGCGCGAGATGCGACGTCAAAAATGTATCACGTCCAACAGTGTCCGTTCTTTTCTTCCGGTAGGATCGCCGATGTTTTTCTTGATAAATTTTCTGCTCTCTCGTCGTTTCTTTTTTCCTTTCAAGAAGCTTTGTCCTTCCATATGTTACCGTGGACGCAATCTCACGGGGAATCTTGGCGAGAGCTTATTGAATTTGGTTTCGCGATTATATACGACGGAAATAAAGAGAAAGCAGAAACAACGATGGAGAAATGGAAGATAGGGGCTGGCAGGATTTGCGATACATGTGTGAGTCATTATAAGCGCATGTCTCAGCATGAAAACTTATACAAGGTTGAACAGCTGAAGCGCACAGGGTGTGTAAAAGGTAACTCTATTAGGTTTCCCTATTACCACCCAAGATTGCCTTGGGAATAGCATTCGTGCTCACCGTGACGAAAATACATATATGTCTCGATTTCTCGCTCCTTCTCTCTTTCTCCGCAGAGTCGACTCTGCCGCGTTTCCCTCTTGAACCTCATTTCTTCCTATTGAATTTGCGACTGAAAACGTATGAAATAAGACTGAACGAGATTACTTATGGTAACGTTTTTCCGTGGAATCTTTTCCCTCCACGAGGGAGAAAGAACAAAGGTGAGAGCACGAAGCTCGATTCTATTACGATGTTTTTTTTTCAACATGTTTATGAAATCCGTAACTTCATTAAACGCGTCTCGAGTTTCATCCGAGGCTCCCGAGTACCGAGCACGAGTGGTATTTTTTTTAAAATTAAATACGCGATGTATGGCATGCTTTGGAGGGTATGAGAGATTAATTAAACACAAAAAAAATGTAATCTATGTAGAGGAAAAAAACAACGCGAGTGATTTATTTGCGAAAAATCGTCGTCTTTAATCGCGTTGGAATCACGCAAAGGTATTTTTTTTCGCTAACCATGAACGTTTCATCCGGTACAAAGAGACATTTTCTTTATTCAAAGGTAAAAAGTAAAATCACGAGTTTAACGATTCGACAACACAATTTTATTGGATTATAATAACGCCTAAAACTACGGATGAATGAAATTCAATTACGAGCCTTTCCCATTTTGGACATTGTACATATTTTAAACCGCCTCTGTATTAACTGCCCGACGTAATATTAAAAATATACAATGAATAATAAATATGTCGCTAATAACTGAAAACCGTTGGAGGACACATATATTCGCGTATGGAGAAAAAGCTCCGCTTGCACAATGAATAAAATACGTTAATTTTCGCGCACCCTTTTCCATATACTTCGCGTCGCGTCGACGGGCTAATGGATATTCGTGCGGGAGTTGCCGCTGCCGTTATTCGCTCACGGGACTGTCGGCACTGTACAGGATGGGTCAGAGAGTTGTACCCGAGGATGAAAATAATTTTCCGAAAACGGTTGCTGGCTCGCTCTCGTTTCTCTCGCTGTAGAAGCGTATGAATACGCGAGAACGAAAGAGATGGGAAAAATAACGAGTCGAAAAAGTCTGTCTTTCCTTTTCTCTCCTCGAAGCGAAAAGGATGATTCGTTGGAGTTACAACATGGTCGAAACGCGGATTGGGGTAGAAAGTAAAAAAAAACGAGCGAAACACCGCAAGTGGAAGCAGGACGGAGAGGGAAAACGTACGAGAGAGAAAACGAGACGGGAAGGGAGTAGTTACGGAAGCACACCGCAGGCAGCTATGCCACTCCACTTCGCGTAACACACACCGTCGTGCTAGGCGCCGTCAAGTCGGACCGCGGGCGCCGCATGGACGCCACGCGCTTATATACCTTCGATCCAGGGTACACGAGGGAACCCCGTTTCGTCCGCTTTGGCGAAGACACTGGCTAGAAAACAGAACCAACTGCTGTGTGTTTGTGTAAAGCATAGATAGCATAGACACGAGCAGTTTCGAGAAAATCGGTACGTTTTTGGGAGTCTCGAGGTGGAAAATGTAGTGCCTGCTTGGGATCTACCCTCTTGGTACCGAGTGAGAGACACTGTTTCGCGTCTACTTTGCTCGCTATGCGGAGAAAGGCACACGTTTGTAAAAAGTAATTTGAACAATCCTCCTTGGACCTATCGTGCGAATAGGAAAGTCTCGCTAGTCAGGGACATGTCAAAAGAAGAATAATTATGAGCTGGAAGAGGTGGAAGGTCGAGAAAAGAAACTGTCGTTAAAAAACGTGTGTATTCCGGAGGAGTGAGGATCTCGGCAAGAAATAATCGTTGTCTTCATCGTCGACTGATCTAATAAACGGGCACTTGTCCGACGACCACGAAGAGTCGGTTTCAGTAGACGGGTTGCGTATAGCGAGCAAACCGAACGAACCTCGACCAAACGGAAGGGTCGTATTGTGTGTGGAATATGCCAGCCAACATGTGGAAAAGAGATAACGATGGGAACGGAAAGAAACGTAGAGGGAGAGAGAATATGGTGTAGGATAGATGGAAAATGTGGGTAGTGGGACGCGAAAAGGACGAGTTGAAGAGAGAAAGAGAAAACGCAATTAGACGTTGGTCTGCCATGGTGGCTTGTTTATGCGAATTAGCCAACCGGAGCACTTGCCCTTCCGACGGCCAACTCACTTACATATATTCATACTATATATATACTTTTGTACATGTACAATGTCATAGTAATGCTAAAATATGTTGTATTCCATGTGTGTGTGTGTGTGTATATTCTTGCACGTATTTATATGGTAAGTTGGCGCTTGTGTTCTATATACGTGAGTTTCTATCAGTGTTCATTTCACCCTCGTTCTTACGTTCGTAATGCCTTTTTGCGGCCTCAACGCGGTTAAGGAGCCGTGAAAGATTAATTCTTGATGAAAATAGTCCTTCGAGAAAAACATACGTGTACATTCGAGACTACGTCCAACAATTACGCACTGTATTTTATTTCGACAAATCCTCGAGATTTTATGATTTCTGAGATATCGTTTGACATTGTACATTTCCAATAAACACCCTCTGCCCTTTTCCGGAAAGGTCTTCGATATTTGAGAAAAACGTTCGGGATATGAGGCTTGAAGGAAAAAAGTGGTGTACCTTTTTGGAATACTACCAGAACCGGATGTTCACTGGGTTGGAAAAAAAAATTGGCGGAATAAAACGTTGCTGAAGGAATGTTTGCTCACTTTGCAGCCATCGAAGAATCCTCAGGATCCTCGCGATTCTGCAGTTATTCGATATAATGCTGATCGACGGTTAACATCGAGGAAACTTTTCTAGGGCAGGTTAAAAAGTTGGTAACTCGACGGATTTTTGAGTTATCCTTATCAGGAGGAACGGGAAGGAAACGGGCCAATTAGGCAGAGGCAGGGACGAGCGAGCGAGCATCGAGTCTCAAATGAGAATGGCTTGATGCCATTTTCTCGTTTCTTGGTGCTTCTTCGTCAAAGTTTCGCCTCTCAACAGTTCTATAGATACGAGTGCTGCTACTGACCTTCAAAAGGTATATGTACAGTCACATGGAAATGGAACGGAGCTTGGGAAATGAGGCTCGCAGAGGGCAGAACGAGATATGAGAGAGCGATGTCACGAGAGTGGCGCCCTCTTTATCGTAGATCTGCGGCTGGAGGGCCCGTGCTTGATGTGTTCTGTACACTAACCGGTATCCTCTCTCTCTCTCTCTCTCTCCCTCTCTCTCTCTGCCTATCCTTAAAACTTTGCTTATTAAACCGTGCGAGCGGCTGCGGTAACCTCTCATCTCCGATGGATGAAACTGATGGCACCGTGAGTACACCGTACATCAGAGGTATATTCGGCTTTTCGCGCGAAATACATGCACAGTGATGTACCGTACGGATAGTGAAGAGGTCACGAGAATAGCATGGGAGAGACCGGGAGAATAAAAGCGGATGGTGATAACGAGAGAAAGAAGAGGAAGGAGAATTGAGACAAAGAAAATCATCACTGCGGGAGAGAACAGGTTAACATGAAACGCTTCTTAGCTCCTGGAACAACGAAATCACACAGGTCGGCATGAGAGAATCCGAGGACTGAAGAAGAAGAATTAAAGAGCATGGGAACAAGAGTGTCCTAGAAGAGGAGAGGGTTAGGAGCGTGAAGAAACTTTCTTTGGCGAAGGGTGGCTGCTATTTCACTCGAACTTCCTAATTAAACCGTTCCACTGTTATGATGAGGGGTCCAGAGTACACGAGCTTTGATTCTCATTCCTGCCACTCTTCCTTACCTTCAGGCTTTACGGGCGTTTTGCGACTGCTATATCACTTGCTGGAATATGCTCCGTATGATACCCCTACCAGAGTCGAACTACGCTGGAATAAGGATAATGTTACCAAGTATAACCTCAAAAGTCGATTAAACTGAAATCAGCCAGGTTCTTGAGGGCGCCCGTACCAGAAATGGAAGGCCGTTGACGTTTGATGGACATCAGTCGTGCGGTCTTCATCATGCTGAGTCTTGATTTGTTGAACGGGTGATACGAGTGCCAAAAATCTTGCCAAGGAAACCGTTCACAAGACAACGGCTCATTGAAGAATTATCGCAATTAACAGCTGTAATTTGTGATCTCTATTCTTATGTCACATCCAGATATAGCATGGAGTGTAGGGATTTATTTTTTTCATTGGTTTTTCGTCTGTCGAGGAGCATTCGAAGCCTCAAAAATTGACAAGAAACAATTGACAAAAAATCGCAATTCTTTTAGTAAATCAGTTCAATCTGGTGCAAAATGACGGAAAAATGTTTCCCTCAAAAATGATTTTCAATGGTCTATCGATGCATTTTTTCCGCTCATTACAAAACACCGAAATTATATCGAAAACCTAACATTTCGATTAGAAAATGCATGAATATGAATTTTATTAATTAATAACTGTTTTCTCATGAAAATTTAGAGTTTTCGAAAAAAATGCTGTGTGTTTCGCAATCAGCGGAAAATTTCCGATCGGATAGGCTATCGAAACATTGAAAATTAAAAGAATTAGTTTTCGACTTATTTTTTGCCGCTTTTCCAGAACCGCCGAAAAGTCGAAATTTCAAATGGTCGTATCTACGTTTCTAATTGTGCTATATACATTTTTTGGGGGTGTTTTGAAAAGCCCTCGAGTAGACTTAGAAAATGGTGAAAGTTAAATGTCGATAGCTAAATTCCTTCACCTTCAAAATCGCTGTTGAAAATCAGCGAAAAAAACGCAAAGGGGTGTGTATGGGAAAATTGGCGAAAATCGATGGTCAGCCTTTAAAAATCTGCCAAAAATCGAAAAATCAAGATATCCACATGATTCAAACGGCATTTTGAAGCCTCAACAATTCCAAAGAGAATAAGCACAAGTTGGGATATCTATCTCAAACGAATAAAAAATGACAAACTTTTTAGTGAACCGACTCATTCCGGCAAAAAATGGCGAAAAATTTTGGATTTCAAAAATTATTTTTAATCCTCCATATAGATGTATTTTTCCCGCTGATTATGAAACACGCCGGTATTTCATCGAAAACTCAATATTTCCGTCCGAAAATGCAGTAATACGAATTTTATCAATTAATTACTATTTTCTCATTGAAATATCGAGTTTTCGGGAAAAAGTCGGTGGGTGTCGTAATCAGCAGAAAATTTCCGATCGGATAAGCTCCTGAAAGATTGAAAATTTGAAGAAAAAAAATTCCGACCCATTTTTCGCCACACTGGTATATCATACTTTATCATTCCATCTAGGTTGTCTACTTTATTATAACCATGCAGGTTGTCAAAGTTTCGAACAATTGTCGTATGATTTATTAGATGCACAAAGTATTGGTTGCTGTAATGTATCAGGTGCATAAAATCTGAAATAAAATAAGGCTGTAGCAATTTCAGGATATTACATTTTCGCGGTAAAGAGGACACGTGTTTCAGCCCAGTGGGACTTAGATATCCCTCGATCCTGGTAATATACGAGATACACTAGTAGGGTTTGCTGTACTTTGAGAAAAGGGAGTTGGAGGAAAAAGGCATAAAACTACCTATCCCGTGTCGTTTCGGGAGATATTACAGAATCCGCAAAAGATATCCCAGAGCATAAAGTGGTTCCTTTATTTTGCGACTCGCCGGGATCCGGGAAACTTTTATTGACAACTCGTGACATAGTACGTGATCTATGAATACCGCGTATATATTTATATATAGCTCGCACACACACACACACACACACACACACATGTATGTAGCTTATACCTTCAATAGCATAATTTAATCAAAAAGTTGAGCGCTTCAGACTCGAGTATTGGACATGTTTGTTTCGTCATCGTAAAAAATTATTCAATTTTACTTCCCGACTTTTAATTCACCGAGTGTGACTTCGATCGACATGTAATCGTTACACAAGCGTCAACATGGTTGAAATAAAAGATCATAAGCATAATTAGGATAATTGTACGAGCGAGAAGTATATCGACGTGGTGCATTTGAACTCATCATGTAAAACGTTAATTATCAAACTTCACGAATAAACCAATTACTCGTCATTGATTATCCGCTTTTATATATTAAAAATAAAGTAGCGGCAAGCCGATAATGTTTTTTTTTTATTTCTTCGAGCCCGCCCACTTTGCCGATCACCTATTTCTCTCCACAATATATAAATGCACCTTGCCTGTGTCTATCCGCGGACCAGAGAATTGTACAATAGAGGACAAAACATGGCAGCACCATAATGATGTACGTTACTGCACGCTACTCTCGCTAACGAACACAATTAAAAACTGAGGACCATCCACTCCGTACAATTACTTCGACGATTTCGACGTGGAGCACGTCGCTCCACATATATATGTATGCACGTATGTATATTATATATACAGACGCGCTCCGGTCTCTGTGCACCCGCAGCATCGAGCAAACTCGCGGGGTTGATCCGATGGACATGGAAGCATAAGAGCTCGAGAGGAATTCAGAGAGGCAAAAACGACGAATGTCCAGTCGAGATTTTTTTGAAAACACGAGCGAACGAGGATACTCCATTTTTTCATTTTTTTTCTCCATTCTACAATCAAATACAGATGAATTTTCGCAGGTTGAATGGAAAACTATGTCACAATTATGATAATTATCAATTGCTGCATACCGATAAGTGAAAGTTATTATCGTTTATGCATATGACTTAAATAAATGACCAATTTATTGGTCAAATAATATCGTAACAAATAATATCGTGATTTACTTTATGATTTGCATTAGCGAACGACTTCCTTTGAAGTTTTAACACATCATGACTCGTTGGTTCACGTACGTACTTGTTTTTATTGTACGTGTTTTCATTATCAAATGGACGAGAAATTTTATGGGTTAAATGTCCATATAAAATTAACCGTTTGTGTCTTCATAATAACTAGCGAGATATTTTTAAAATGAACACTTGGCTTGCGGCAGAAACGGTTGAATTTTACGTACAGAAAAGTCACAGAATATGTGCACCTTCGCCCAATTCACATCTCAGTCAGCGTAATAATAATAAAATATTGAGAACATTGAGAATGATGTTACTTTTTTTAACGTCTATAATGACTTTTGAGTTATTTAACACTTTATTAATAACTGTATATAGAGAAAAACGATCAGTCGCCAGTGTCCTTGATTCCCAAAGTCTTTGGTTCGAGGAATTATGATTTATAGCCTTTGTTTCATATCTAGAGTATATAGAGGGTAAATACATCTACGTTAATTAGTTTGTTCTTTCCCGTGAGCATCAATCCCGTGAGGCCCTTTTCACGTATTGAATTGCTCTTCCATCTTCTTTTTGCTCCTTTCCTCTTTCTGCTTATTTTCTTTGTGAAAACATCACGTAAAGGAAGGAGGAAAGACGATTGGACGGGATTCACTGACGAGTAAGGAAAAAATGAAGCGAAGAAGAGGGTCACGATGTGATGTGATGAGATGAGATGAGATATTACTTCGATTGTTTCACCGTTAGAATAGGAATGATTTGAGGAGGGGAAGAAGAGCCTTGAAGTGGAACCAAGGGATCTCGAAACTGTGAGACCTTGTCCCTCGATTGTCCCTCGAGGAATGGTGGCTCTTTCGTATATAATACGTGGTTTCTCACTATCATCCACGAAGCAAAATGAATTGTTAGCCTCTTCGCGTTTGAGTTTTCTCACCCTCCTTGCTGACTTACCATCGCCGTTCTGTGATCACCGAGACTCGGAAAAGGCCGATTGCTCGCTGGATGGGCCAAGCGCGAATGAGACACATTCGTATACAGCAATTTTTTTCACTCGCGATGTTGGTTCTCCCATTCAATTTCCCTGAAAAATTCGTACGTCGTATACATCAACGCAGAGATTTTTTTTCGCCTACATATTTGACAATTTTGCTTTCTCATTAAAACTACATTCATCATGAAAAACAAACTTTCCAAATATTCATACTTGGGTGCTTGAGAGCTGTGAAAAAAAAAATCGTGGAGGTTTGAAAAATTGTCGCAGCATCATTCGGACAGAGGCGCTCAAGTGGTACATCATTAGAGAATGCCACCGACATTTTATCCTTCAAGAGGAAGCGTAATATTGAGTTAACATTCGATACTCATTGCCCATAACATATAGGTGTCAAAGAAGTTTGGAATAGGAAACTGCCTGTTTTGCCAAGAAATACTGTTTTCTAAGATACCAGCTTTGCCCCGGAGGTCCATTCTGCTTCGTACCGTTTCTACGTGTACGAAAACAGGGACAAAGACGCTGCGAGATCGTGGGAGCCTCAGATACGAGTGAAAAAGAGAAGGAAAAACAAAGTAGAAGCAACGAACGTTTCTTTAACCCATGGACCATCGGAGGGAAGCTGCAGGAAAACCGAGAAAAGGAGAGAGAGAAGGAAGCTGCGAATAGAGACGGAAACTATCGCTGGAACCTCGATGAAGCGGGGGTTGCATAAGAGGCGGAGTTGGGCTCTTCTTGCAAGAGGAAAAAAGAAAGAATGTTCGAAAGAAAGAGAAGGAAAAATAGGAATAGAGAAAGTGAAATGAATGTGAAGAGGAGGAAAAAAAAGATGGAGAATCCCTGAGAGAATGAGAGAAAATAAGAGAAAAGCGGAATGGAGTGTACTCGACTCGGTCTTCACTCGCTATCCGCCAGTCGCCTAAGCTGCAACGTAGTCGGTCGACACCTCCGCTGATAGCTTTGATAGCTATTCCCTCCGTTCGCGTCGAAGCTTACTCACTTACTTATTTACTTTGCTTGAACGGTTTCGCGTATATAACAACGCCGCTACGGTGTGCATTTATTTATATATGCTGCACGAAAATACATATATTTTTATACATATATACTTGTAGTATGTACGTATGCGGTATAACGACGAATAAAATAAAATCGAATCGGGTGATTTCTTTTTTCATTATTATTATGTATATAAAGATCTTTCGTCAAAACTGTTCGTCAAAGCTGATACAACCTCGAACATACTATCTTAATAAAAATTGATATTATACACACTATTATCGGTTTACCATATAAGCCATTTCAGATAAAGGTGACTTTTTCGTTTTTAATATATCGTTAATTAATCCTCGTAGGCTAATTATGAACTCGTCGACATTTTACGAAAAGCAATGCTGAGAGTGTGGGCGTTTGCTGTACGCAACGGATTGAGGAGCACCACGGAGAGGAGAGGACGATCGATATCTCCAAGAATCACACGCTATCACGACGACCTTGACTCAGTTTCCGGTTTTCCGGTTTCGCCAAAACGTAACTCATCGATGAGAACTTTCTCGTGATTGATTCGAGTGATATTTACTCATCGTGTTTCTCTCGTCGTCTTTTCAATCATTTAAAGTATTCTGATATATTTAAACAATCGCGAGATTGTTAAATAGATTTTGCCCCGCCAGGGTGATGCGACAAATGTGTACCCACTTCTTGTATCTTTGCATCCTTGAATGATCGACTCGTCGCTGGATACCTTCGGCTTCTCGAGATCCATCATTCACCGGAAGTCGATTTGGTGAGTTAAACGTTATTTCAGTAATTTCCCCATGTAATTTCGGAGACCATTTTTGTTGTGTCCAGTTTTTTTCGATTTTGAGGTTTTTACACGTGATTTGCATACAAAATTTCAACATTAACACGATAAAGAACGTGAATGGCGACCCAAACGTAAAGGCGGCAAGAAAATAAAAAATAACGAATATTTTTAAATCTCAATGCTCCAAAATACACGAAAACGTGTATTATATCTACAGTTTCCTGAATGCACAGATTTTGCAATGAAGCGAACGGTGTAAATATAACGACTATTCACTTCCGGGTTTTCAACATTATAAATAATTGTCGACGCAACGATGTGCTCTTGTCATTAAAGATTTTTCCTCTGCAACTTGACCTACATAAACGTTATTTTTCACCTCTCGGATTTTAAACATAAATTATCGCGCTTTTCACGTTAATTCATGCTGTCATGCAGTCATTTTTGAACGTCACTTCTTTGCGATCATTTTATTTAAGCAAATTATCCGAGCAAGCTGCAGATAATATTTGGAATAAAATACACAGCGCGATTTAAGTTTCAAAAAAAAGAAGTTATCAGGACAACCGGCGTTGGCGTGAAAAATTCAGTTCCTGCGATAACGAAAAAAAAAATATCGAGAACCGAAAAAGTCGCGGGATTCGAATGACAAAATGAAATAAAGATCTCCGAATTTCATCACAATAATTCGAGTGGAAAAATGAAAATTAGACTCCACAAAGTAGAAGGGAATTAAACAAATATGGTGAAACGATGTGGAAAGTGGCAGGAGCTTTTAGAAATATTTATGGGGGATCAATCGGCTTGCAGACCATACCGGAAATAAAATTGATTGGTAAATTTATGCAAGTTGATTAATCAACTGATCGCCATGAGGTCCAAAACACAAATTTTATCCTGTATGGGTGAATCCAGAAACACTGGTGCAAAGATTTGCACCGTACAATGGTGTACATGCATAAAGAACATACGTTCGTCGGTGGTATCGCGTGCCGGTGTTTCCGCGGTCCGTCGACGAGATAATTAATCCGATAGATTAAACCTGGTCGGTATGAAACGGAGATGCTGAAGGGGAGGTAGATCGTGGCGCTCTTTAATGGGCTCGATGAACCATCGTTGGTTCCGTGACGCTAAAGCCCGGGCTTATTCATCGTCGCGAATTAGTCGCGGAACCGCGCAGATTCATTATACCGCCACGAGGTGGAGAAGGATGAGGCAGAGTTAAAGCTGAATAGCGCCCTCGTAATGAGGCTATGAAGTCACCGACAGAAATGGGCAAGATGAGAATTTTTTTTTTTCCAAATTAAATAGGACCCATCGTGAAAGTAAAATGTTTTTATATGCTCAATTTCAGAACGGGGAGAAGATTCATTTCCGATGAATTGCGTACGCTGCCTCTTACAACCTCTTCTCGTACGCCGTTACGATTTAAATTATTCTCCTCTCACCTGTAAACTTTCGCATATTCCTTTTGAATGATCGCTGTACAGACAAGGGCTTTCATAGATGGAGCAATTATAATATCTAGAGATACGGAGGAGAGTGTCGAATCCTCGTAATTAAAACGAGAATAATTCAGCAGCGTACTGCACCACGCGTCGATTATCGTACGTGAAGGAATCGAAAAATTGTTAGCTAACACACGGCATGTTCTTCGCTCTTCTAAAATTCAGCAAATAATAATGAGGATATGTAAATTTTGTATTTGTTCATTTTCACATCATTTAATATTTGTTGAAGATTTTGGTGGTTTTTCTTCATTGTTTGAAACTCTCCCTTTTTGTCGTTATTTTGTACGAGCAGTGGTGAAATAATGATAAAATCGGTATACGGCTCAATAATCGTATACGCATAAATGGGATCGTTAGATTTTATCATGCGGCCGTTTTGTTTTGTATTGCACGCACGACACAGCGCCATCTGCTGCACAGATGCAACCAACGCACAAACACACGCTTACATTCACTTTTGTTATTTTATTTCTATTTCGGTTTTGGCTTCTATATACGCTACTTCAACTCGCAATGGTACTTTCATTTTATTTATTCCAAATACGTTCGCTCAATTTGCGCACATACGGGGTGTCTCGAAACTCGATGTCGATAATTTCATGCTACATTGGGGACAAAATTTCGAGTCGAAATGTCTTAAAGTATTTTCCGAACGGACGATTCCCCACTGAATCATCAGTCAATACAGTCGGCATAACAGGAAGCGTGCACTCGCTTGTCCGATTGGCTGAAACTTTGACAATTGATAGCTCGTTAGATTTCCGTCGTAAGAAAAAACAGTAAAGAACATTTCTGTTCGGAATATCATCCTGAATCAGCTTCAAATTATTAACATCAAAGTTCGGGACACCTTGCATGTCATAATTTCCCTATTGGATCAAGCTGCCTTGTTGAGTCAAAAATTGAAAACGTTTGCCGCAATTTACAAACTCTAAAGATTAAAAAAAATCGTAGCAACATACATTGAAGGATGATTTTTTAGGGCCCTTTAGGGACGCTTTATTTTTCGATAGAATGAAGAAAATGAACAAAACTGAAAGATTCTGTTACTTTTACATGGTTTTTTGTACAATGGATGTAATAAATTGGGCTTGGTGGGTTAATAACTATTTGATTAATGGAAAATGTAATTGAATATAAAGTCAATTTGTCAATTCGATCGGCATTGGAAAACCCTGTATATAAATTAGTGTATAAGCATATATTGCGTGCGCACATAGAGGCACCCTACGTTATGTGGACGAGATCGCGTTACACACGCTCCGGTGTACGGATACGATCCTGGGAGTTGGTACCTCGGAGCCATTAATGGTTAGCGACGCCCTTTTATTACAGCATTGCGCGTATAGAATTTCGAATTTCCCCTTCAATGTCCAGGTAACCCTCGGTATTACCGGGTTCGAATGAAACACCAAATCATAAATACGATATAACGATGTCCTCCAAATTGACACACAATCCGAGAGATAATTCTTGCTGACGTCACTTGCTTCGATCTCTCGCTTTTATCGTTTTATTTCATATTTTTAATCGCCTGAAATAACAACGAATTACAGTTGGAGCAGAGCAGAGAAGAGCCGCGTCATTAAAGAGTCTCGTCCGGTCTCGTCAGCTGCACGATGATACACATATTCATTTTCATTGATCATTGCGTTTCATCGCATGGAATAAGCCTTTCATTTTCGTACCTGTTATTAAAAGTTTTATTTATGTGCAGGGATTTGTAATTTTTCGTACGATGGCTGACCGTAGAGGGTAGTTTCGCCGTGAAACTTTGAACATCGACTGTTATTGAACATCGTTAGATATCGTCGTAATATGTACAACAAATAACGATTCACGTCGAGTCTAATGACGCAACCCTTCACGTCTCCGCGTTAAACACGAAGTATCTGTACGCGCAATGTGATATCATAATTGCGAAATGTCGAACAAACCATCACGCTGCTCCGGCGTAATATGTTCCCGAGATATTTAACTGTACATACATGCAGTACGAATATTCGAAAATTTTGGCACAATGCTGGAACAATAGAAGCCCGTATGAACTGAGAATGAGTCCGAGGGAGGCTGTGGAACGATGTGCCGGATTGCCCAGAGGCTTCGACGAGGGATTCCATCGATCGAAAGTATAGCAAGGCACTGTGAGAGAGAATTAGAGAGATATATAGTATACGAATGAAAGAGAGAGAGAGAGAGAGAAAGATCCGCGCTATTGAATCGCGATTTCGCCTATCGCTTCGCGAATTCTCCAGCGCAGGACAGCCTGGATGCTGCGCGCTGGACGCAACAGGAAAATCCTGTAATCGCATTCCCTGTTTGTACAGTGGACCATGTGTATCTATGTGCATGCACACATGACATCTATATACGTATACAAAAAACGTTTTGATCTCCTGCCGTTTCATCTCTGCTGTCATTTTCTCTCCACTCTGCACACCAACCCTTCTGTGCCGCACGTGAATCACGGGACGTGCGTCGAGCTCAAATTATCGATGCTTATCGCGACAACGAGCGTAATGGCCGATAGGTGCTTGGATTCATTACACATACACTTATATATATATATTTGCACTCTCGAGTGGTTGATTTATCGAAATCGCATGTACTCCGAAATATGAAAAGCTGTATAAATGGTTATTTGTACATGTGCATGTGGACCATGAGAACCGCAAGGATACATTCTGTAGCCACATGAGTGAGCTGTTTCGAAAAATCATAAAAATTTGTAATGTCCAACGAGGGTGTATTCCAAATTCTATAGTATTTAACGAAGACTGTATCTACATTAAAAATACACGTCACTTCTTCAAATAGGAAAATGAAAATTAAATTGAGTTTTTGATGGAACTTCTTTATCGCTCTGAAAAAATTTGATTGTCGATCGAAATATCGATAACCTGCAAAGTTTGACTGCAAATATTGTATAAATACTTTGAAGAGTTAATAAGGTATTGACAATTTGCATACATACCATACGTGCAATATAAATTGCGTTGCATTTTGGGCAATCCTCGTAGCTCACCATCGAGGCAGACTGTGCAGAAAAATTACGTTTTTTTTTCGACAATTTGTGAATAACCATTTGATACTGTTATTATTGCAAATTTCTGCGCTCAGTATCTTAAATACGCTTGATGTTTTTTCGATTTTTATCGTATCGCCAAGCACGCGGAATCAAGATGCGACAAAACAGCGAATATCGACTACAACTGCATGTGGAATTGTTTTTTTCGTCAATAGGAATTTCGAGGTTACTTTCAAACGCAAGTTTGGAGTCAACAAATATATACGCATTGAATACACAAATATTGCATGTACGTGGGCGTATATACGAACGATGGCAAAATACAAGTCCGAGAGAGAAAAAGAAAATGAGAGAGAGAAACAAGAAAATAAGCGAGAACGAGCGAGAGCAATGAATGTAAACGTTGGGGATGGGTGAAAACGCGAGGGTGCTTGGATTGTTCTCGCGCTCACGATAGTGCCGCCCCCCGCATTCGCGAGAAAGAGGACGTGAGAAGGGAATAGGGGGGAGTCATTACAGTAAATCCTACTTTGCGCGTGAAAACACAGACGCTAAAGCGATTAAATTATTAGGGGGTTGGCTGGCGAAGCTGGCAGTCTGTCGGAGCAGAATAGAGAGAGAGGGAGACGGAGAGATAAAAGCTCATATATGTTCGAGCGAGAAAGAACAATTACTCGGCAAACGCGAGCTAGAAAGAGAGAGGTTGCTGTAAGGTTCATACGGTATATACACACAATTCTGGGTGTTTACATATATTTATCTGTATGTATATATATAAATGTATGTACAAATGTGTCTATATATATATATATACACACAGAAACGATACGGATAGTCCACCGGTCCGACGCAGGGCGAGCGTGGGTACGGACATGCACAGGTCGGCTGTGCTAATAGTTATAGAGCTGAAACTACGGGGGATGGTCGACATGCACGCTATAATACCCAACTAACCAGCGAGCTCGGTTCTACCGACGCGCCGAAGCGCCGCCACACACCATCACCGCGTCCTCCACTCCCCCGATTCCCGCGGAGGAAATCACCCACCGTTGCAACATTTGCAACATTGGTACAAGAGATAAAGAGAGAAAGAGAGAGAGCAGGATACGAGAGAAGTGTTGGAACGATAGGGAGGTAGAAAGAGGGCCGATGTTGTCCATTCTCCGCTGCTCTTGTTGTTGTTAATTCGATGGTTCAGCAGCCAGGTTAGTGCAGCCCTTGACACGAGAGTAGATTCCGCACAGTGAGACGACTCAGCTTTTCGCTACTGTAAATACGTATACGTCGAGTGTTCTATGAAACAGATTTGTATACGCAGTTGAGGGGGTTAAATGCGCGTGGGTATAAACGTCAAACTAACAAAGTCCGTCTACGATTTGAGTTTCAGAGCGGTTTGGCTCTTCCTCTTTTTTCCCTACAGAAGCATAGAAGATGCGGGCATTCATAAAATATGTAGCACATAAGAAACGCAGCGACACGTAGGCTGCGTTTCCATTCTTATAAAATTTCGATGGGTTTAAGGGCAATTTCAAAAGAGATCCAGCTGAAAATCATTACATTTTCTACCGTTAATAGAACCAAGGTGGGAATAGATTCACGGGATACATCTTCCAAAGTACGAGCTTATATATATATATATATATATATATATATACATATAGATAAATATATAGTCGTCTGGAAGGAGAAAAAGAAGAAGGAGCCAGAGGAAGAGAGAGAAGATGATAGAGAATGAGAATATAGGAAAGGGGAATAAAACGCCTCCTCCGTATATCTCCGATGAGATCTGACCGGCATTTATCAGCATCCCTTCCCGCGCCTGACTCCCGCGAGTTTACCTCACGTATACATATAGATGTACACGATATTTCCTCTTTCTCTTTTCTTCCCTCCGCTTTTTTAACTCTCGCAAAATCGCGCGCCCCCTTCCGAACTGGCTCGAACTATCTTTCGTGCTCAGCTTTCTCTTCCCCCCCGTCCCTAACCCCCTCCTTCCCCAGCCATGTTCCAGACACGTTTTTCAGGGTAGTTACCTCTCGCGAGAGGTCCTCACACCCCTCACTATATCTCCTTTCCCTCGTTTCGTCTTCGGCGAAATCCACGGCATTGACTTTTCAAGTTTATAAGGATGGCACGTATTATAGACACATACGTACAATGACCGGGAGTATATCTCGCGGAGAGTACGTAAATGTCAATGGTATTTATTTAATAGTCTTAGCTTTTCGTATATCGATGCAGATTCGATGGATATGTCGATGTGATTTTTATCGTTTGGAAAATTTATCATGTCCCGTAGGAGCGAGTCGAGTCAATTGACCGTTCGTAAAGTCTGTTGTCTGTAAAGCTGTGGAAGGAGCGAAGCGGAACAAAGATTGTAACCATATTTTCCACCCCGAGTCCCATTAACTTTTATGGTTTGCGAATGTCGCAAAGTACTCGTCGCCACAGCTATTTCATATGCTGGTGAATACGAGATCCTTCTGCATATGCTGTTTCTACTGTGAAAGATGGAACCTCCGCGACGCAGTAGTTACGAAGCGTCAATGGTCAGACAGTACGGGCTCTTCACTTTAACGTGAGTCCAGAAATCTGGCGCGAAGTAGTTACGGTTGAATCGAGCGTCGAATACCACCACGCGCACACACGTGCACATCTCGTTGACACCATTCGGTTCAGTGAATTTCCACATTTTCTAAATCATACACCATTTTTTTCACGCTCCTGTCTATGTATTCAGGCTCGTCTCATATTCATCCGTGAGGTCCTTTAATTTCATGGATCATGGAAGCATTTTCATGGCAAATCAACCTACCTCTAGGACTCTCTACGTTTTTTTTTCTCTTTTCCGAGACTGTCACGAGTATGATGAAAATAAACGCTTCACGGGTTTGAGTAGAAAAAATTCAGTTTCGAAATAAACTTGCGCAAATAATTGTAAAACAGGGAAATTATTAGATTCTTAATCTTTCTGGACAAATCTTTATTTAATAATCAGGTGGGAAAGAAGACGAGGGAGAAAATATACCGTAAACTTCGCTCATGTTACGTTTTGTATCAGCGTAGTGTGCATAATTCGAGAAAAATTGATACGAGACAACGCAATGACGTCATTACACCCCATTGCAAGTGTGTTTTACTGCACCATGTGATTCAAGTTGCCGGCTTTATGTGTCTTTCGCTCGCCTCTTACCCCAGTTCCATCATTTCTACCCTGGCTATCTCCCTCGTTCTCTCTTCCTCGTTTTTTTCCTCCATCGCTTTTTTCGCAAAACACGCAAGCAAAGTATTCTCATACATTTTATTACTGTATTTTTCTCGAGCACACGCGATGAGCTTTTCCATGAGCAGTGAAACGAAGTGCCGATGTCACCTCATTATGGTTGCGGACGAAACAGCGATTTTATCATGTCAAGAGTCGTCTGCATTTCTTCCCTTCAGCCAATTTATACGAACGTGTGAAAATTATGTTTTAATTTAACGAGAACTCTTCTCCTCGCTCTCTCTTACATTTGAATGGCTGTATATCCCCGTTTCTTTATATTTTTCTTGTACGAACGGAAAAACCCGTCGGAGCACGAATTTCATATCACAGGTCTATCGGAAAAGTATGTCGCCATGCCGCATACATTTAGCACAAATCTACAGCCCCTGGAATTACGTTACTTTCTGCATCAAATGTAAAACCGCGCATGTATCGGAAACGTCGCGTGACGAAAAGGAAAGAACGCGAGTTCGACTTTAGCGCCGATCCGCGACGTTGCTTTGCGATTATGGCATGTTAAATTCGTCAAATTATACTCAAGGATTTTTTTTTACACGGCATAATGAAGACAAAAAGTCGGCGGATACATGCTATTTTTTCGCTATCCAACCCCTCTCGGGCCTTCGGTTACGAGTGACGTCATATCAGCCCGTTAATAAATTTTCAGTGCGATGTTTTTTGAATTCCCCTCGAGCTTATTGCTAAACTGCTGAAATACGAGAAGAGGCTCTCGTCTTATTTTCCTTTGTGAAATACCCTCTTGACTTTCTCGTGCGGATCTCTCGTCCTTTTATGATTGTTTCCCGCGCTTTACGAATTGCACGCGTTCTCCACATCCCAGGGATGAATTTTTTTTGTTCCCTCATCTTTATACGCGGTGTATGCCCGCTCCTCTCGCTCTCGCTGTTGTATACTCTTGGTATATTTTCCCGTAAATAAGCCACCTCCACCTGCGAGTCGTATCTTTCGACTGTGGACCTTGTGTGTAGAAAAAAATTACGTATGTAGAGATGTAACTCGCGTATGAGTGGCTAGTGTTTTCTCCCGTGTGTGTACGCGAGTATAAACGAAAACAGAAGGACAGCAACGGGACCAGCACCCGCTCCTCCCGCCGTCTGTGAGTTCGAAGATATTCCAATACCGCGCCAAGAGCAAGAGGATACACAGGGATGTACCGAATGAGCTCGAGGGACAGGGAATTACAGAATGGAGGAGAAAGACATGGACAGACAAAACGGAAACTGAGAGAGAGGGAGGGAAAGAGTTGGAGCAAGAAACCTTCGGTTTCAGCCCTCTCGACCTCTCGGGAGCCCTCTCGACGCAACGACGACTTGAATACCCGCGTTGTGGCAGGGTGTGTGTACCATGCGCACCGAGAGCCAGCAATATACCCTTCTCGCCCGTTTCACGAATGCTCTCCACCCTCACAAATACGCATACCTATTGGCACGGGCATTTCCTTGTCAAATTCGTAATGCTTCTAATTTCATTAAAAATAAACTCGAGAATTTCGGCACTGTCAATGAATATCTTTCATGTATCGGAATTATTTGAGCAATGATAAAAAAAGGATCGATGAATGAAGAAAGTTAAATTTTTTTAGCAGTGAATCGATGAATAATCCGATGCACTCTACGAAGATGAAATTTCATTTTTATTGAAATTTCAGGCTGCCTGGCTAAGAGAGAAGAAAATAATGCTCGTGTTTCATGATTCATTCGCGTTATAAAATACTTGTCGGTTTGGAAAAGGTGTCGCTCCCAATGGAACTGCCCATAGGTGGATCTATGTACATAAATATAAATGCGTATGTGTCCCTATAAACGTAAGTATATATAAGATATCTGCCAGTTGAGGATCGCATCGGGAGCGCGAGTAAATTTGCATTCGGATGCGAATGGCTCGCAGAGATGCTACTCCTGGTGTTCCTAGGGTCGCGGGATTGCTCTGGATATAGAACGAATGAGAGAAAGGTAAAAGGTTATACGAGAAAAATCATTTGGGAGAACGAAAGAGAAAAAAACGGTCATAGAACGAGATAGCCAGGGAAAAGCGCTTTTTCCTTCGGTGGAATCGACAATGTTCATGTACTCTGTGCAATCGCTTCGAGTCTCCTCTGCTCTTCATTACAATGAATATGTGAACGAGAGGACTAGAAAGCAAAATCATCCAGAATCAAGGCATTCCTTTTTCACGAGTACCTTATATAACGCAGAATGAACTCGGGAAACTTGAAGAACAAAGTCAAAGCAAAAACTGATTGTTCAGCGGCGATCTTTCAAGCTGGAACGAATTGTAAAAATTATCGTTGCATCACAGAAATAATTTATCAGCACACGCTACACTCGCACAGCAACTTTGACGCGTAAAAAAATGTTCAACAATTTTGTCGCGATTTCCGAAAGGTTTCGTGAGAAAATGACCATATGGAGGTATAGAAAACAAGCAAAGCTCTCGAAACTCGAAATTCTGAGCTTCAAAATGCTTTTTTTCATTTTCATACGATCATCTAATTAAAAATAATACAGTCATTTTTCCTTGTCTTTCAATCCGATATTTTATACATCTATATATATATATGCACAGGTTTATCGTCTCGTAACAATTACGAATTGCCCTTTAAACCTACTATTCTAATCTTTGATACCGCAAATCTGTTTGTCTTTGCGTTCTGGGCATAAAAGCTATTGGTATTCGAATCTCATCTCGTGCTGACTCCAATCTTTGTTGACGAGAACTGAGGAGCTTTGAGAACATATCGACGAGCTGTGGTGTATGTATTTTATTTATGGATGTATCGTTATCTGTATAAGTACAACCCTCGTCAGCGTTGTTACGGTACATCGCTAATAATATTTTGCCCCATACCGCGAGCAAGAAAGGCGACGACGTCGGGACGCGAGTGGCGTTGAAAATCGCGATGTTCTCTCGTTCTCTCTCGGTACCGAGGTACATTAGAGTGTACGACGACACACCGCGGACCGTCGACGATGCATGGTGAAGTTGCGCGTTCGTGGATGGAGGAAACAAAAAACTGCAATTAAAAAATAACTGCTCCAAGTTTACAGCGTGGCCTGCATATTCACGAGGCTCTTTGGCGGCAACGTTAACACGTTTTTGAATTCATTAAACACGTTCTGTGATAAACCGAAGACGCACCCCCGTCCCATCTTCGTCTTGAGCTCTCATCTTGTCCAGTTCCTCTCTCCGTCTGTTTTCTCATCCGTCTTTCGACCTCATCGCACCTCCTAGCTCCTCCTCCGCTTTCATCTTCCCCATGGCTCCTTCCACGAGTTCTCCCGCGTTCCTCTCATAAATCTTTCTCTGTGTAGTCACCGTATTTTTTGCTCTTTCGGAATGGGAGAAAAACGAAAAAAATTGAAGCCAATTAATTTTCATAAAACGATCGATGCGAAATTCGATTGGAAATAAATATCGAACGTTGCTTGAGTGATTCGGCTGCGGAAATCCAAAGTTGTGCAGACGAAAGGAGTGTCTGATGATTGCCGATTTTTTTTACGAAAAATCAATACGTCAAAATTTATTTCGGTATTTTTAACATTTTCACGTGTAATTCGTCGAGATTGTAGGTGTAGTCGAGAGATAATTAACGAACTTGCGTCGTCCTAAACGATACAATGTCAAATATATTTTTAAAAAACCAGCAGTGACATCTACAGAACGGAGTGTATTCGCTTTGACTTTATTGAAGCTCAGTTCACTCTGCCAAATAGCTGCATTCGTAAGGGATGGGAAACAGGGGGAAAGAAGCTAGGGACTCGAAACAAGGAAAGGAAATGCCTGCATTCTCGCCGTTTGGCTGTAACGTATAACACAAGTTTGTATGTGTATAAAGTTGGTTTTACCAGACTGCCATAAGTCAGACGTCCAATGCCAAATTGAAGTTGTTATTCCCGGCGAGAGAAGAACGTTTCGTCGTCGGCATTGTTGAACGATGTAATTGCCCTCTTGAGCCGAAAGCTCTTATACGCTCCCTCACTCTCTCTCTCTCTCTCTCTCCGTGCCTGTTTTGCTCTTATTCACGTTATAAGTTTTACTGCCAAATTGAGCTATTTAAATCATGTAGGAACGACGGGAGCGACCTCTGCTGGTATGGATGGACCAAGAGCGGTGTCGTTTCTTCGCGTCTTTTTTATCTCACTCCATTTCTTTTACTGCTTATGGAACACACGAAATAATGGCGTTAAAATGATGACGTATTAGTCTGGTTTTACTTACTTCAATACACGCTAAAACCAATGAAACTCTGTGGTTGTATTGCCGCCCATATTTTTATTAACCCCTCAGATGAACGTGCCAAGAAAACTTCGTATACACAAAAACATGTGCTTACGATTAATGGCATTATTCGTCGCACAGCATCCGACTGGATGGTACCGTACATGAGGTATTTTCGTCTGTCGGAGATTGTGACCAATCGATAAATTGTTTGCGAATTTTGTAGATTTTCAATCAATCATGTCCTGCGCGGTTTTGCTGGCATAAAAGCTCGTGTCTTCTTTTTTACATATGTAAAATATGTAAAAAAGAAGACACGAGAGAACAAACATTCACATGCATTTTATTACTTGTAGCAATTAAATCTGTATAATAACTTTAAAAAGTTCCCCGATTCCTCAAAGATAATGTCAAAAACGCAAATGTGTCCATTTATTTTCAAACCTATTTATTTTAAAAATTTTGCAAATGCAGCTGTCGGAATCAGCGGGGAACGAAATGACGGAGAGCGCATTTTCAGCATAACAATTCCACGCAAAAGAATCATACGTGTCGAATACCACACATTTCACAATTAACTGCCAAATGAAACTCGATTAAACGCTGAAAAGCAGGAATGAGAAATGAGACGACCATGTTGGAGAGGCTGCCGTGCATAACTTGTCCCTCTGCTGTCTGGTAAAATTACGTTTTCGTTTATGTGCGACCATCCCTTGCTCGAAAAACACCAAGTTTGCCACGCGACAAATAATACACACTACGCTTTTTCATGTGCATTAACCCGCATGGCGCCAGATGCACTTTAATTACGTGATTATGAATATACATGTCTATCGCTGCTTCTCTCGATGCGACATTGTTATTTCACACTCTTTTTGGCAGCTTTTTCTCTCCGTCAGTCCTTCCCAACTCACACTAACCGACTTACCCGGCTCCTGTATCGCACAAACAAATTCCAAGACGCCGGAATGGTTAAAAAAATAACTTTTTTGAAAATAATTTTCTTTACTCGGACATTTTTATTCCATCGTATTACGGTCCTTGTAATGGAGACTGGGGGGTTGCAAAAAATCAAACTAGTCGCACATACCCTATATCTTTGAGAAATCATTAATTGCACAGACTCTTTTTGATGTACGTACGGATTATATATATAAAATGCGATAAAATTCGGAAAAAAGTAAAGTATTTTTTTTTTCAATTTATATGGCACTCTCATCATCCAGAAACCAATAGAATTTCAATAACATTGAAAACAAAGTTACCCAGCAGCAGTTATTCTGGTTGCCAGTTGTGTAGGTGAATTATTTTACCTCCGAATATTAATTCGAAATGTGATTGGCGTGTCAGGAGAACGTGCCAGAAATTTCGATCTTTCATATTGAATATCGCGTTGACACGATGAGGAGACGTGGTTCCCGAGCTTCGAAGGATTTCCGGCAGGCACATCGTTTGGTTAACGCTCCGATACATCAGACGTTGATTTTTATCGCTAACGATAAGCTCGAGTGACTACGCTCTCGATGCTTTTTCAGGGAGGATATAAAAATTCTAACCTTATTTGCGTCGTCCCAAAGAACACGTCCGATGGAACTTTGACGAGTATTGCATGCCCGTAGCTTCGTTTCCCACTTGGTTATTTTCGCAGATCCAACAAAGATACGAATAAATCTGCTAAATTATTAGTCTGCTAATTTAATGGTTATCCGTGCGATTTTTCTTTAGTCCATTTGTTACGATTAATCAAGTAAAATCCGCAATTACATATTTTTGATCCTACATATTCAAATTTCAACGAAATCCTCGTGAAATCCTTTTCCTTTTTTCCCGGAGATTCATATTTCTGTTTAGCATTTATTTCGTTCCGTCTAAGATTCTTTTTAGCAGACTTATAAAAGGAATCATGCCATCAGAGTAAATGCACCGAGGCTGCTGTGTGAAAGTGCTCGAAAGAAATGAAAAGCAACGCTAAAAGAATAAGAGAAATATCAAATTTTGTATAAAACAAGAAGCCAGCTCGAGACAGCGTCCGAGGAAGCGAGAGATGAATACGAGAGCAAACGGGAAACCACCGGAGCTGCAGGAGATATGTAGGTCATTCCAACCTTCTCTTCTTCTGTTTTACTCTTCCCGTGTGGCTTAATGGTATTGCATCCCTCGACCATATCGCAACCCCAAAGCAAGCTTTTGGCACACCGACTGCACACCGCTCTTAAAAATTAACCGAATCGACCTCTAGAAACGGATTCCACATGCAGTTGTCACAACCAATCTTGGATGCTCCTCTGCGTCATTTTGTCCTATTTCTTCTTGCTGTAGTCAGGTCCCTGACGCTCATTCGTTTTGATACTGCGTATTACCGGTATAATATAGACGTATACATGCACAGATGCGTGTATATATACAAGAAGTGCATTTTACACATTGCGTGTCAACGTGACACTGAAACATTTGTACGTGACACGAAAAAATCGGAAAACATCAATGTTCGGCAGCATCTTTTGTATTTGCAACGAGCTGTGGTTCAGATAACACTCTTGGTACGCGCCAACGAGACTTTGCTGGAAAACCTCACGAGTGTAAAGGATGCTGTGGTGCAAAACTCGCAAAAAATTAAAAACTAATAACACGCGAAAGGATGTTCACGAAACTGTACTTTTTCATATGATTACCAAGGGCATCTGGACCAACTTTTGATGATCAACAATTTTGAGGGTACACGGGTGAATAGTGTTCGAAATTTAGCGTGACTAGCACGAACCGCAATCTGACAGTGGGACGATGAACTATGGAGGTTTTCCGGCTCACACGAATATTCATAATAAATTTTAACGGCAATAATAACAAATGCAATTAGTACTATCCACCGCAGCAGCAAAGGGTAATCAGGTAGTCTCGTGTCTCAGCAAAAATTAATGAGGAAGAAGAGAGAAGCTTACGAACGAATTAATACAGGGATAGAAGAGGCAAAGTGTTCCGAAAGAAAGTGGGTATAGCCATCTAGGCGGGAAAGATCGCGAGCGAAAGCGGGCAGTTCTCAGCAGCGCAAAGGGTTTACGAAACTAAGTAAGCAACTCTCTCCCACGATATTCAATTAGCCGTAAACAACTCTTAATTCTTGCCGTAGGAGTATAAATGCCTGGGCGAAAATTGGGGATGTTACTTTCCAGTGTTTCGGAACAATTAAAAAACAAAAAACTTAAAGTCAGCGCCCGTTTTGGTTGCATCACGCGTTACGATGTATATCTATATGCGCGTAACGATCTCGGGATTTTTCTCGAATCAAATATCTGTAGATTGAAGCACAAGCATCCAGAAATCGGAAGCGCGAGAGGAAGAGAAAGAGAGAGAGAAAGTTGGGAGAATTAAGGGAGAGCGAATTATTAAATATTCCCAGGGCAATTGGCCGAGGTTTAACCCGATTAAAAAGGGGAAATCGTTGTGCGGTTTAACGAGCGTGCGACTCGGCAAAGATGAGATGGAGAACTCGAAGGCAAAATAACGTCTGAAATTTTCGACGAGATGCCGCGAGGAAACTCGTCAGCTCGCTGCGCAAAAAGCGCGCAATACGGATTTTGACGAAAGATTTCACAGGGAAACAGGCAAAGGGTTACAAAGAGTCATAATGCCAATGAGAGAAAAAAGGGACAAGATATAGCGCTGAAAGAGGGATTAAAGGGGAATGATCGTTCGGGAGAGAGAGAGAGAGAGCGAGACAAACTGTCGGATAAAAGGAGTGAAAGGAGATGAGAGATGAATAGAAGCGCGAGAGAAACAAGCATGGTAAGATGCTGAGAATGGCTCCGGTTCATCTTGAACCGCTAATGAAATTCCGGGCTTTACTGTACCCACACGTAAAGCGTTTCCTTCGCTTTTCCTTCGTATTTCCTACTTATCTCGTCCTCACTCACTCGCTCACCCCCTTATCTATTCTTTTTCTTTCCTTCTCATTTCCTTCTTTGTCAGATCTATCTCTATTTTCGCTCGTTTCTTTTTCACTTGGTATAAGGACTTTGCTTTCGATATCACACTGTTTTCCGCCATTTCGAATAAATCAGCTTCTCACTTTGCGATTTTCCTTCGACACACACACACACACACACAGGCGATATCTTTTCTCCTCCCCTCCGTATCCCATCTTTGCTGTACCAGTAATCCCTTATTTGCTTCTTCTCCACCATCGCTGTTTATATTTCGCTCAGGATTCGTTTCAGCGTCGACGTGCTTTGTATTACTGGACCAAATTCTCTGAGAAATCTCTACTCATATTCGCATTTCCCCGTAAGTTGCGAGGAAATCGTACAGCAAACATCGCATCGATGGTAAGATTCGGCGGAGCCTGTGCGTCGCCGAGGGCAACGTGATTTGCAAAATAATCTACATCGTATTCAAAACCAATTGCCAGTCTGCGACGAATATAGAGGCTTTGAAAAACGATTCCCGAAGCAAAGGAGCACGATACATTGAGCAGGTACCAAAAGGTGCCTCCGCGGTCCAAGTACCATCAACAGATTTTCTTGCATCCGCATGCATAAAGCTTCAACTTTATCCAAACTGAGTGCATGCGGTATACATGCTGTATATGTACTTTTTTCTACATACGTCCGTCGTGCGGGAAAACGCTCCTCGGTCTAGCGGCATAGAGCTGTGAAAAATGACAGATTGATTGATAAATGATGACGAGGTCGGGCTCACCCTCTCTGATCCTCGATATGCAGAGGTGGGTGGAGAGTCGAAGTCAAGCGCGTCATACACTGGCTCTTTCTCCCTTCCGTCAGCCGTCGGTCGCATTATTGAATTTCTCTAACAAACGATCGACTTCCCATTCTGTAGGGAAGCACTCCTTCCGCCTCTGGAAACGCACAGGAATACGTCCTTCTTTTAGTTTCCTTATCCATCCACTTCTTCGATTCGTCACCATTTTCCCACACATATAGAGTATATAGGGGTGTTGCCGCGCGTTTCCTTCATTCTTCTCCTTGTTTTTCCGAAACGTCAAGAGACTTGGAACTATATAGTCTCATCCTGTGTTCACAGAATCGTCGTCACTGGGGCTCGTGAGAGAGCACACGTTGATATGTTTTGTTCTCCTCTACTCTGGAATTCAGACGTATGCTTGCAGTCTGCGTCTGCCTGTCTTACTCTCTCTCTCTCTCTCTCTCTCTTCTTACATCCCCAGTCATTTCACACTCGAACCTTTCATCAATGACGTATTGGTGTTCTCTGCATCCTCCATCTTCCGTGGAGGTCTTTCGCGTCCTCTCACCTCGCGGGTCGTTTCCTTTCATCGTCGTATTCTGATCACGTACGCATTCGTCGCTGGAGAATGAAAATTGAGAATATCGTTGAGAGAACGTTGCTGCTGAGACGAGATGTACAGGGTGGGATGGCGTTTCCGCACACGGTAAGCATCGTTTTTTTTTCACTCATTGTTGTATACACGAGCGTGAAAAATGTGAAGCGCGAAAAAGGGGGCCGTCTGCGAGAAATAATAAGACGATTCCAACAGGGCGAAAGAACGGGAGATGCTTAGTTCTCGCTTTTTTTTGCTTCTTTTTATTCCGACCTTCGACTCGAAGATAGACGACGACGAGGACGAGATGAGTAGAAAAACGCTGGAACTATATCGTCGTATGAGACAAACTTCACCCTTCGACGTGCACAACGGATCGGTTGCGTTCGCACAAGAAAATTTAGCCAGAGGGATGACGGGACGTGAATAATGTTCCGGGTGTGGAAAGCCCTCTTCGCGCTTTGTCGTCTATCGAAGGTCGCGAGGTCAACGATAGTTCCTGAAGCTTTTTTTTCCTGCGAGTACGAGGCTCGAATGATCATAGCTCACTGGACCAGATTCTCCGGGAACAAGACTGCTGGAAAAGAGATTTTCCCATTTTGCTCTTAATTATTCGACGACGCGTTGTTCCTTTTCGGCAGCTGGAACTTTCGACCTTTCATCGGAGGGGTGAAGCGGGAACACCGAAGAAGCCAAGAGGGCGAGAGATTGAAAAAACGACGAGAAGAATAAGAATAGGAAGTGAAGAGATAACTTTAGGATTCCCTCTGCAACATAATAGAAGACGAGACGAGGAATATCGACGTGGAGGAGCATGTGGCAGCATGTGGCTGACAGCACCAAAGTTCCTGGGGGAATCCAACATGATACAGTCGCCAATCTCTACGTTCGAAACGGTCACCATGTTTCACCAATATATCGTAATTTATATCCAAAGTGAATTGAAAAAGAATACGCTGAAATAACGATCCTCGAGCCATCGAAACCGTCGGTGTGACAAAGGCCGAAAGATGCAAGAATATTTCACTCGGCAAGGTAGAGCAGAATAATTTTTCTTTCACCCTTTGAATTTTTGTTTCATCTCGCGCAGCCAAGAATATCATTCCTTGTTTTACCCCTTGATGGTACGAGAAGTTAACGCGTTTCAGTTGAATTAAAACGAATTATACACTTCTCAGCGGGACAGAAGAAGCCCAAACGAGCAAATGTAGATGAATCAGTTGGAGAGAGAAATCAGTTGGTAAAACTCGGGCTAAAGTAGAGTGAGGATTCCGTAAGTATACGTATACGGAAGCTGTGCGTGGTTTTCCCGGGTGTAACCAGAGCACGAGAGTGATTTACCTCCCATGAAACGAGAGCCAGAACGCAGGTTGATGCCCGAAAAGCAGCGTGACGGAAGGCTCCCGCCGCGCGACGTGATGCGCGCAACTCTCCCGTCGTGTTCGTAAACGTCACTAAATTATTATTAAACGAAAACTTAGAACGACACTTAATTACTTAACAAGTTGTCGCTCCGCCTCTGCCCCGAAAGCAACAGCACAGAGCAGAGCAGCTTCTTTCGGTAGAACGTAAGGATTGCGTTGGAAGCGAGGTAAGTCGGGGTGTGGTGATGCTCGAAGCGGAAGAAGATGAACGAGAAGAAAATGTATAAGACGATGGAGAAGCAGAAGGAGGAAAAGGAAATGGAATCGTGGTAAAGGACGCTGGCACGGGGCGAGAGCGGAGCTTGGAGCTTCGCGTGAGTTTGCGAGAGATAGTCCAACAAAAATGTTGAGGGAACGAAAGAGGGCGAGAGGATGAGAGAAAGCCCAGCGAGACATATCACTGGAGAAGCTCTCGAAGCTCGTTCTCTTGGTCTCTCTTGTATTCGCGGCGAGAAAACGATAGAGACGGAGGAGGAATAGATGAAAGAGGGAGCGAGATAGGTGCGGGTTGTCGGTCGGGCCCTCGGCAGGCATACGTTTCCCTATCTGCACCATTAAAAGTTAATTGGAGTAGAAGCCTGCCGAGCTCGGTAGGGCCCTGAGAGAGAGAGGAGAAGCGAGAAGAACAAGGAGAGGCAAAATACCTCAACTGTGCTCTTGGTTCTCGGATGGTGCTGCACGGTGGCACTGCCAGGAGGGGTGGCAAAAATGAGAGTGGCGTCGGTTGTGAGAAAATGAGAATCAGGGTGCAAAGGATAGCGGCGTAAGATCGGGGGTGTGAGGGAACCGAAAAGCCCTCTTTCTCGCGCTACAAGGGAATCTCGGAGCGATGAACAGAGTGAAATACTCTGCACGACGATCGAACGAAGAAGAAAGATACGTGCTGGCCGTGTATGGGGAAGAGGACGAAGAATATCGTGACTTTCGCTCCTTCTGTCTATTTTTTTTCTTCCCGTACCGGAAGAAGGAGAAGAACGTGTAGCTCGACGTGCAAGATGGGAAGGGAAAGCGAGGAAGGGCGTAAATCAGGAGTTATCACCTCCAGGCCAGCCCTCTCAGCAACGAACCGTATTCTCCCACTCTTTTACAGATCACTCTGCTCTCTCCTCACCTCAGCTCGTCCTTGTCCACCTTCACGTCCTTACCATGCTCTCTTGCCAGCCCTACCCTTTCCATCTGCACTTTTAGTCCCTGGAACATTCCATGCACCGCAGCACGACTTTTGCTCTAACCATCCAGCATCTTCCTCGCTCTTCTCCATCGCATTGTGGAGCAAGCGCGGCTGTGGAGTGAGCGAAAGAGTTAAGGACCAAGAATCTTCATTACGCATTCGCTAACAAATGTAAATCGCCTTGGGTGACTTAGGCCATGACGGAATCAGTAGTGGCTCACCATCTTGGGTTTTCTAGAAGCACATGGACCAGATTCAGGCTGCTTTCGTGTGGTAGAGCTAGGCGCCAGAGAATTCCGGGCAAGTTTCTATCAGGAACGATCGCGGTATAAAAGTATAAGCGGCTCTGGAATGACATCATGTAACTCGGTAAAACTTTTCTAAAGTTCGATACTAGTGGCGTATAGCTAGGCCGGTTCTGGACCGAGTCACAGGAGGAGAGAAATTTCTCCCACTATCACGGTCTACTACTGCCAACCACGTAGACATTTAGACGTCAGTAGAATCTACTCCTGAGAGGGGAGGTTGAATTTGAGGTTGAAAATTGTCCAAAGTAAAATATTGCTCGCTTATACAGGGGTGATCACCCTCGTTACGCACTGTGCTCCGACTTCAAGACAGTTGCGTTTATTCCAAACACCTTGTCGCAAAAATAATTAGTTGAGAAAGCTGTGATTGATGTTTAATCAACGAACGACGGACACCCGGGGTGAATTTACCCTCGGCGACAATTTACACTGACCAGGATGCGGTCGCATCCGCCCGAATTTCCTCCCTGTTAACGTCTGAAAAGTTCCTTTTGTCTTTCCACGATTTTCATAATTTTGCAGTGAAAAAACTTTCATTAACGTGTGCGACAGAGTTTCTCATTGCTTCACCTAGTTTTTTTTTGTCAGAGAAATACGGCACTTTCTTGAGGAGCGTAGTTTTTATCGGAAAAGTCGTAATTCAAGGGAATCACGAAATAAATAAAAACCCATAGCTACTTCAAAATCGTCGCCCCGTATAAAAACGAACGAGAAGCGGAGAGAGAGTTACGTCATTAAACGAGTTTCGCTATCTGGTCATATCGCTTGTGTGCCTGTTACCACGGGCCGGAAAACCAAGCCGAGAATCGTCGACGCGTATTAGCGTTGGTACGTATACGATGAGGGGAAAGAAAAATGAGTGGAAAGAGTACACGCGAGAGGAACGAAGAGATGGAAGAGAGAAGATAAGAAAAGTTTTGAAAACGTTGCCATACAGCTTCAGCATAGTAGGGTGATTCGCATGGGCGGAAAAAGAAAGTCGTGCAGCGTGGTAGGAGAATCGATTACGTTTTATCGAAATCGGAGAGACGTAAGAGGGGCACGAATATAATAGTTACAGGTATATATATGTGTGTGTGTGTGTGTGTGTACATGAGGAGGAGCAACGATAGAACCGGGAAAATAACGACGTCCGCCTTCGTCCATCTCAATAAGGCGTTGTTCCAAATTGAAGAGAGAGAGAGGGAGAGGGAGAGAAAAAAAGAGCGAGGGTGAGAATGAGAAGGAAAGGGATGCTTTCGGAGCCCTGGGGTACAAAAAAATTGAAGACTTATGTTTGTCTAGTCGAGCAAGACTTTGGAGGAAATAGGTGGCATTGTTTTCTGGTCCATTCACACTATACCCGATATTAACAATAAGAGGAGGGGAATATCATACATGTATATTCAAAAAAAGAGATTTGGAGGTATCCATACCCCAGAATTCTCGGCTTTGAGACACTGTGTCATGTCCCTAAGTAATTGTACATTTTTATAGATATTATCGCGAAAAAAAATGAGATTTCAATCGTATAAAACGCACTGAGAATTTGGTACAGCGTCGCTCATCAAGCTGACAACGACAAGAGATATTTTTCGATCTTTTCAAGCTCGAAAATGATGTTCAGCTTGAGTTTCCCCCAATTTTTTACCCTAGGAACACAAGTTTTCCTCACGGAAACTCTGTGTAGGTTGGATATACGATGCATGCCTTCCTCAGGGCGCTTGGAATATAATTTCAGTTGCCCCCGATTCGCTTCTTTCTCTCGCTGTCTGCATCAGAATCGTCCCCCGAGGTACCGTTCCGAATATTTACCGGAGCACGGCAGAAGACGGAGCTCTGGCAGGAACTTGGGCCAGAGACACCCGTGAGACTTTTAAACGCCCGATAGGACCAAGCGAGAGCGACGAGCTTCGCCGCTCGATCCATATAGCAGACATGCGACAGACGAACGTTACTGCACGCGATATACGAGATTAGAGTGTAGGAGAAAAGGAGACGAATACTGTAAATCAGGGCTGGGATTTCGTTTCCATCGAGCCAGACATCTGGGCAAGGCCAAATTCAAGAGATACAGAAAGGAAAGCTCTCTTTGCTGTCCGTATGCGTGCACCGAACTATAGGGTAGGTCGTCGCAAGCACACGGTACTATCTCTCGCCCCTTTTGCGATAACGCCGCCACACAGGCTCGATTGAATTTTCCTACCGACAGCAGAGCACTTCTCGTTGACCATGGGACAACAAAAGTATACGAGTGAAAGATCAGGAAAGATGAATGTTCGAAGAGGAAGAAAAGGAGAGAAGAAGAGGAGATATATCGAAATGGAAGGGTGGAACCGGAAGGAGCAGAGGATCGGCGATCGAGGAAAGTCGTGCACGGTGCTGGTGATGACGTGTATATATGCGCGGTTAGGTTCGAAGATTAAGGGTGGTCGACGTCTTTGAAAAGGGACGATTGTAGCCTCGAAGTTTACAATTCTCGGCCAGGGGGCACTAAAGAACAAAGAGGAAAAGAAACACAAGATTCATCCGTCTCCGCCTCAAGCTTGCATCCTTTTATTCGAGTATCTGCATCTTCTCGACTCTTCGGCACTTTTCCAATCCTTCCTTCGCTCTCTTATCGCTTTCTCGTTTCCTTTTACTCGTAAGACTATTCCTTCGAGCCCTTCCTTCTCTTTTTCGCCGATTTTTCTGTTTTTTTCGCTTTGTCCGGGGTGCTCCGGGAGTACCGCGTTGCATCGATACTATCTCACTGCTCTTGGTGTACATATAGCGTGTACGTAGACGAAGGATCGACGAAGCATCCAGCGTAGGGGTATGTACACGTCTCGTGGTATGGGTATAGGATGTATACGTGGATGGGGTTGATCGTCGAAACTCTAGGCAACACGGCGCAGCGAGGCGAGATGGGGATCGATGCTTTTATTTAAATAAGACGAAGCCCGTCTGTGTCTGAAAGGGTTCTTAAGGCTCTCCAAGGCTGTACAATGGATGTACCGCACTGCCTGACACGTATACCTATATTTTTATAAAATCGCACTACGTCTCGATGCATCGAAACGCATTAGTCTTTATGTATCTGGTATTTACATGTATGTAGTTGATGGTATATACTTTTATTATGTAAGCGTACATGCGTAAGCTCATGCAGAATGGCGTGGATTCGTCTCGGATCGGAATTCACACCCGGCTGAAAAATCATATATTGTGACGGCGTACATAAATAAACAAGCGAATTGAAGGAAAGCAGGCGAGGCATGTGAAATTTAAATAGTAAAAATCTCGATGCGAGCTTTCAGGAGTAATCCACGGACAAATTTCCCGCGGATTGGATCGAACAAGAACAAGATGGTTTAGGAAAGAGGGGCTTTTTTTGTTGATTTTTCAAAATAGAAGAAAATTTGGTTGCAGAGAAAACAAAAAAGCTATAAAATGTTTAATCCACATGAATTTTAAAGAAAGCTACTGCGTTTTGCGGTAACGTCACAAAGCCGTCGATCGATACACTGACAATTTTGCGATTCATGGTTTATATTTTATTGTCCGCGTCTTATTCCAGTTTGTCACGCGTCTTTATAAAAAATTCATGCTGTTTTCGATCTTCATCGTCCGTTTCACAACAAAGTGGGAGCTCATACTCTTGCGGTGCTCTCGTTCTTACGTCTTCGACTCCTAAGCCGATGTGTTTCGGCCAATGTCTTTCAATTACCGCCAACGATCATCTAAAACCGGTTTTATGGCTTTTTCCACGTGTATATGTATAATACGGTCGCGAAGATCGTGTACGAATAAATATTTTTACTTGCGCGCACTGTCGACTTCCACCTGGAAATGTTTCTCAATGGATGATGCATTTTATATATTCACTTCCGTCGCGAGCAAGTATCGATAAACTTGACAGTTTTATACGACAGCCATTTCATCCCATCCACTTTCGGGACTTTGGAGCAGGGTCCCCATGTGTGCGATCTCTCTCTCACACACACGGTCATACTCGCTTTTCGATTCTGGATCCATTTCAAACCCACATTTATTTCTCTTCCATTTTCATCTTTTTCAACCTTATCATAAACTTGTTCGTCGTATTATCGATGTATGTTATATGTATGCATACATATTTATATTTCTTTATAATACACGCGACGATTTTTATGACACACTTTGGCAACGTCATCAAGCTAGTGCTGGATGGATCACGTTGAAAGGAAGATGTGTGCACCTGCAGAAAAGAACTTTGACAACCTGTAGCTTTGCGACTGTGAGGGTACGCTGAAAACCTACTTTTTACTGAGCTAACGGATAGAACCGACTTTGCATCGAGTATGTTTCATCAAAACACTGTTACATGAGACTTATCGCCTGATCGGCAATGAGTGTTCGATAAATTTGGAAATTGTTGTTATCTCACGTCGATACAATGTTTCTGCCGACAGTTCTTCGTGAAAACACGCTTTTTCATATTTTATTTGTACCACATCCGGCGGTATCCTTTTTGTGGAATAAACAAAGGAATTACCGGATAAGTTTAAAATGGAATAGATTTACAACCGAGGCGGTTGTATTACGAGAATATTACGGGTGGATTGTTTAGCCGGCAACGCGGTCTTTCGGGAAATACGTTAAGGTATACATCCTTTTTTCCTCCTACAGATTTTCTCTTCATCCGCTTTTTATAGCGAATTTTTTTATAGCGAATCGTAACGCACCCCGTACGTACTTCACCCTGAATAGTACGTAAGAATCTATAAGTAATCTGGAATTTCATGTACCAGGGAAAAAGAATAGCTTTTGAGGCGGGATGAAGGTAAAAAAAATTCGAATTCCTGAAAGGTCGTTGATGGAAAGACTCAAAAGCACCCGAAGCGAGGAAGTCAAGCCAAAAAGATGATTTGAAAAGAAATAGGGAAGTGGAAAAAATAATTTGAGATAAGGCAAAGGTTGAGTGAGGGGTTGTATCTTGGGAGAGGGCAATACTTGATGTCCTGTGTACATATATAACCGAAAAATTTATACTCTCCTCCACGAGCACACCATCGCGTTCTGACTCTTGGTCTCTTCTCCACTCCTCCGTTCTCTCCGTCGCCCTCTTTCTGCTTTTCTCGCTGCCCTTTAGCCTATCTTTTCCTTCTAGGACCTGTGTCTGTATTTAAACATACATATGTATATGTATATATGCGTTCATGTGTATATATATATTAGACTGATTCAAAAAAAAACTTTTTTTTTTTTTCCTTCGGGATTCTTGTGCTACTGTTGGGCACTAATAAAAGAAAATTTCTCCAAAAAGATGGGCGCGGTCACTCAATTTTTAGAGGTGGCTATCTCGACTTTTTGTTATTTTTTTCATGATTTTATTTATTAAATATGATCATAGTATAGATTACACCGGAAATAGAATAAATGAAGGAAATTTCACAGCTGTTTTGCGACAAAGAAAAGTATATCGCACACACATTGAATCCCTAAAAACCAAAATCGAAAATATTACCGGTAAATAAATTTAGCCCAAACAATATTTTAAACGCTGTTTAATTAAACATAATAACTTATTATTATGACGACTTATTTTATCATCGATAATTCAACAAAAATGGATAATAATAATGAACTAAATAATAAAAATCATATTAGCGTAACCATAACGTAACGGTAAGGCTTTTACGCTTCCTATTCATTATTGAACCGAATTTTGAATCGATTGTTTTTTATTGCACTTTGGAAAGCGTTGTCGATGTAGCTGGATCACTTACAGCAAGTACTGCTTTTCATCTTTTTTTTTGTCGAGCTATTATTGAAATTTTCGACAAGAGGTACGCCCTTTCAGCGACATAGTTAATTACTTTTAAATTTTGCACTATTTTTCGTGCATTTTTACTGCGCAGTGGGATGCGCGATGTTATGCACAGTAGCTGGGAAGAAATATGAATGAGTTTGAAGATAATGTAAGTGTAGCATTTTAAAAATGTAAATACATGATTTATGAAGGAAAGCTTATAATTTAATTTTTCGTACAGAGCACGAAATGTTAATGCGTATAAATATATCTATATGAATAACGAGAGTAGTATAGATGCCATTATTGAGCTACCTGGATTAGAATTGTGAATATTGCAATCATTTCGAATTGTAAGAGTTTCTTTTGGTTACGAAATAGAATAGTTACGGTGCTGGATCTGATTTTTATCCGTAATCCGCAGCCATAACTATGGTTAACTAAAATACGTTCATTAAAAAAAATTCAAAACAAAAAAGTCGAGATAGCCACCTCTAAAAATTGAGTGACAACGCCCATCTTTTACGGAAAATTTTCTTTTATTACTGCCCAACAGTAGCACAAGAATCCCGAAGGAAAAAAAAAAAAAGTTTTTTTTTGAATCAGTCTAATATATATGTATGGCAGTGTTACATGAATTTTCACGAAGTGAAGGAGCAGTCGTAGTGTCGACGCAAACATATAGATACGTGTATACCGATGCTGGCACGTACGTGTTTGGACTTCTTGAGTCAAAATGTTATTCGGCTGCTGTGAGGGTTCACTCGCGGAGAAGAGCCGTTAGGAGTTCCAGGCAACCCGAAAAAAGGAGGATAGCGGGTACGGCATTGGGATATGCTGTGTTGGTGGTACGTGGATGTGGTACCATACGGACGTTATTTCCTTCCTTTTTTCAACTCGTATCCGAGGGATGAAGGCTACAGCCTCCCGCCGCGTGTGACCCTTTATCTCGTCGATTTCTTCGATGATCGTGTGTCGATGGTTTTTTTCGCTCTTGTTCATCCCTTTGGCAACAATACGTCACATCTGGAGGACATTAGGGTTACCTTTTTTATCGTCAAGGAACGCTTATTTCTAAACAGCGAAATTACTCCTCAAAACGCTTTACTTTCGTTACAATCATCCGGAAGTGACAAAATAATTTTGCTTGAACAATTTTTGTGACCCGTTGAATATATTTCACGTTTTCGGGCGCTTTTTCCACGGAGAGCAGGTCATCGCGAGTGAAAGAGTGCCACGACATGGACGCTAATTAGGGCTAACTTTGAGAATACACAGCACAGAAACACTTTGCAAATAGAACATTCCGAAAGTTCCGTACAAAAAGTCGGTCCTCTATCACGTGTATGAGGTGCACCCTCTTTTTCTCGCGCGCTGCCCCTCACTGCCGATTCAAACGCAAAAGAGTTTGTACGTAACCGATATATACGCTTTATTCATCCCAGTCTGGCTGCTGGCCATAAAAAATAATCTATAGATATTAGAGATATAAGGGTATATAGACTGTCGCGATTTCCGTCACTGCAGCATTGAGATAGTTCGTTAAGAAAGAATAATATTTGTACGAAAGTGGTCCGAAGCTGCTGGCGTTCAAGCTTCGCGTTTCAGTCTTTTCCTCGTCGTTTTTCACGGTAAAAAGAGAGTGAATGAGACACGGGAGAAAAGTGGAAGAGACGGTAGATCGTCCTCGTTTTCGTGGCGCACGATCACTCGCTCATTCTACTCTCGCCTCCATCACGTCTAGTCTTTTCTGACCAAACTTTTCCCTGGCAACTTAGTTTCATGGTCCAACCCTTCTCTTTCGCCCCGTCCCTGTTCGCCATCATCCACGGACCGACAATTTACGAAGTAACGTTTCGTAATGCCGTTAAGAAGTCCTCGGGACGGCCAAGGATTTTCTTACTCCGAATTTCTTGTCCCCGATAATGTATATGCATATGTATATGCATACAGCATAAAGCACTTTGAGCAAACTTGATTTACAGCACTGAATTTTTGGTGCGTCATTCGGCTGAATTTAAACAAATATTCCTTCATTAATAATGATACATCGGTGCCTTTATTTTCTCGTCTATCGTATACAAATTCGTCATGAATATTTCGCCTGTTATATTCGTTATATTACACAAATATATACGTAAATCCCGTGTCATCGGTAAACTTTATGATTTTAAACGAATAAAACGTTGAACACCTTGACTGAATAGCAGTCGTCTTCTGCTACTTTTTAAATCGTGCACACTGTCGGTCCTCACAATTTTTAAATTTTGTAATTCGTTCTCCTGACTGAAAAATTACGTACACGTTATTGAAAAAATGTGAAAGAAATGCAACATCGCATGTATCGCGTCCTTCCCGAATTGAGCACCGAATAACCTTAAGCCGAGAGTATCATTAAAATCACGACGTCATGTGCCGTTTTTAAAAACTGCACAAGACGCGTCGGCAGTTTTTATGCGATGCAGAATATGAGAACCGTGCACCTGCTACAAAGACGAAACTCGCACAGCCGGAGAAATAATTCGTCCACGAAAATCGTTCGGCCGTCTTCAACCCGCGAAATTCGTTATTTCACCTGTCCCGTAATTTAGCACTTTAATATACCGGAGCTATATATTTCAGTGTGCAACAGATCTGCGAGAATTTCCACCTGTTCCACACGTACATTCGTCGTAAAAAACAGATGGCTATGGGAAGAGAACTAGTAAAAAAAAAGAAAAAACGGAAGTACAATGAAATTCCCGCGTGTGTGCGTACGAGCAAACGAGTGTGCGACTCAACACGCGTGTATGAGCGATATTACAGAGATGGGGTGCAGGGTCCATCGTCAATTCCGCTGTTTCAACGTGGGAAGCTGTAGACCATAGGCCAAATTGTGATGAGCGAGAAAAAGCAGGGGGATGAGAAGCGCCGATAGACCGCGCGAAAGCGGCAGCGCAGCAGTGGTGTGTGACGGTTCTTTTTTTTCCTGATTCGGACGCTTTTTGCGAAATGGTTTTGAATCCGTTGAACGAAGCCGCAAAAGTCCAGACCAGCGAAAGAACGAATAGTCGATTCTTACACATTTGTGTATGAAACATTCGCACGTGGTGCATGTACGCGCGATCTATGTACAAACACGATATGGAAAAAGGATGCATCCCTCTTTTACTCCAGGGTGGATTCTCCATGTTTGCGGGATAACCGGAAGACAATATGTTTGGATTACAGTAGCCGTATATACCGTATGTGCCTCATACCGAACGACTAGAGTTCTTGCTGGACGAACGAATGCGCGTTGCATTGTACATGAGGAATAGTAACGACGATAGTCCGATGCAGCCTGCGAGAATGAGACGGACGATGACTGGATTCTACCCTTGCTGGATAGACGGATAGATGGAGCCAAATTCGCAGCAGGAATACAGAGAATACATGCGGAAAATGGGTGAATGCGGGATGGTATGAGAAAAGCGAGATATAGCGATTATGTAGTACACGTATGTATGTACACATCATGTACAACGTAAAGTGAGAGTGAGAATCGAGGCAATCGTTAACACTGCGCAGAGTCCTTTGCCGATACGTCTCGCGGCTAGACGCATATTTCTCACTTAGGAATTCAGGCGAATGCACGCATTAGCTCCCTTCAGCGAGCGACTCGCTGCTGTTGTATACGTGTACGTCTGCGTACTACAGTATAGGGTGAAAAGGGTGTAGGCAACCACTTGGCCATGTAACCCATAGAAATGTTGCATACGTGCGACACGACAAATCAAAATGGATTATAAATTCATTTTGTCAGTGATTATTAATCATCGCACCTCTGCGATCACTTGAAATGAATTTTTTTACCACTCGTTGCGTTGCAAGTATATTCGTATTGCAGTCTCAAAATTCATGGAGATTCCGAAGTATGTGCAATTTCGTAATTTCTCACCTGTTGGATTTACCGCGTGCTCCTTCCTACCTTACCGCTCTTTTCTTTTCATTCTCATCAGAAATCCAATTTTCGCAATAATTTCCAGAGATATGTTTTCAAGTCGTTCCTTCGGAAAAATCGTTTCTTGATTATCATCAAATTCAATGATTGGATGCGTCTTATACGGTAGTTACTAATTACTGATAACAATATTGCTATTAAAAATGTTGCAATACGCGTGGGACCTACAGACACTCGATCCTTTCGAAGCGAACGACATATTGTATGGCAGCGGTACATCAATAAGACCAGTAGGCAATGGCATTTGAACGCCAGTAAAATCAGCGTCGGAGAAACCGCGGTTTTACCGCTATACCGCTGGTATACAAAGAACACTGTTCAAAGTGATAAACCAATTGTAACTCCGTGAAATGTAATTTCGCATTTGCTGTAAGAATTACTCGAGCATAGATTTGCAAAGAGGGGGATCGAGGATTTGGGGTAGGGTATCTGGTATGGTTTGTAAATGGTAATGCATTCGCGCGGTCGTTGTTAGACACGAGAAACGTCGAAAGGACTGGGAAATGTCGGTGGATGATTCTCAAGGGAGACGTCGGTCCACTGCGGTATCATACATTATACCGTCTATCGTCTTTGTCTCAATTTCAGGAGAAACTTAGCCTCAAGATGATGCGATAGTTAACTAACTGTATATCCGTCTTTATTGCTTCGATGCGAGGGCAAATGGAGATATCTGCCTCGTACACTTGATACAGTTTCATATAATCTTCGAGTCCTTACATCGGGAGCTCTTTCACCGATTCCCCCATGGGGAATAGCGCGTTCCTCCTCGAGTTGCTCTATTACCGTAATAATGTATTTTCACACTCCTCATTGGTGGGAAACTCTCGGCAAAGCCGGAAGTGAAGGCTGCGGAAACGGAACGTGAAACGTGCGCGTAACGGCAAATTACCTTTTGTATTGGAAAGTATTGAAACATGAATAGCATTGGAATTGCACCTAAACTGCTATTAATTGCTTTATTTTTCTGCAAGTTTCAGGATGTTTTTCAAAAGTTCGACAAATCTCGGAAAGTATATCGTTATAGACAATAATTCACTTGATTCCGTGTAAGCAACGGTAGCACGAGTAGATTAGATCTGCAGGAAATATGCGTTCTGCGGTTGGGAAACACGTTCGAAATCCTCAAAGTATCATTCGAGTTTGTTATTCGATTAATAAATCGAGATAAAAATTGTATTTCTTGTTTGATTTTCCATCGAAAATTCTCAGACGCAATTTGCTCCCGAATTATCCGAATCGCCGGGATTTCGGTACACTTTTCTTACCCTGTTCGAGAGAATCATAAAAAGCTCCCTCTGCGCTGATATTTTGTAAATAATATCGAGAGAATTTCGACACGAGCGCACGTAAACTGAGATGAATCTGTGTTTCCACCGTCTGGCAAAGTTGGATCAACCGTTTATAAAGGGTGGCCCGGTTGAACCCCGGGGTCGGTCTTGTGTGTACGGGGAAGGAAGGATTTTTAGCGTCGACTACCCAACTTTTGCCAAAATACATGTCGTGACTATCGAGGATATAGCTGTTTGACCACGTTCGTTATGATTCCGATAAGGGAAAACTAAGCAGGGAGAAAGCGAGAATCCCGTAATTCTTTACATTTATATACCGTCGTAAGTTGTTAACGTGAGGACCGGCTATAATCCTTGCTTCACCAGCTATATCAGAAAAGCGGGAGTACGGAATGGAATACGATCGATAAGCTTTCCACCGCAGTCACGTTCGACGAGCGATTCATTGCAGATTTATATTATATAAATCCATGAACCATGAACGATATACTTGATACGTATAGTAGATAAAAAAAATAACCGAGGAATGGAGAACATGGCCTGGTGGTTAAAGAAGCCGATTATAGAACGATAAAGGTCAGCCTGTATGAATCGCATCAACTCCACGATTTCCTTCCCCGCAGCGATCTTTAGTGCGGGCAATGGGAAAAAGCACACAGCGAGAAGGAAAAAAAAGCCTGAAAATGAAATAGTCTTCTTTTACGATCGAGACGTAGCTGGGGACGGGATCGAGCTGTGGATAATGACCTTGTTAAACCACACGCTGAGTAAAAATGAAGGAATAAAAGGACATGTAACACGAATAGATATTTTACCAAGAGTTCGCTCTAGAGGAAAAGGAAGAAATCTTTTACGAAGAAACTTTCAGAAAGAGAAAACATTTTCCGGAGATTCCACCTTGTTGAAGAGCGTCTGACATAATAATCGGATCACAGTAATTTTTACGGAGATTCGTTCTCTTTCGGACCACTTTTGTGTTCCTCGGTGCAATTATTTCTCTCTAACGTTTTTTTCCTCTGCTGGAATAAGAATTATCGTGACGAGAGTGAAGCGGTGTGCACGTCTTATTATTTCATAAAATATTTTAATGACCTTAGAAAAACGATATTCTCGTGTATTGCGGTATCCAAGTAGCGGTGAAATCACTCCGAAATATTTAACGTGGCTTGCTTGTTTTTTCCTGAAAGGTTCGAGTCACTTGGAGCTTACGAAAATCCGCAACATTTCATCCCTTGCAGGGCTCGAGCATGCATCAATAACAAGAGGGAATAAATTCGGTGTGAATACATTGAAGAAATGTTGCAAGCTTTCTCTCGTCTGCGATCTTTCTACATCGTGTGTATCGTAGATGGCAAATTTATAGATATGTGTATATATATCGTATTTTGAATCATCCGGTACATCCTGTATGTACATTTATACTATATACAGGATGATTCAAAATACGTTGAGCGACGATAGTCATGCAGGAATGGCCTCCACGGATGGAAATATGTTGTAGAATAAACGTAATAATTCGTTTTCATAAAAATATAACTTTTCGACCGTTGCATACGTCGAAAAGGTGAAAATCGGCATTCGTTATTCGAATGTTGAGACTTCGATGAAAATGCGGTGGGTTTCGTTATCAGCGGAAAATTTTCGATCGACTTGGATGGTCAAACGTTGAAAATTGGAAAAGAAAAATCTGTTCCACTTTTGGTCAATTTTCCAAAATCCTCGAAAAGCCCAAATTTCTAGCGGCCGAAGCTGGGCTTCAAATTACGCTAGATACATTTGTCGGGGGTGTTTTGAGACGCTCTCGAGTAGACTTAAAAAATGGTAAAAGTTGAATGTCGATAGCTACATTCCTTCACCCTCGAAATCGACGTTGAAAGTTGGCGAAAAAAACGGAAAGGATAGGAAAATTGGCGAAAATCGATGGTGAGAATATAAAAATCTGCCAAAAATCGAAAACTAAAGGTATTTCGATGAACCAAGTGGCATTTTGAAGCTTCAACAATCTCCCGGAGAATGAGTACGAGCTGGAGTGTTTACCGTAATTAGGAAAACAATGGCGAGCAGTTTAGTGATTTAAACCACTTGGCAAAAAATAGCGAAAAATGTGGGGTCTTAAAAATCCAATTCAACAGTCTATATCGATGTATTTTGTCCCGCTGATTATGAAAATCATCGATATTGCATCGAAAACTCAATAATTCAATGCGAAATTTCAAAAAAACCAATTTACTCCAATAAATACCATTTTTTTTAATTTTCTCATTAAAATTTCATTTTCTCGGGATAAAAAACGGGTTTTTCGCTGATTTTATTTTATAATTTTAAATGATTTTATATCAGGACTGTAAAGGGAGGTCCTTATAGAAATAAGCACATGAATAAGTCGTCCAAGTTACCCTGTATATCCTCCCCTGCGATAACGAAACGAGAATAGCATTACGAGTGAAGCGCCGCAAGAGGGCGCATACTGACAAAATCCCCTTTTTTCCGCCAATGACGTACGAGAATGCGACATAGGATATTCAAGTGCACTCTCTTCGCGGTACTCAATTTCGCGCGTCAAGACTCCCGCAGTAAGCGCAAACGTTCACCGCGTGCAGGAAGAGATAGAAAACAGCGCAGCGCAGCATCCACCCTTGCGACTCTCTCGTATCTTACATTTGGTTTGCTACCTCGAAAAATTGAAAGCTCGCAATCCCATCCTTTCTTTTCATTCCTTGAATATTCTTTTTTCTTTGCTTATTCGTCTCCAAACTTTATTTCTACAGAAAAAAGTGCCAATGTGAAATCTGCATGAAATTAAACCCGCGGTAAAAGAAAAACACTCAAAGAAACAAAAAGAACGTTTGATTTTGATTTACAGTAATATAATCACACTTGGCGAGCTAATTTCTCGTCTTTTTCGCTGTAAAATTTCACTCGCGTTTTTGACAAGAAGAAGGCATAGCTAACGCAATAATATACGACGGGTGGCCGGATGAGCCAGAATTTTACGAATCGTGTATGTAGCATGTACTATTATATACATATATAATCTACAGTTGAATCTGCGCGAGTGTGAAGCGGTTAAAGAGAAAGACAGAGGAGAGAGAGAGAGAGAGAGAGAGAGAGAAAGTGAGCCAGAGTTAGCTGACGAAGCGAAGCGTATCAGAATTTATGGGTGGCGGCTCATGAATTATCGACGGTAATGAGTCAACTCGTGACTGTAATTTGACGCATATAATATTTAGTACCTTCCCCGAGCTCTGTCACCCCTTCTCTCTCAGGCTTTCCCTCATCCCGCTCACTCTCATTCTCTGAAAGCTTTTGCTGTAATACCGCCATAGCTACTGGACTCGATGCATTCTCACGGCATGGTATATACAAATGGAATCACGCGAGAAGCACGTCGCAATTAGCATAAAACCGAGAATACCTGTGCAGCCTCTCGCTTATAATAAAATACGATTCGCTTCAAAGTAATTTATCGTCTTTTGATATTGTGGATTCACCATTGATAGTTTTGCATTGCTTTGAACTGATTATGCGAAAGACCCGTACGAGATGTGGTGAGATTTGAAATACACATAGAGATAGATAGATAGTTATAAAGTGACATGAAATCTCAGAGAATGCAGCAGCATGTTCCACGTTTCATTAGAGCAAAGCCCTATAATGCCCTGCAGCTTAATCTCTTGTTCTCCTAATAAACGAGGTTTGAGATATTATGGCGTAGATGTACTGCACCGGATGGACTTTGCCATTGCATCGTGAAATATGTTATTAAGAAGCTTATTTTTCCATTATGGAGAAGATATCAATTTTAATATGAACCGAAAAAAGATGAAAATTTCAATGTAAGGATAGACAATTTCTGCTTGACGTACTCGAAACCTTGACCGAAGGCAAACAAAGTTTTTTATAGAAGAAAGAAAAAGGAGAAGAGGATTGTCGCGTCATCCGTTGTCTTATTAGACACGTACATAACGTGCATATCTTTTGTGAAGTACGTAATTATTCTTGAATCTGCCTGTATCGAACTTTCAGTGTAGTTTGTCTCTGGTAGATTTGTACTGGAGGCTGTGAGAGTATTATGCAAAGAAGGAATAAATTCGTCTCTCTGTCAAGAAATTCGCAAAAACAGTGAAGCTCCTACGCTTGACTTTCGTGCGTGTATTGTCGTCGTACACAGGGTGGCCCAAAACTGGATGCTGATAATGTAATGCTACATTAGAGATGAAATTCCGAGTCGAAAAGCCTTTAAACATTTTTTTATTCGACCGATCCTCGTTGAGTTATTAATTAATACAGTTGGGCCAATAGGATGCGTGCGCTCGTGTTATGTCCGCTGGAGAAGGGAGGGCTCGTCTCTCCCCGATTGGTACAAACTTTGACAATTCTTGACCACTTTGGTTTTAGTCATATAAAATACACTACAATACATTTCTTTGCGGAATTTCATCCAGAGTCCAGCTTTGATTTATCAGCATCGAGTTTTGGAACGCCCTGTACATGCACGTGCAAACGCGCCGCACAGATACGTATTCTAATCCGAGGAATACGTGCTCCGCGCACTTTTTACTTCCGTGCTTTCGCTGCTCTCATCTCAAGACGAAATAAAAGTTGAACCCGAGTAACCGTGACAGTCAAAAATACACAAGTATTTCCTCACCTGTTTGTTTCATTTTTATTTCGTTTCTAAACTATCACGAGAACGAATGTTCAAGATCTCAAATTTATGAGCGCTAGAAAAAGCGAAATTCTTTGGTGTCTATGCGTCACAAAAACTGTAAAACAAAACTGTGACTCAAAATTTCTCAGTGAAGTTTGAACATTGAGTGCCTAAGTTTTCAGGCATTCAGCGAAAGTCTGTCGAACCATCGCCATGTTTGAAAAATGTGCCTGTACACAAATTTTATTCTTGATGCCTGTTCGTCCGGCTGAACGTCTATTCGCGCTCCTGAGCTCAAGATTTTGGGAAATGAGAGTGGATGCGGAGACTAGTACCGAATCTTTGTACAGAAAGATCGAAACAAGAGAGCTAAGAAAGGAAAAAAAGATGCACACTCTTACGACAATCTAGTGGATGAAAAACGAGAGGAAAAACGGTGCATCTTTCGCGGAGTGCAACGACTGAGGATTTATCCTTCCTCATCTCGTATTTCTGCGCTCTTGTGTTTCTCGCTCTGTCGATGTTCGACCGAAATATCAGTCTACCGGAAATCGGACGACCATTCTGTGTTGAACCGACTGACCGTATGTACAAGTACAAGATTTCACAAACGCACGCGGTCGTAGAAAGTGTAACGAGAAAAGGGGATGAAAAGGAAGAGAGAGAGAAGAGAGGCAGTGCCGTAAGCGAGACAAACCGGCTGAGTTATCGTTCGCAAGCTGCTCTTTGGATACGCCGCAAATAAACTTTCTCAGCCAGTGGCGACTTGCACCGAATATTGCGCGGCTATGTAAATCGCGAGCGTTGTACGTTTTTCTTTCTCGTTTCCTTTCTCTTCTGTTCTTTTCCGCTCGGGAAATATATCCAAGTTTTCTTTGTATTCCAGAATTCTTTTCCTCTCGTCGCTTCCCTCTTCTCATTTCCTGCAACGTTTCCGGGACTTTAAGCAACAACAGCGAGCTTACATTTTAAGTGCATTGACGATGAGATTTCAACGATCCACAATTTTCGGGTAGAATAAACGAATGCGCAATTTGGAGCTGCAATTTTTCCTTTTTTTGTAATGTTATTTAACGTAGTTGTCTCGGGAGGGTCGGAGAAAAAAATAGGTACGTCGTGGTTTTTTTAAAATTAAATCGAAGCTTTGTAAGATATTCTTACTCGTAAAAATAAGCATATGCGAAAAAGGTGATTTTGCGAATATGATGTGAGATCGTGTGTATATAATATTTTGAGGCAAGGACCAAAACGGTGACAGACTTGACGTAGGTTATTTACTGCAAGAGCAGGACAAACCCACGAACGTGAAAATCGGTCGATTCCGTGGTTGACGTTTGTTAAATACATCCTGGGAACCTTTTTTCAGATGCACAGAATCTTGACATGGAAAGTATCTGATAGTCAAAGTTACATATTCTTGACTAAAAGTTTTATTAACGCAGATCTTGGGTAGGTTTGGATTAAATATTTTGATTTTAGAATGAATTACTTATTTTAACAAACCGGTGATACGTTTTGACACTTGGCGCACTGCATCTTTGTTACACCTTGGCTGTACCAAATTAAACAACGAGATTTTCGTCTCACGGGAAGATCGTACCCGCACTATCTGCAGTCTGATGATGATATCATTTGTTTTACACTATTAAATGTTTAGAAAAAATGTTTACAACGATACAACAAAGAACGATACGTTGCACTAACTGAGGCTCAATAATCGCATAACAGAATCGGATAAAAAGCAAGAGGGAATGTGAATTTATAATCGTGATGATCGTCGACAATTCTGAAATGGGAGAGTATACTTTCGGAAAGGATCACAATTTGATCATTTCGTCTTCTTTCCAACTCCAACGACCGAACACTTTGCGTTTCAATAATCTACAGTTCGATTTCTTATTTACAACGTCCTTCGAACTTTCGACCCTGTCTCCATTTTCGTGACCACGAAACTTTTCGCAATGGGATCGCTGGTCGGGAGGGATGCTGCGGAATCGCCGCAATAGGTTCGTAAGAATGGCTTCCACGCGTGTAAGAGAGAGACGAACGGAGAGAGAGAAAGAGAGATGGAAAAGTAAGGAGACTATAAGGGTTGCATATACATACACTCGAAATTCGAGCAAAAGTAACGTGTGAGGGTACAGTGGACGGGAAGGAAAAGAGGTGTGAGAGATGAGAGCAGAGAGAGACGAGCCATATAGCCGTCCACCATCTCCGTAGCTCCTTGGGTTAGTTGAAGAGGCGAACTGCAAGATTTACGGGTACCTCGGCAGACTCGACATATTCTCTCCCCCGAGATACGGCTCTCTGCGTCGTACTTTGCTACGTGCATGCATGTGTACCACGATCTTGCCACCATATATGAACGCCGGGCTGTGAGAGCTTGCGCGCCACCGCGAGACGTTTACGGACGAACTCCGACCCCTAAGCGAAGACTAACTGGCACAACCCCGACAATAAAATAGCGCACCGAGCCAAAGACACCCCGCACCTAGACGTAACACCCTGCATGGCTTCCTCTCTCACCTCCACACTCTTATATTTCGATCTCCCTTTCTCTCTGCTCCCTTTATCCCTTTTTCTTTCCTCTGCTCCTCTAAGCATCTTCACGCTGCTGATTTTGTTACGAGCGAAATAGCTGATGGATGAGACAACAAATGAACATTTCCTGTCGTGACAATACGTACCGCAAGGGGATTAAGCTAGAGGTGGAGTGTATATAAGGATACGGAATTTTTGAACTCGCTATTATGATTTTTAGAAGGAATTTGATAAATTATCATGTATATATGTTAGATCTGTATAATTGGTCGTAATTCTTATTGAGAACGTTTTATATATGTACTGAAATGCAGCGGCATCTTGCCAGACATTGTTTGTTTATATTTATGATCAGTTATGATTAATGAAAAACTCGTGAATTTGCGCGGTTTTGTGATATTGTAGGTTGTTTGAGCTATTGCATAATCAAAGTGCTGCAAAAGTTCCAGTGAAAAAGAAACATCGGGTCGTCGTCGTGGGACATGGTGCTTAAGTTTTCTTTGGATACATATGTTTCTTTTTTTCAAACCGCGCTGGGACCACCAAGCTTTTTAGATGCAGAATCGTAAAATGTTTACAGCTTGCCACATGGAGGAAAAAAGACCTCGTATAACTCTCATGAGATTACGAAACACTCGTCTTTTCGTTTATTCATTCGAACTCTCCGAACTCACGGAAGGTATAACCGCGATATAAATTATTTTCGAACGCACCACCGTCGAATTTCAAGATTCTCATTATTTTTAATGACAAGATATCCGCGTGTAAAATCGAGCTCGGAATGTTTCTACAAAAATCTTAAAGAACAGACCTTTCGGACGACGCCTTTGCTGTGTGCGTCTTCGTGAAACACATTTGATCATGAGGAAAAAACGATGACAGAGTGGCGAATTTACAATCGCAATTGCGGTCACTTTGTCGAATTAAAATATACCGAAATCATAAAATGGTTATTGAAGTTTGAAATTGCATTTTGAAAAGTATCGCACACACCGTTTTATATACATTTCTCTGTATCAAAAGTCGATTTCTCTGAGCCAAGAATCGAATAGGAGATTGCAACTTTTGCTCTAGAGAAGATCGTCGAGTAACGGCAAACTGTCGAGACATTTTTTCTCACAATTTATCATTGGGTTGTCGGTGGTAAAGATGCGATCGCTAAGAAACTGAACTTTGGAAGCTGATGTACGAGATCAACTCTCTGATCGATCCATCCTAAAGTTTACAGGAGCTTTTGAAGCAAAAGACGATAAGCTCGCACTTGCTGCTTTCAAAAAATGTAATTTTTCAATATTTTGAGAAAAAAAAGCCAGCAAAACAACCCCAATAATCTGGGTTTTCGCAGCATCCGTTAAAACTATTCTCAAACGAGATCTTCGAAAGGCTCGATAATTCAAAGTTGTATAAATATAAACCAAGTGGATGAAAATAATTGTAAAAAAGTAATTACTTGCAGGAGGTATCAAAACTTATAAAGTTGCAGCTCAATGCTGATAAATACGGAAATATTTCATTTTTCCTCCCTCACAGAATCTCTTGAGAACCGATACTCTTCGTTCTTGACCTTACAGTTCTGGACTTCTTCTTGGGTCCGAATACAACTTTACCAGCAGCGAGATCGCTACTTGGTCCTTTTCCTTGGATGGAACCAAACAAAAAAAAGGTTCATCGCAGAGGAAAAAAAGTTGGCTTCACCAACAAAAGTTCCTAGCATAGCTGATCGCGATTGAAATTGTGGTAAGTTTCTCCATCGAATTAGCTCGGGGATGAAACTCGTTTTCACTCGAGTGGAAAGTACCCTGCTTTGTCAGACCGATTAAGCAAAAAGTGCACGTACACATAAACAAGTTCGTCAAGATTCGTGTATAAAAAACTTGACCGGTAACAAAAGTTGGGTTTTTTGACAGCTAAGATTGTTATTCTTCCACCGACAGAACAATGTCAGTATTCTTTATTTCTATATTCTTGAATATTTATTTCCTTTATCATCTCAATCTCAACCCAGTTTGATTGTAAATAGCATCCCTGTTCCAAAATCCCCCAAGTGCACAATATTTCCGGGAGAAAACATCTTCGATTCCTAAAGATCACAAATCCTCGATAGTTCAGTTTTAAAATATCCCATCGTCGGAATACCATCCCTATCCAAAATAGACAAACTCGGTACTTTTATTTTTAGCTTAGAAAAAACATCAACTCACGTCTTTTTTTATTTCAGAAGGATTCGCGATCTTTATGAATCGAGGTGTGTTCTCACAGAAATATTTTGCATATTTTGGAATAGATCGGTGTAATTAACAGGATGTGTTTAAGAATGAGGAAATAAAGTATATAGAGTCATTGTTCTGTGTAAAGTATAAATGGTAACTTTTCAAAAACTTTGTTTTCTGTGAAAAAATTTTTTTTTTTGTAATCATTAATAGCATAGTTCCATTTTTTTAAATGGCTGCGATATCCCTTAGTCTAGAAACTTTACACGAAAGTATCTCAATGCGGAAGCGTGTGGCAATACCTTAACGTTGTTTTATGGGGTGTCATCAGTGAGTTTCGAACTGAAGCGTATACGCATGCACACACGATGGTGCATCGAGTCAATGTGATATCGACTGTCTTCTATTCACGATGTATCGGAGGGTCTTATGGGAAACTCCGCTAAAACGCAACGTAAGCATACCCCAATCGACTTGGCAGTGTCTCGCGTCACGTATAGTGAAGCTTTGAATAATCGGATACTCGGTTAACGAGTTTGTCGCGTCGTTACTTTACTGCTGAACAAATACACTATACCCTGTGCGAAATTCTAAATAGATTATCCTTATACTATATTGTTATTCGTGTACCTAAGCTGATTCCGAATTGCCACCTTAATCCCGTTTTGCTAACGATTAGACGCCGTTACAACATTGAAAACCGCTGAGATCCCAAAATACGAAAAATTCCACACTCAAACTTACATCTTTGCTTGTAGAGCACAGATTGTCCACACGAAGAAAAATCACAAGCCGGACTCGAGCATCCGGAGAAACAGTGATTATAAAAAATCTGTTGATCTCCGGATTGATCGTAATATTTATTCGACTCGCCAGGTTTGATACTGAAATCGGACAATTTTTTATCGAAATCGTGCTCGAAATTTCGCGAATATAAAAATGATCTTAGGGGAAAATGGACCGATAAGTGAATCACCGGTGTATGTTATACAGTGGCTTCTGGTCTAGGTTTAGGTTTTAGGTTTTCCAACGAGGAGGATTGAAAGTTTTTCCACTAGCAAAGGTTTTCGCAATATCGTTTTTCCGCTGTACTGCAACTTGGACCATAATGGACATTTCGATTCGCACACGTACAAATGCAAGCGTGCTTCGCAATCCTTCGAATCGGATGCTGTGCATCCGCGTACCCCATCCCAAATACTCTTACTCTCTGACATAAACGAATCGGTTTTAAATGGGACAAGCGGTATATAGCCCTTCAATTCTCGTACACGTCGTCAATGGCGGAAATGTTTCTATATTATATGAATATCTGTCTGCTGTCGATGCTGCCATAAATCTATACGCACAGGGTTTCTCATTCAAAACGAATTTGATGGAATGTCGAAATCGTCGGGTGTATAAATATAAACGTTCAACACGTTCCATACAAAAATGTGACATGCGCGAGTTTGTACAGATATTGCTGTCGTATGATTCGTTTTAAGTGAACTTGGTTACAAAGTTTCCCACGGAAAAATTCGAAAAAGTTGCTTAAACTTATTGATTCAAAAAAGCAAAAAGATACAGAGTCTGCAAAAATTGCAGTTTATTTTTTTTCGTGAATTCCTGGTCATTATATGAGTCTGAGTAACGAAATTGTTGATATTAATGAAAAAAAAAGTCCCTCAAAGTTTGTGCGAAGTAATTAATTCCCGCGATAGCATATTTTCGAAAAGTTCCTTCAGAAAAAGTGATACGATTATTGCATTTTATTTGTCAAGGTTAATTTTGTGTCTTCAAGAATTCAAAAAGGTCGGTCAATAACGACTCGCAAAAAAATGTTGAAATCAACTTTTCGCCCTGCTTCTTTGATAATTTTTTAACACGCAGGTGTATTTTTTGAGCAAGGAGATTTTTCGAGGGTGCGATATCCGTTGACGCCCTCGAGTTGTTGCATTGATGTGTTAAAATTGATGAAAAAAAATGATCCTCCCTCATGGTGACTGCGATAGCTTCAGGCTTATTTGGATGAACCAGGTGCACATTTCGACTGTGTATTTTTAACATTTTTTTTATTTACAAATTTCATACACATGTATATACAAAATACCCCATCGCAGTGCGATGTATACGGAATAACAGGCAAGTGCAACAGCGTTGTGGCTATGTGTTGTGTATAATATTTACGCAGCTTTTTTGGTTGCAGAGACTCGCGTGGGATTTCGCAGTCCATCGTCATTCCACATATAGTAGTATAAACGATCACATGGTACAATGTATAGATGTATAGTTACTATATTACATATATATATATATATAAAATATATATATAGACGTCACGGTTTGTTTGTAAATCGACGAGGAGTTGTTCCCGCGTTTGCAGCAGCTAGTCGACGGCAATTTTTTCGTCGGGTCGAAACAATTTTTATTCCCTCACCTCCCTCAACAGAAGCGGTGTATCGTTCCTCCAAACCCACCCCTTGCACTCTCTCGCCCGCCCTTTCGCTCTTGCCTTTTCTAACAAATCTTTTTTTCTCTTTCTCGCTTTCCCATCTCTGTATATCTATTCATCTCGAGCTTTTGTCGCACACATATGCCTTTCTGCTTTTCTCACGCAGAGTACGAACGTGTGCGACTGGGTTTTGCTCTCACATTTTGTTCGTCCCTTTCTCATCCTTGTATTGCTCGCCCTCCCGGACTGTGACAACAGTTTTCACTCCCCCGTGAGCGGTAAATCACTCCCCGCTCGTCTCGGACCAGCTTGTATATAACCGAGAGAAACCTTTCCCTTTTCTCTCTTTCACTCTCGCTCGAAGCCAACCCTTAGCCTCTCTCTATATACTCACCTTTCTCATCTTGTCAGCCACCCTCTAAACCTCTTCCTCGTACCACTTCTCTCTCGCTCTCAATTACCTCTCTGTCGTTCTCTCTTTCTCTCTTGTTTTCGAATGATGGTCTCGCGGGTTTCCAACATTTATCAATTATTTCGCGTAAACTTTTCGCACCCCCTGGAACCCTATCCTGAATTCGTTGCACACCCGCGCCAGCGCGGGTTTTATTCGATGCTCGCGCCTTCGCTAAAAGTCGCGAAACGTCTGTACACGTGACGGACAATCGTGTAATTCAACCACGTTCTATGGACCGTATACAAGGACTCTGCAGTGTCGAGAGTATTCCACTTTCATCTGCAGAATATACCCCGCGTATGAAGACACAAACACGAACGTATGGATAAACGTGTGTCATAAATATCCCAGATGTTAACGATACTTTGCAGACTTGTGCTTTTTTTCGCCCTCGCCTTGAAATAACTTTTCGCGAATTGAATCTCAAGCGAACGAGAAAGGTTGCAAAGTAACCTCGACTCTGTGTACTCTCTTCGTGGGGCCATACATCCTAAAAACAGTATTGCATCAGTGCATTTTCCTTTTTTTTCATATCATTCCGTTTAATATTGAATCATTATAAATAATTATCGTTGTCAATCATCTTGCTGGGGCAATGTGGAAATGCTGATTCATTACTTCCGGGGTCTTCCATGTTCACCCCCGAATCGCAACGCACTTTGAAACAAACGTTCGTTAATCGCTCTCGGTTAATAACGAAATTAACTCGCTGGAGACGATTGACAAGCACCAGTAAATATCGTCGATTCTTTGCGCAGGCCTTATTCTTCCAAATCTAGTGATTTGAACTATGAAGATGAGCGGTGAAGTGGCTAGGGGTGGCATGGCAGATTCGAGAGCGCCTTAGGGAGCACTTCTACTTATATATACATACATATATATAAAATGCATGTATGTATATATATTTAAATCAGTATGGCAACGGCGGGCAGCCTTCCAATTTGCAAGTTTCTCCTCTCTCGATACTAGCAACTTTTCTAATAAGTGCCCCCCAACCCAAACCCTCCACACTCGTTCGCGAATATAAGAAAGAGAGACGGAGATACAGCGGGAGAGAGCGGGCTTGAAAAAGAAAGAAAAAAGATGGAAACCGCGAACACTCGGGCATTATAGAGGGGCAAGTACACCGCGAGATTCAGAGATTTTTCCCAACGATATTCATTATTGCTTCGCGTTTCGACGTGTATCAAGCCACACCGCAGGGCAAAACTGCTTTTCCCGCTGCTTATACCGGGTGGGTGGTTGTATAACGTACACCGGTAATAGCCAAAGGGCGAACGAAGAAATAGCTTCGCTTCACTTCCGAAGTCCCATGCTGATATGCTCCTCGTGAAAACGTCTCACTCCTCATCCTCTCTGACTCTCTCGCGTTTCTTATCGTTATTCCCGGCGTCTTTGCCTCTCTTTCTCCCTCTGCGTTAACCATTTTTTTTTCACCATCCATCTCTCTCTCTCTCTCTCTCTCTCTCTCTCTCTCTCTCTCTCTCTCAAGCATAGCTTACTCTCTCTTCAACGAGAAAAAGCTCGTATAGCATACGAACGTCGAACATTCCTCGAGTGCCTCGAGCTTAAGTGCGGCGCTTTCGAGAACCACGAAATGGTGTATACAGCACAAAATGTGGCATAGCGCGTTATGGCAGAGTTTGCAAAGCTCGTCGTGTAATCTAGTATGGCTGTGGCATTATATCGGATAAATATTCACGTTTTTCATCAAGGTTATAAAGACTCGTTCCCTACGATTCGGAGCCTTTTTCCTAATAGGATCACGTTCGAGCGCGTTGTGGCTTCTGGTACATGTTGTATTCCGTATTTGATTATTCCGAGACTCCGCAGCATGGCATTTGCGACGATTTTCGTAAAGTTTGGGAATATTCGTGACACTAAATACAAGGTTAAACGTAGTGGGCCAGCGAGTGAAATTGAATATTTCATTGATCGACTCAATTATTCCTCATCCGAGAGCAACGAAGAGCTGACATAGTGGTTTTTTGGTTAATGAAATAACTCATCGAAGGGAAAGTTTCAGAATCCAAAATGTATCATCAGTTCTCCGGATTTATCGAGGAATCAATAACAAAATAGTTCCTCCTTCGCGGTTATTATGTACCGACCGTTAATTGAAAGGAAACGTATAGTCGTCACCAAAAACGACGCGTTGGAAGCTGCGGATTTATCCGCAAATTATCATCTCACGCTGTAGCCATCGCCGAACAGCGAAGAGCATATCTAGGAGCAAGTCCTTCCGAGAGCATCCTTCTTTATATACACCATTAATTCTCCTAGTATCGACCTTTTCTCGTGTACCCTCGATTATCGATGGTCCAAGCGATTTTTCGTGGCGCATCAAGTCGATAGCGCGCTTCCAATTGAGCCGATAGAAGAGTCTCTACGCGAGTCAACTACGAATTTATCGCCGGGTTGATGGCTCCCCAGAGGAATCGAAAATAAGGCGAGTTGATGCTCCCGTTCCCTCTCTCGTTTCCTCTCTTCATTTCTCTTATTGGACTCGCCACGATCGTACTTTGGGCTTTCCGCAGCTTTCTTATACGATATCCAGAGCACACACGATACGACGAGCTTGGAATCTTCTATACGCGGCGCGAGAGGCCATTGCAAGTCGGCAACTTGAACGAACGAAGAAGGAGAAATACAGAGATTCGCGTATACTCAAAGGAAAAGACAAAATGCCATTGTCTTTCATTCCGTTTTGATATCATCTAGTATTGTATATATAAGTAGCAATAAATATACAGGGTGTCTTATTTTCTTGTTCCCACCCAAATTGATCAATTTATTTTCTAGTTGGGCGCTTATTAAAGGGGAAATCCTCGCGAAATTATCCCGTTACAGAGATGAAAGCCATCAAAATATGTTTGATCCGTATGACCTGATCAAATATTTTCCGAGTTCAATGCTATATATTTGTCACGATAAGCTCATCACCGAAGGGTCGAGCACGTCATTACGCGAGATATTGAGAGTTTTCCATTATCGTTGATGGTGAATTGATTGATCGAGAGTTTCTTGCACTTTTCCTCCATTTTCGTATGTACGAGATGGAAGGAGCATTCGGGGACCTTGTAACAATGGTATAAAAAGGATAAGGGAAATCATGGAGAAGACTTTTCCGGTCATTACTTTACGACAGAATATCATATGGCTCTCGGCTCTGGACCGGAACTTTCGAATCTTTTCGTCGCGGTGACTCTTCACATTGCCGAAAATGACATGGATGAATTTTTGCAATTATTTGCATTAAGACACCCCGTAGATATTTGATCTTACGTGGCAGCAAAAGCCGAGCATCTTCTCTTCTATAGTAACGTAATTGCTCACGTATGGCGGGCCTGTGAAAAGGATATGAGTGAAGGACAAAAGAAAAGAGACGGTAAAACGAAAACGTCGATGGACAATGGGACCAGCCTGGAGTATATATTGCCGGGTCAGCCGAAACCTTAACGACCCATCGGAACGCCCACAACGAATCGTTCGATGTTAATCGCTCGTAGAGGAAGCAGCAACTGTACGAAAACTTGGACGTTCAGCCGGATTTCTCTTTATCTTTTATCAGAACGGAATAAAATTGTCGATGGAATTGGAGCAACGTCGCTCACGTAAAATAACAATCGTGGCATTTTTTTTCAACTGGAATCTTCGTTTGTTTGACCCAGAGTGTGTTACACAAAGATAAGAGTATATTTCATCGACTTACTTTTCGACAACACATCTGAATCATTCGCTCCTTCGCGGATTTACCGTGTCTCACGCGAGAATAAATGTCCACCACCGGATACATAACGCGGTGCTAATTTCGTACACTTTATTCACTGGCGATCAATTTGGATAGGAAAAAGTCGTACGAGCAGGAACCACGGGCCAGCAGGTAGATTCTTCTTTCGATTTTCAAAGTGAATTCGATTTATAATAATTCGTCCGGGGTCTAATAAATACCGTACCAGAGCCTGATGGCCTCGATGAAAAATCCATGAGATAACCAGAACCATTCCCATCAAGGTTGTTGGACTAAGATTGCATTAAGGCCGATGTATACTGGCTTACATATGGCTTTACTCATCCACCGATATCCACTCTCCCTTCAATCCTCTTTTATACCCTCCACCGTTTCCCTTTGTCTCTCTGATTTACCCTGTGCCTTAGCCCATTATAGCCACAGCGCAGAGAGATTCGCCCGTTCGGGCTTTCTCTACTTTTCGACCTCACAACATCCACCTTTGCGGAATCTTGGTATGTATCTGTCGCGTATCGTCGTATGTGTAAAGCTTGCGCTGGTATCGTGTCAGTGTGAAAACGCAATCGTCCTACACACTAACCGTATTTCGTTGTGGTACAGAGAAGTAGCCGGTCATGTGCTATGTAGAGGTCTTCCGGTTTCTTTCCTCTAGGAGAGCGAGTTGCTTTGCTATCTTTCTCTATCATTCCTCTCTCTCTCTCTCTCTCTCTCGCTCTCTGTCTCTGTGTTTCCTCTCTACGTGCCACAAAACAATTCCGTCTGCCGTGTGCTGTGTGGAACCGTTGGTGAACGCGGCTAACGTCTTCGTTCCCGATTCGCCACCTGAGCACAGCCAGCAGTCGCTGCCATGGGGTCTTTCTTCTTTACCGCGGTTCCTCTCACTCGTTTCACCCTTCGTTTTCACCCTTGCTTCAACAATGTCGGCACATGCACTTACATACACATGCACCTAGAATACGACGTACGCTCTCGGCTCGCGTTTAACGCTCTCTTGATATATAAGTAAACGCTATGGAAAGACCTTTCTTGCGGAGGTACGTGGGATGCCTGAATCCTGGGTCACGAAGATACACCACGATATTACTCGTGTGTACACGAGTCATGCACGGTAATGCGGGCGTTCCTGCATCGGAGTTCTTCGGAGAGTTTGGTAGAAATACGAAATTATGATGGAAAACATACAATTACGCGAGCTTTCGTCATACAAAGTGCGCGAATGTTCAATCTCCAGAAAATGAGTCATTCTCAAGAATGCTTAATCACGTTTCTTTTTGTACGCGCCGTTTTATCGATAATTTTGTTTTTCTTTCAAAAGCACATTGGCAAATTGTACGAAAACTCTTCGGAACTCGGATTTTCGGACGATTTACCGAGATCCTGCAGAAAATGAAAGAAATTTAGGCATTAGTTTATACACTTAGTTTTTTAACTGAAGACAATCGAACTCTGCAATTTTTTGAGTTTCTAGAGGAGAGCGATAAAACACGAAACAATATACGATTGTCACAATTATTTGTGATGATTTTTACCCAATTAGGTGAACAATTTAGTCCTGCTGAGAGGCTCCCGCTCTTGATGCGAATTTCGAGTGACCTCGCTTGGAAACAAAAGGATAATTGATAACACTGTACTTTTTTTTTGGTACAATTTGGGAACATATAAACGAGCTTTATCGAACCAGTTACGCGCAACAGATACTGAATATAAAATTGTATAAATTTCGCAGGATAAGGCAATGGAGGAACTCGGTTGAATTATGGTACGATGTACTTTCGATCGATAACAAAAAGTGCACACGTATGTTAACGATGCACATGCATCCTCACGCATTTTCGGGACACTCGCGCGTACTCGCATCGAAACGTACGCATTTATACGAAGAAAAATCCACTCAAATACACAGCTTCCATCATGGGTACTTTTGTGCGCGCAAAGACTGGTGGAGAGCCCGAAATAACGGAACTCTAACCTGATTGTCCGATTGTCAACTTTGATTCTTATTTTTTTGCTGATAAAGAGTTTCAACACTTTTCATTATAGTGTAAAATAATGATATTTCATGACCTTGTCGAAGCTTCGCTCGCCGGTTGATGCTTTTTATCGACAGATTCATCAATATTGCGCTGACCATGCAGGCTGATCTGTGTTGAATTTTCATTGAGAGTAAATTGCGAACAGAGGAATGAGCGACCCCTTCGAATGCGGATTCGCAATAAAAGAAGCTGAGGTAAAACTGAGGAAGCGAAAGAACAGAGACGATGCGATATTCGTGAACGGAAAGCTGAGGGTGGAAACCCCATCAGGGTAAAGGGCGGTAGTATAGTAGTAGGTATATAGCGCAGCAATTGGCTCAAGCAACGAGAAAATATATGTAGGCGCTGCTGCTACTGCTGCTGCTGCGGCTATACCATGAGACATACTGCAGTTGAAAAACGAAGCACGTCTTGTCCGACTTGAGTGTTCCCGAGACAAAAGAGAGTTGAATCGAAGTCACGTGAATGCTCCGCGAATCTTCTGGGTTGTTAAAAATGGCTGACCAAAGAGGGTTGAATTTACTGCTGTACGTTTTTTTATTTTCCCATTCCTCCATCATTCCGTCTTATGGTGCTCCCTTCGCACTTCGAGTAATCGACCCAATTACCGGACAAACCGAGATGATGTTCTCAAACGCACGAATCAAAGCACTTTGGCGAACAAGTCGGATCGAACCTGCGAAAACTTTGAGACTGAAAACATGTGGCGGAAATAACGTTTTTTTATTACGTATAACTTTTGATTCAAAAATGTGGCCTCACTTTTTCTTATCCAAGGGCCTCTTATCTTATCCAATAGCATACAAAAGTCTCGTTTCCATGGTTTCCCTAAAATTGCGTGCATAATGGGAACGCGCACGTCTCAAAGTATATGTTTTATCCATATACAAGCTTATCGTCACACTGAACCATCGTTCAAGTGAAGTTGCCAGTAAACTCTTTCAAGTTATTCAATTCGTACGAGTCTTTCCCCACTTGTGACTTTATTTTGCAATTCAATCAAAGCGCTACCCTTATGCTCCGCGCACGTGCACCTACCACCTTTCCGTACGTACTTACATGCGGTTCAATTCAATGTATGTATATATATATATATATTCATACATAAATGTGTATTCGAGCACGTGCATACCTACACAATGTACCGGGAAGGACGCGAACAAACCGGCAGCGAGTGACTGAAACAAGCAGTGCACTTTCCAAGAGAATCGGTTGATACCAGAAAGACATTTTCGCCTGCACATGGACCAATAAATGTGTGGGTACGAGGGTGTAGCAAAAACATCGCGACTGAGCTTTGTACACCTTTCTGCGCTTACGGTTCCATGTGCAAGCCTCGTGTATTGAGCTCGAAGAAAAAGTTTCTGCCTCGAAAAAGAATGTCGAAAAAGTGAGAGATACAGTCGGTCGCCGCACTGATGGAGGGGTAGAAAGTGGGTGCGGTTGGAATGTCAGGGATGAGGTTGGCTAGAAGAAAAGCTTCTCGGCACAATCCCTTCGCACCTTTCCAGGACGCTTGCAGTTTTTAAATTTTCCGTGTACGAATTTCCTTTCCACGTCTTATTTGCCCTCTTTTCTTTCGTTCCTTATGGCCCGTTCCCGGAGCAGAGCGCAGAGCAGTTGAGCGGCGACACGTCCTCGGCTTTTCTTTCTTTTATTTTTTTTCTCCTTGGTACTCCGACTCTTTTTCATACGACCAATCCCGTTCGTCGAAAGCGCAACGGGCGAGGGGTGTAAAGGTCAGAGAAACGCTAAACTTTTGTCCCACCCTCCTCAATCGTCAGCGGCAGCCCAACCGTGGAGTCTGCCTTCGTATACACACCAGCCCTAGAAACTTTTAGCCCATTGGTACCGTGATTTTCACCATGCCGGGCGTGATCCCTACCCCTAACGTACACCCTCGACCCCTATTCTACTTTCGTCCGTTTCTATCAATTTAGCCAGCCCACGTTTCCTCGTTGCTGCAAATATTACCGATATTTTGGTACTAGTTGCGAAAGATGACACAGTTTTCCGTGAATGACACATGTATCTTCCTGCGCCCGTCGATTTCGATCGATACACACATTACCCGAAGGCTTGTTGCACCCCTTTCATTTTTTCAAGAGCTTTTTTATTGATTACCTTGAGTTCACCATTTTTTTTCACTTTAAAGAACTACAACTTTTCGCATATACTTCAGGTATAAAAAGCAAGGATGCTCAAGGACAATTATAGACCATATAATACTCGTCTTTTGACCGAGGGGCAGCTGGGGGGGCTAAAAAGTCTGTACCGCATGTTTTATTCGTTGCAATTTTGACCAATTTTGGGATATTGAACTTTGCCTTTTCAACGCCATAAAAAATTCACGCCATTTAACTTTTATTTGGATAGAATCAATGAAATGATCGAATTCGTAGTTTATTTTCAACGTTTCCGATTACTCATTTTTGGTACAGCAACAAGTCCAGCCAAACTTTTGTAAAGTTAAAACTATTCAGCACTTGATGTACTACTCATCGTTGTATGAAAGCTGAATTATAAAACTTTCTTGTCTACGGCATCTCTAAATTCTTCAGATTAAATTCTCCAAACAATTTCAGCAAATTAAAGGCTTTTATGAACAGGACTTCCGCAGTATATCAGTACTTTATAATCAGACGAAAAATGAGAAATCCGCGTGCTCGACGAGCCAACAATTTATACATGTATCTAGTTTACTTGGCGTTTTTTCAGCACAATAATAATAACAATGTCATATTTCGCATTTCACTTTATATTAGATTTATAATCGAATTCTCTGAGTTTTATAATCTCACTGTGTACGATCACCGCAACGATCATGATATCTGTAATTTATCGTAGATTATAACTTATTCAGATCCGATTAAATCGTATTTGACCGTCATTGTTCTCTTAATCTTACAACCAGGTGGAAAAAAAGCGATCGATGTTGGAGAGAAAAATTGTAAAGATTTTGGCGAATGACACATGGGGAGCATTAAAACGAGTGGACGGGGAATAAACAAAAGTAAAAGCGGTTTGATGGAGGGAGTGAAAAAAACAAAGATGGAGGCAATGTGAAAGCTTAGGGTGTAATAATACATGACGAGGTGTGCAGAGACAACTAATTAGTCATACTTCGTCCCTAAGGCAGATAAATTGTCACGACAATACCGCCACCGCTCGCCTTTCGTTCGGAGGGTGGGTGCTTAATATGGGCAAAACGAAGGCAACTTATACTTCGAGACCCTATTCGCTTCCGAGGCCGTAATTTCCTCCGTCATGGGGCTTTTGGTAATGTTGGCAAAGTCTCGCGTAGCCATGAAATACACCGCAAACTAAATATTCAGTTAATGTTTATGTGTATAATTACAAAGAGTAAAAATTGCCAGTTACTGTAGTCATTACGTTTGAATATTTTTAAATAACGTTGTACAGTGTCGATTTGCGTATTTTCAACTCGTGACTGGGACAAATGGAACCAGCACAGTCTTATCACACCAAGTGTGTAAAGCTTCGTTTCCGCATGGATTTTATTTGATTTTTTTTCTAACCCGAATACAAATCTCCCTCGCTGTATTGTACGCGAGCTGTGGCTGCAAATACTGGCAATGATAATCGCCAAATTTGTGCAAATTACCAGTGCATACATGGAAAAATGTTTACGAAATATCTGTGTCAGATATTTTTATCAGCAGAGATGCGAAGGCACGCGTGACAACCTTGTCGTTTCTCCACTTCAGCAGAATATTTTTCATGCATACGATGCGCACACATCAACGGAGATGAAAGAGACTCGCGACTCGCTTTCCCTCGTTTGTTGTGTCATGTCGCACTTTGCCATAATGACGGATCGTGATTACCGGTGCATTCATTGCCCGTCACGTAGCATCACTTCTACGAATTCCAATCATCCTACTCGTATTTTTCCATACACGTATACTGCACTGAAAACTCTGCTACAGCTGCACAAAGTGTTATTATTATTATGTTCAACGTAATTTTTTTGCTTATGAATCGTCGATGCTTAAAATTCAATTTACAAGCCCGTTTGTCTCATTTTTGCATACTCTGAAACCTCTCGACGAATTTTCAACGATCCACGAGCTTTTCCCTTCCACTCGAGACTCAACGTGTACTCCCACGCACGCGCGATATACGACATTTATCCGAGCTCTGCTTCCACGTTTGAACGAACAAGTCGTACATGCGTTTAGGCTTCCAGCTGTAAATCCCACGTTCCGATACGCAGATCATCATTTCTTTACACCAACTTGTGCGATACGACTTTGAATGTCTAACGTGTCTTACTTTATCACGTAGCCCGGTACACAGTCGCAAGCGCGGCAGCGTCACACTTGTGGACGGAAACAGCCACCTGTATGTATCACGCCGAAGCTACAGAGCAAAGAAGAGTAATCCAACCTAGTAGTAACTTCCGCAGCAGTGTGTAACAGCAATGACGGTCTCATCTACGATGTTGCAGCGTTTCCGCGCGCGAGTGTATGACTTGGAGTATTTCTCTCGGTATGCTCGTACGCTCCAATGGAATTCAATTCAATGCATAGCAAATGGATTCGAGCGGCCTCGGTTGTAGCACGTTGTACTTCGTCGCACCAGCAACTGTTTTCTCTTTCTCCTGCTTCCGTTTCTTCCTTTTGTTTATTTTCCGTTCCTCTCTTACGGAGCTTCACATTGCACGTCCAGGAGGTGCAAATAAAAATTGCAGCTTCGAGCAGTAGATACGAGCGCCTTCGTTCGAATTCACTTATACGAACATTTCCACAACGGGTATACGCGCACTAACGTACGTTTATAGTTTCGCATGAGCGTGTGGAAGGCTATATACGTGTGTACGTGCATATGTGAAGTTGCGTATATCTTTATTCGTGCCTGCTACACGAGCCATATACTAACTCGCTAAATAATGCATCTTTATAGCTGGGCGTCCGGTCATGTACCCCCGCTACTACTAGCAGCGTTTGCCAGTGAGCGTGGATAGCTGTCTGCAGGACGACTAAAAGCGAGTGAAGGAACGGTCACGGGGCTAGCAAACACCTTCAGGCGGAAACGAGATCTCCCGGTCTAAGCTCCGTTTATACGGCTTTCCGGGCAGCTTCTTTGTCGTTTCGAACCTCTCCTCCATACTCCCGTGGCTTCCGTTGCCCTTCCACTGTTTCGTAAAACAGTGTATTAGCTCAATAGGTTCGTAGCTGATGTTGAAGCTCCGTGGGGATGCTTTATACACGTGATATGGAAGCTGCTATCTAATGCAGGGATGAAGTATTAACTGTCAGGTAGGTGGTAAAGATTCAGGAACTGTAGAATGAATCTATGAAGGCAAAAAGTTAACCCGTATATTATAACTACGTTTTTAATCACCCTACGTGGATATATATCGGGGGTGTTTTGGAGAACCCTCGAGTAGACTTGAAAAAGGGTAAAAGTTGAATGTCGATAGCTTGATTCCTTCCCCGTGAAAATCAATGACGAAAATCACCGAAAAAAACGCAAAGGGGTATGTATAGGAAAATTCGTGAAAATCGATGACCAGACTTTAAAAATCTGCCAAAAATCGAAAAATCGAGATATCTTTATAAGCCAAACGGCATTTCGAAGCCTCAGGAATTGCGAAAGACTAGAGAAAAATGTTTGATTCTCATAAAATTCGATTACACATTTGAAAAACAAAAAAAAACAAATCTAATCAAATACTTGCTATTTTTATTCAATTTTCTTATTGAACTTTCATTTTCTCGGAATCAAATAGCGGGTGTTTCGCAGCCAGCGGGAAATTTCCGATACGATGGGCTGTTGAGATATTGTAAGTTGGAAACGAAAAAAAAATGCATAATTTCTTGCGATTTGGCTTGAAACGAATATGAAAGAACCCAAAGGATACCGTGAATCGTAAAAGTTGCAGTGTGGTAGCAGTGGATTTTGCAAAATCCCCTTCAGAAGGGAGGCTATCGTGAAAAGACTCTGACGAGACTTTATTTTCACTCTTTCTCAATTGTGTTTTTCATTCTCTCCGCATTGACCGAGGCGATGGAGTATGCATGAACGAATGCATATGACGGAATTGCAGAGTAGAAAAATGCGGGCCAAGTGTAGCTCCGGTGTGCGACTAAGACGTGGAAGAGGGCGTAAGGATATGGCAAATACGAAGGGCGAATCATCTTGTGTGTGTGTGCATAAGGAGAGGGAAATGAGGGACGGAAAAGAGAGATGTACATAAATTTTACTGTCCCACTGGCACTAGCTGCACGCAAACTCTCCGTCCCTCAAGAGAGTGTATCATGCAAATGTATGAGCGAGAGGTAAACTTGGCCGTGGTGAAATACACGTAAACGTCGAGGCGGAGGGATATATCGCTGCGCGTACTCTGGATGCGGCCTTCGTAAGCAGCCATATAAAAGAGAACCGCGAAAAAAGGCCGCAGGGATGAAATGCGAGACATCTGAAAGACTGACGTGGAAAAAATTACGAACCTCATGCATCGCCTGTTTTTTCTTCCATACATCAGGGTTTGATCTGCTCTAATGGGAAAATTGCAAACTGTCTGCTGCTTCCCACTGTTTCCATTTATGCAGGGATTAATATCCTATGCGGTATTGGCATTTGGCGCGAATGCTGTCATACGTCGCTTCTTGACAACTCCAAACATCGTGTATTTCAAAAACGTTGGTTGTAGACGTGACCGAGGCCGTACTGCTCTGCGACACTGTTAGTTTTATGTTCGTTTCGTTTCATTTTACAACTCAATAACAACTAGGGGCAGATTCTTCCAAATCAAACTTTTGCGAAGGTGCTAAAGCGATTGATCTGTTTTCTGCAGTCGTTGATCGTCTCTGCGCTCTGTAATTGCTTTTTTTTTGCCCATCCCAAGTTCGTTTGTTTATTTATCGCAAGGATGTATTATTGTAGCACCTGACGTCTCGGTCCATCTCATGTCTATCCCGGTAAGTTGAGTATCGCGACTAGCTGTGGCGGATATATACAGAAGAAGCCTTCGTTCATTCGACAAGACGGAAATAGACAGGGGAGACACTTTTGATAGGAGACCAGACGTCTGCTCGTAGCCTTATCAAGTCGGACGATCCTTTTAACGCCTCCGTGTCGCACGAGCACTCATTCTCGTTCCATCCGCCGGTCCGACGATACGACAACCACGTACGGTTACCGAGGATTCATGGCGGAGGACATCGCGCCTCCTCGATCTTGTTTAGTGACGGCGAAACGTATTTTTTGGCATGTCGGGTGTATCACGTATGAGCAAAATGAATCCTCGAGCAAGAATATTGTCAAAAAATTGATCACCGAGAAAACGACAGTTCTTTGATGGAGTGTGTTTTTTGCTAAACGGTGATCAATCAAAAAACCAATCCAATGGGCCAATACTGGATATGCACAACTTTCGACATCTACAAAAATCTGCCGACCTCGATCGTGATACCATTTCGTTTTTAGGAATGAACCCATAGTGATGAATTTTACAGAAAACCCTCCGGATCGTCCGTTCTTTCCGGTTGGATTTTTCTTAACAATAAATTCATCAATGTTTTCTGCTGGTTTCGATTAAAATCTCGCCTCTCTGTGAACACGACGGCTTTTCGTGGTCCATAGCGATCTTTTTCTGATTCTATACCTACTGTTAGATGTTTATAAGACGAAATAAGTAAAACCGAAATACAGAGGGAAAAACGTTCTCGGAGCGTAAGTGCGTGCACACTCGAGATTAGAGAATCATTTACGACACAAATGCTTCGGGAACAATTTATAGAGAGACGAAAGAATCAACGGAAAAGAAGGTGACAGGATGAGTTTTCTTTTTGGTGAAGCTATAGAACGTCCGTCGAAGAACACACGGACGAAACAACGAGAGAGAATATCGCTCTTTGCGTGTACCGAACGCGATATCTCACCGACTTTTATTCTTCTGTCCATTTACGTCCTGTATTCCACGCACCATACACGGTACTGCTGGTCGAATGACCAATAACTCGACGCCTTATCCCCCAAATTAGACGTCTCGGACTTCTTTCGATATCTCCTCTCCTTCTCCTTGACGTTCCCACCTTCGTAGTCGCCCTCTATCGCTCTCCAGGACTTTATTTTTATATAGGAGGGTCGGTAATGGTACCGAGGGAACATAAGCCAGCAGCTAGGAACTTTTCCCTCATGTTCCGAGGAGCAATGGAGTTTACGTACAGCGTTCCAAGACCCTATCTTCGTACAAAAGGCAGTGGTAAAATATACTATACGAGGCAGTACACCGACCCAGCGTATATTACACGTAGTAGCAGCCTCCGGAAATTCATGCCATGAAAAAAAAACCACCCAGCAGCATGAAGAAGAGCGAAATCTTATACAATATTGTGTATATGTATAAAAATACATTTACAAGAGGAAAAGACAAAAGAGTACAGTAATTCCACAGTACTTTCAACGTAAATGTGACACTCGCGGCCCCCAGCAAACACAAAACTACGAAAACTCGATTGGTCAACAGCAGTGTGATCAAAAACACTTGTTTCTTTTTGAATCTATGGAATGCTTGAAAATTGAACATCAATGAGCAGTCCACTGAGAATTCTTGGCCCCTTAAGCTTCGAAAATAGTAAATATTGCGTATAATTTTGAAAAATTGGATTTCCGATGGTGGATCGACCTTGTGGCTTTTCAGCCTGCTGAGGAAACTTGAGGGTTAAGTGTGATGAGAATCGCCGAGAATATGAGGGGTATTTGAAAGAAACAATGGCGTATAACGTCACCGTCAAAGAGATAAAAAATGTGTGGCATGTCTATAGCGAATGGCGTAACTGGCAGGAAAGAATCGAGCGAAAGAGCCGCGAAGAAAAAGAGCATAGAGATTTAGCAACCAGAACACAGTAGGCAGAACGAAAGAAAGGAATGGAAGGAGCGAGACGAACGTATAAAAGTGTCGGAGCAGCAGAAGGAGACAGAGAGCGCGACGGAATGGACGACGGCATCCCGTTCGTGAGGCAACGGGAGGAAGTTATTAGAGCACTTTGCCAGGTTCAGGTTGGAAACTCGGACGTTTGAGCTTCCAAACAAGCGAGTAAGAAGCGAGCAGCCGAAGCTACAGTCGGATCACAGCAGCGCATTACACCGTCCAATATAACTTGGTTTATTGTGGTTTATCGTTTTTGGTCTCTAGCTCTTCTCGTCGGTGTCATATCCCGACTGAGATGTACCCATAGCACTTTGTCCCTCGCGTTCCAGCATGGACTACATGGACATTCTACGCGTGGTCCAACTCTGACGGGACATTGAGGCAGATGTCATCGATGGATAGGGTCATCGAAGCCGACCCGAAGAGCTCAGGTCGGCTTGCTTCATGAACTTATTTATCTTTCGAGAAATTGAAACGAAGACAACGAAGACAAAAAATGAATCCATTCAGCAACGACCGGAAGTCGTCGACTTATGTACAATTCAACGTTCAACGCTTCGGCAAAGCTTGAATAATCGGTAAACTTTTGATCGGTAAAGTTTGGAAGACGGGGCAGAATTATTTCCAACGGACTTGGCCGGCTTAATTCTTGCGTATTTCGTACGGCCATTCCGGTAAACAATGTGCATATGGTAATGGGCTTCAGCAGATGGAAGAGCAAAGTACTTTTGCAACGTTCAGACCACACAGTACATACGTAAGTACTCAAAGGAAAAGTTAACCCGGCGGCGGTACAAGTGTATGCATGATCGTGGCAAACCCGCAGCAGGAAAGGAAGGTCTACAGGAACCTTCGGACGGACTGATATATTCTATAGCTTAAAGTACAGAATGTGTACAGTGTGTACATGGTCTTTAGCCGACACGTTGGTATGCGTTTAGCCGACTTGACAAAGTGGCGGACAGCAGCGGAGGGGTGTGCGGACTGAGGGTGGAAGCGAACACACTGTAAAATATCCATAGGGGCGATTCTCGAGGATTACGCGATCCATGCTCGTGCGAGAGCCACAACAGCGTACGGTAACTCGCGTGTTCGATGGTCATTGGCTCGGAGGTATTGTGCGGTGCCTTGTGCGGAGTGTACTGAGAGGTCCATAGCACGTTATGGCACGCCGACTTTCGGTCGCCAGGTATTATATCCACGAAAAGGAATGATCGGGAGACGCCGGTTTCGCCCTTTACCCCATCCAACAATTATCCGGCGTCTGGATCATGCTTGCCGTAGACTAAAACATCAGCAGAGTACTAAAAAGTGCGCCAATCATAATACCGATGCCTAATACCTTTGCAAAAGAAAACGGCGTTAAAAGTTCCATGTCGACGAATTGTTTGGTAAAAGTAAGGATACCTTAGTTACACTGTGAATTTACTTGGATTAACTGCAGCGAATGCAAAGAAAACATCCAGTGAAGCACATGACGCGTTGATACGATGTACAGGTATAGAGGGATGAATACCTGTTAAATTCACGTTCTGGTGTATCGCTTGTGATCAATGTGATTCGGGTACGGAAATCGCGGATGCTTGCCTCTTATCCCTCTGGTCGTTACGAGCATTCGAAATCGGCGTTTTAATAGTCTCCATTCGTCCTTCCCATCGTCGCACCTTTTATTCCGTTTGTGTGCATGTGTGTGAGCGGGAATCGAGTGTGTGTGTGTGTGTGTGTGTGCTGGTAGCGATAAGAGTGTGCGTTTTTGCAAGCGTAGGAGAGTACCCATGCAACAGAGCGGGATATTCCGCTGCTCGGTACTTCCGTGCTCTCGAGCTGACTGACGAAGCGGTGGCTCGTGTAATGAACAGTCCGCTTGAGCTTAAACGGGACAAACGGGCCGAATGACATATTACCGACTGTACGCTTTCGCGTGTAGCACCAATGACCAGCAGCTTCCACCATCACCAACCGCGGTAGGACCATTTCTACACTGGAGCTGGGATGCTGCGGGCCTGTGCGAGAGCAATCGAAAATCGCGAAGGGTTGGTTACGTCGGAATGAACGAAGGGTTGCGTGATACAAATTGTAACTGGATTCTTCTGTTTTTCATTCGGTATACACACTTTTATACCCTACCCGAAATATTCACAACATCTCATGGTCAGAATAATGATGAAATTGGAAAAAAAGTTCAGAATCTTGTCCAAGGCTGGCCAGTCACCGTAGAGAATGGATAAAAACTATATATGCTTTGAATGGTAAAAACGTCTGATCGTATTAAGGTTTTGTCTACTTGACTAGAAAATCATGTACCATTGCAGCGAAATGAAAGCAATAAAAGGAACCAATCTTTTTTTTTATACTTTGGGCTCTTTCAGAATCCATGAACAACGAACCATTCCACGAACAAAAAACGATCAACGCCTGGGATGTCATCATGGAAACACACAAGCAAACATTCATGAATTTTCTGCAAAACACAGCGGAAGGGTAGGGTCGATCAACATCTAACGTGAAGCTTACAGCTCGTGAGAAGTTTGAGTTTGAGTTTCGGCGAATTAATTGCACATTTTGTCCCAACGGATTGGTTCAAAATGATTTCAGCAATCTTTTGTATCTGTCATGTTCAATATTCCTGATGCAGTGACGAGTAATTTACTATGGAAGGTTTACTCGATCGATGTATGGAGTAACTCGGAAAAAACAGATTATCGCAAATTTGCCAGGTATACCAAGTGAACCTCCCTCGGAACCGGTCGAAGCGAATAGCCACATTATCATGCCATTCGATCTTCCCCTTTCTACCTTTCAGTCGATATTTCGTTGCCCCACTCTCCTTCTCCTTTAGCTCGTGACTCTGATAGCCCTTTAATCCTACCAACAGAAAGGATAAACCGGTCCTCTTATATCGTCTTCGACCATGCAATCGTTCAGGCACGAAAGCCATGAAAAAAGAAGAATTGGAAATTCTCCGCTTTGATCAACTGAGAGTCAAGAGCGATCGGAGGCAAACGATTGGAACACGAGTTACATTTTTAGGGTCAAAGTCCTAGCACGTGGAGTTCTCGGATCTATCCAGAGATCCAAGGACATACGTCGGTCGTATTATAATATGATTCATGCCCAAGGATCATCGTAAGAGCCCGGAATCCCAGGCAAAACTACCGTCTTCGTAGCTCTACTGTGCTGAGAGATATTTTTCTAGTCGAGGACGCGCCACCGTGTCGCCGCCATCAAAAACATCGGAGAACAGAGTATGCTCTCCTGGCTCGTCGACCTAGTAAAATTATTATCGCGACCTACCGAATTTATCAAGTTCGATTACCCCTATTTTCGATCTCAGTCGTGGTTTTTCGTCATCATTTATGTTTACTTGATAACGGTACACTTGTCAAAACATTTCGGGATGTCGATTGTATGCTCGTTAAGGAAATCGATAGTCGAATCGGTTGTTGGTACCGAGAATATTTTGAGATCTCAATGAAATCGACTGCATCATTTTGCAACAAACAACAAATATCCTCGGAATCAATGTAATCGATTTCTTATGATGGATGATCCAATCTGCAATTATGCTTAGTTGGCATTTTTGTATTGAAGATGGAACGATTCCAACAAAGTAATATTTTAAAACTGAACTATTAAGAATTTGAAGTTTTGTGCGAATCGAGATGCATTGTCGGAGAAATATTATGCACTTGAGGCATTTTGAAATTCAGATATTTAAAAACAGACTTGGTGGAGATTAGGATAATCGAGAAGGACGATGTTTTGAAATAAGAAAATAAGGAGTAGATGTTCAGCAATAATTCCACCAAAAAAGTTTCCATATCTATTGCGGATCATAATCATAAATTCACGAAAACGCTTTGAAGAAATTAGGCGGATACGTCATATTTCTTACTCAACAAGTGTACAAGAGATGATCCAAAGAACAAAAACATCTCGTATACCAGGAGTGTAAAGGTTGCTTGGGATAGAGTTTTCGACCCTGCAAAAAAAAATGGCCGCCCGATGTAGATGGCTCAAAAAACATCCATTATCCAGATATCCAATACCCAAAGATGCCAAAACATTATTGCTCTACTTCGCGCCGTAGGGGACAGTTTATCACCGTACCACTTCGAGTCTCGATGCTTTTGAGAAATTGATTTCACGAAAAGCTCGAAAGTACTCGTACTTTCGCTACATACGCTCGTCCATTTTTACAGAAATGAAAATAGACGACCTCTGTCGGAGAAAGTAGAAGCTGTATGTGTGGTAAGAGGACCATGTAAACTTCTCCTCGTGACATCAAAGAATAAAATACAATAAAGTGTCACAAATGTTCGCGATTACTTATCTATAAAACTTAAATGTAATCAAGGATAAAATCAAACATGGAGTTAGGAATTCGGTGGAAAATGTTATAAAAGTAATTTACTTGAGTAAAATTTAGTCCGAACTCGAAAGTGGCTTTAATGGTGAAAAATCATTCATACAAACTCATTTATTCCGAGAGAAATAGGGTGATAAAAAAATTTGCATGAAAGATATAGATAAAGTAAAGTCCGTAAATACCCTCCGTTACTACGCTACCATTTCATCAGACCTATATAAAACACGGCAAAACTATACGTCGAGTTCTTAGAACGTGGTTAAAACGAGCGGAGAGAAAACGAGGCTACGAGGCCGTAGAAAGCTTTCTATCTGCATGCTTTCGCTTCTCCACGTTGAACATCTCTCTTTTCTCTCTTTTTCTCCGCATCTCGAAACATAACACATTCCTACCTCAAGGCTGAGCTGATCCTCTGCTCAACACCAATTCTCCCATTTTCTCTGGCTCTGAATTTCCGTTTCGAGAATCTTTGTTCATCCTCCAATTTTCGTTCTTTTCCCACTGTATTCTTCGTCCATCAGGGAGTGATGCTGTTGTTCCTTCCACATTTAAATTTAGTGTAGCACATTTACTTGTTTCACCGTTGTTTGAGCATTTTCTCTTCGTTTCCCTATACCTGGATAATGAGAGGTATTTTGCACTGGAAAGTCGTTGAGCGCTCGGTGATGCTCGGGGATGAGAATCATGAGAGGGTGAAAGGATATTCACGATCGCGTTTACGTAATGTGACTCTAGGTAGCAGCAGGCAGACCCTGTAGACCGTTATCTCTTTCCCGCGGATGTATACGCGCATCCTATACAAGGCCTCGGGAACTGGACCAATAAAGTTCATAGTTTAGTTGGGCGGGTCTACGTGACAAGGGGAAACGAGAGAAGCGGCGAGTAGTTGTCGCGTCTGGAGGCTCCGAAGACTTTATGCTAATAGTACTTGTAGAACGCTGGTGGATGCTGCTGCTGCTGTGCTGCTCAGTCTTCCAATGTGTATTTACTAACGAGTGAGAACTCACTTGTTTAGCTTTCCCTTTCGCGCTATGACTTTGTACAACCCTTTTTGTTATTAGTCCGGGTTATATTTCAGGCACGTTACTAAAATCGCTTTCGACGATATTGCCCGATGAGGTATTATTTATAAATTTATTCAAGCTCAAATTTGTAACGATGAAAGGTTTTTTTTTTTCACGAGCTTGATACGAGGGCGTTAATAATTTTATTTGTCGGAATAACATTTTTCTTTATGAGCTCAAAATTGGATGTGTAATTGGCGAAAAACGCAATTGAATCCTTAAGCAAGCAAGTCTAGTACAACGTGAGAGATGAATTTTCGAATTTATCGGAGCTTTTTTCTTACATGGCGTTTTTCATTTTGACCCATCGTTCTTTGGATTTTTTCACGTATGGTTTATTTCGGAATAGTACGTTGCTTTCTCGAAGAACAGAATGTCGATTACCGAACTGGTAACCTTGACTCTCTTGCATACGTGTAAGATTTGCCCATAAACACGACTTGGCCACAAAATAAGGAGCCACTCAAGCCGGAATTCCGAATTAGTTCCGTGCTCACCTCAAGGTACTTGAGGTGTGAAGTTGGAGGCGTCTAACTTGGTAACGGAAGAACAATTTCACAACATCCGCCCCCGTTATTTCATCTTACTTCCTCATCCTCTCTCTCTCTCTCTCTCTCTTCATTTTACTCTTTCTCTTTCTCTCATATACAGCCAAACAAATTTACTCTCGTCCCTCTCTCGCTTTCGTATCATGCGCCCTCGTATATCTCCGGTCTTCGTTTAACCCTCGAAATTCCCGCATTTTCAGCCTGCTCCGCTCTTCATCCCCTTTGTCTTTCACGCTCTCTCTTATCCCTTAGCAAACCGGCCTCTCTGAATCTAACGAGCTCGCTTTCTCTTTGCATCCCCATGCTCCGCTCACCACTCCCTTATCCACCCTATCATCCTGTCTCACCGCACTCACCAACAGGCAGCAGGAAGATGTGCTACTGCTGCTACCATACCCGTGGCCTTGGGTCTTGGCTTGTTCACTTTTCCCCGTAATTAATTCAAATTCCGCCCGACCACTTCCGCGGCACGGCGGCAACTCCGCTACGAGTCTCATGCAGCTCGTCAGGTAGCTTTCTCAGCTTTTATCGCACACCCCTCGCAATTTGGCAATCCAGCCTTGAAAAACTCTTTAGCTTCAACTCGCTCCATCTCCATGTGCCATTCTTGCAGCATCCACCAAACTAGTTCGCGTACATTTTTTATCGCATTACGAGAACCAAATCGTTGTTCTTTTTTTCATTCCGCTTTGAATTTTCCCCATGAGTTTCGGCTTGATGTTAAAGAAGCCGTAACATTTTTCCTTCTTCTTTTCACACCACCGACATCAAACTCCAAGCAATATTCCCTGTCGGAAGATATATGAGATCCAATTACCAAAAAGCTCCGCTTCCACGCCATTAGGACCTTCGCTTGGATTCTAAAAACAGGGTAGGCTAACTTTTGTTATAGCTGTGCACACAGAGGGTGGCGCTCAAGTTTATCTCAATAATAAGACGCACGTTAATGGCGAAGTCGTATGAACGGATGGCTTTTTATTTTTTCTCCTCTCCGTGCCACGAATTTCCGTATTGGGTGTACGAAGATTGACACAATGTTGCCGAAGTGACAAGCTCCAGTCGCAGCAGCTTCAGATGTAAAAAGTCGATCGAGTCATTTCAGTAAGCCAGAGATAATCAGCTTCTCGACCACGAGTTTATATACGATTTATGTCGCCCTCGTTCCTTGCTACGTCGGTTCGACAAAAGCTTCGCCCTTCTCTCATATTTCCTTAATGCCAACGATGGCTACCGCGAACGAAAAATATATCCGCATCCATCCGTTTACTCCGAACCCCTTTTATATGTATCTCTAAGTACCTACTCGATGTTAAAAAGAATTTTATCCCTTGACGAGAGAAACGATACCGTCGCGACGACTCCAGGATTTTATGACTCCGTCAAAGCTGAAGTAGATGTATTATCCAGTCGATGTTGAGAAAAGCACGTCATGTAAACGATCGTAAATATCGGATACTCAGAACGAAGCAGTCAGAGGATAAATCGATTCCACTCAAATGAAAGTCTATTGAAATTGTCAGCGGATTTTCGTCACGCCCGCTGTTAGAGATTATCATCTTTCCGAACATTTCATGGAATACAAGAGCTCCCTCAAGACCGGTATTATTCCATGATCGACGCTTTTTATATTTCTTGTAACTCGATCTTGGGAATTGAAAATGAGAAGGAAAATCCGGTTTTCTTACGGTAATCAAGCTTTTAACCCTTTTTTACATACCAAATGAAGAATGTATTTTTTCTGAAGAAAATGTACCAAAGAAGATGCGCTAGTCCAGCCTCCTTCAAGATAACCAATGTGTGGTATCTCGAGTTTTACAGACTCAGTGATTTCAAATATGCCATCCATTGAGATTGCATGAAAGAACGACCTTGATGCATTTCAGATCAACAGAAAACTTTTTGATGTTTTCGAATTTGAATTTGAATTTGGTCCACGAAATTTTCTACACTGTTGGAATGCAACGTAAGAAACGGGGTATTCAGCGAGGCATTAACGGCAGTTGGGTAGTGCTAATTCTATGCCACAAAGTAGGTCAGATGACCATAATTATTGTTTTGATACGCTGTTACCAAATGAATCCCCGGACGAGAAGCCCTGTTGAGAAGCAACAGTTTTCAGCTATCCTCACTCATCCTAACAGGAGCTTAACTCCGGAAGTGAAAGAACGAGAACCCTTCACACGACGAGTATGATAAACGACCTTCCCGAGTGAAGCAAGGTAGAACATTTGCTCGTTGTAGTCGTTGTACCCTGGTTAACGTTAAATTCTTGGTATTGCATACAACACGTCGACCGTCCAAAGCAAAAGGGTGCACTTTCTTATAGCCTACGGAAATCAATAGACAACATTGCCACCTATTCCACGGCCTTATTCTCGGGTCTTCTGATGTTTTGGACGATTTTCATATTCTTTTTTTCCTCTATATATAAGTATTCTCAGTTCAACTACGTATAACATAACTTTGAAATAATTATGTCCAGCGGTAACTCGGATAGGGTGTTCGTTTACGGGGACTACGTTGAATAGTCAGGCAGAGTATATTAGACAGAAAATAAAAGAGCCTCAAAAAAGTTAATTGTCTGGAATAAAGTAAAAACTGGCCAAATGATTAAAACATTACAAACTCTTTGCTTGTTTCCGTCCATGGGAAATTACGTTTATCCTGCTCTTATGCACTCTGTTTATCTTTCTGGGTTATGATGATCGATGAGACATCATGTACATCCATGGATAAAATACTTTTCGTCCACTGGGATAACTTCACCCATATTTCAGCGTGTATATCCTTCGACTATACACGGCTATACTAGATAATTCGATGTTATAGTCGATCATCGACGGTTCGCTAACGACGCGAGCTGCAATATTTTTTGTCCTGTAAACTTTATCGTTCCATTTACAGACATAAACAGATATTATGTCAGATGCATATGTTTAGTATGTATCACAGATCGATGCTCATTGGAGAAATGTGTGCACACAGACTTCGCCACTGTCTGAAGCTTCAATATCGTCGAATAGTCATTTAGCCGACAGATGGAAGGAAGAGAATGCATAACTTGAAATTGAGACATGCCGGTTGTCATATTGTGATTGCACATGAGAATTTCGAGTCTATGTACGCACGGCTAAATACTCATACATGTGATCGTGAACCTCGTACTGAATACTATGTACTTACATCATATATATGTATGGCCTAGAGTTTCCAGTAGGTACGAGCATAGCAAATATATACCCATATATGTATCTGCAGGGTAGTACAAGAGCCAGCCTCCGGAATCCCCTAACGCAGTCTAGATAAGCCACGAATGACAACATTTTGTCAGCGCGCTATACTCTCTCGTATAGTTCTGTCGGATCTTGTGCGTTATATATATTACTCTCTCTGCTGTGCTGAATGTGGTATTCGATGGCTGAGGATGACCCGGAGAGTGCGCTGCCGTGATGGCAGAGAAAGAGAGAGTGATCCCAGGAGGGGTTTATGCCGTGCCAATGTATCGTCACCGTAGCGGGATTACCGGGAGCTATCGGGCTAGTCCAATGGTTATGCCAACCTCGGAACGTGCTCTCCGCGAATCTCGATTCTCTCACTCATCCTACTGTTAATGTGTACAGGTTATTCCACGCTAATCTTATCTGATCTCGGCTTTGATTACGTCCGTTGTTCGAAGATTCGATAAATCGATCGTTGAATTTAGATTACTTTCTTCTTTCGTCTCTTACGATAGACATCGTTTTTGACCGAGAGAAAAAAGAAACTCGAGAGACGACGTTCAGCAGGCTTGAAACAAATCCGTCTGACGTAAAAATTCCGGCGCATGTGTGTATCGCGCTCCGACGCGCATTTCTCTACAATCGATATCGAATAGTATTCCGTAAGACCTATCAGGCATTCGTATCCGATTTCCGATATTTGCATGACGCTACTATTAACTGTGTACCGGGAGTGTCAAAACGCATATGCGAAACAAAGTGCATGTCATGCGTAGAGTGATGTCTCACCCGCACCAGAAGAGGCCCTCTATTCGTCGAGAAATTGAACGCGCAACAAAATACTCGCACACATATGTACGTATGGTGTCTATGGACGGAGATTCATTTACCGATTCGTCATGTCTTCGTAATATTCCGATTATTAGCTATTATAGTAGTAGACATATGTTGCAGCGGATGTTATAAGCAGTTTCATTCTCCTATTTATTGATTTTCTCATCGATAAACCATCACATATCTTCCATACATTACGTGCAGGTACAAGCGTTTGGTGACCACTACTCGAGGGCTTTCCAAAAATGCAAGGCTCCAATTAAAGCTGCATGAATTTTTGGCAATATTTATCTTCATATTTTCATTACAGAATGACGAAAATTGTCTTCGTTTAATTTCCTCCAATGATAGTCAGCCAATAATGCTAAACGTAAATAGGGTTTAACATTCGTTTCGCGAAGAGTATGGCTTTTAAAACTTTCTCAATTTCTGCATGACTCTGTGCTGCGTAAGACTCGAGAACGGGAAGAAACAGTTGTAGAACGAGGATAAAAAAGTAGGTATCGAGAGGATCGCGAGAGCTCTGAAACGGCGAAAGCTTCGAGCCAGGCCTTTTGGGTCATCGTAAATTCTGCTGGGGTGAAAATTGGGAAGATGCGCTGGATTAACGAACTTATGCCTGCCATTGCACGTACATTTGATGTATATAGTACAGGCGTACGAGCCTACTTGGGGTTGGAAAAGCTACAATTGGAGAAACATACGCTACGTACCACGGTGCCGTCATTTCCACTTTCATCGTCGTACACCGGCCACACACCGCAGTATCTTCTTCGTTTCCCGGATGTTTCAATGTCTCGGTTTACGCCTTTTTTGCGTATGTATACAGACTACAGAGCTTGTCGACCGCGCGACACTCGACGATGAAAACCACTCTTGTTGCACGACGGTTAGACCGCTCGAAACTCGCGCTTCGTCGTGTCTGACCACAATCGACCGTTACTACTCGATCCCGATTCTGTGCATGGTAAAATTTCCGGGCTCCTAAAATGAAAATGACGATATTTTGATACATATGACTTTGAGGGAAGAAAATAATGTCGCTTCTTGTTTATGTTTAAATAAGTGTCAGCTTGGACAATTGGAAGATGAATTTAAAATTACTAGGATTTAGGAAATCATCAATTTAGTGGAAGAAATACATTTTTTCTAGCAATTTTTTAGCGTACATTTTTATTCACTGCACCGTTAATAAGAAACCCAAAGTTTTCGTATCTGTAATGATGCACAGAGTCGATACGTTCCGAGAAAGTTTTTCAGTCTGGGCGAAAAATTAAGGGCAGCGAACTTTAAGCGAAACTCTCGGTAAACCCGAGGCTTTGAGGTTTCTGTTTTGACTGAAAAAGTATTACTTCATTCAGTCGAGTGTACGGTTGTGGTAAAAAAAATCCTACTAGTATTTGCTTCATGATTTCTTGGGACGTGTTTTCGTTCCTGTTTTAGAACTAACCTAGAATATCTACGTGTGTCAATGTATCAAAAAATGAATAGAAATTGCAAAAAAATTATCATTATTATTATAAATTGTTAGTACGTTGAAACAATCTCGAAGCTCTGATGCAACATTGTAACGATAAATATCTCGTTAAAGTTATCAAAGCACTCTGATGTCATCAAACAGGGAAAGACTCGTGTTAACAAAAGTTTCAGCATGAGAATGCAGAATTGATCCGAAAGCCACCATTGTACTTTGGAACGATAAATTACGAACCAGCATAAAGTGGCGCCCGAGTACGAAACCTACAACAAATATCCATCGCTCTATAAAGCACGATAAGGGGTGTATGCTGGAAGCGAAATCTCGACAAGTCTTGGAATGGAAGCTCTCGTCGACGACGAAATTTAGCGAGAAAAAATCTTCCGTAAACATCCAATCTAGTATTTGGTCCAGAAGCTCCGCTGCGTTCGTTTTCTCTGCGCCTGTTTTTCCCTCTCTTCCTCTTCCCTCCGCGTCTTTCGAGGCAACTCCGTTACGTATGTGTGTATAGTATAGTTGCCCCTGCAGCAACGTTATATCGTATTTCAAGCCGTATACACATCTCTCACTTCTCTCCCTCTCGCCGTTTCTCCTTCATCCTCGATGAGCTACTCAGGTTGTCTCCCTCGCTCGGACAAAGGGTGTACGCTCGGAGTACGGGTAGGGCAAACTAATCAAGGTAATCTACACTATTTGCACGACTCACCCTACAAGAAACAACCCCATCCTGACTCTCACGGTCCCTCTTTCACAGATTCTATCCTTTTCGCGAGTGGCAGCGATTGGGCGACTGAGAACACGTGGAAAACTCTGGAGGAGTACTCCACATGTATATGTATGCAGAAAGCGAGAGGGTAGAAAGTAAGGCAAAGAGGAATGGTTTTGGCTCTCGGTAAACTGTAAAACGGTTCGATACTGCTGTTGCTACTCTACGTGGTAGTGGCAAGGAGTGAAGGAATATGTGAAACGAGAATGAAATTGGAGGAGAGAAAGACCACAGGCACCGGAGGATGCAATTGGCTCTTAGGTATCCCTCATATACGTTCTTCGTATTTCACACGACCAAGAGACTCTCACATAGGGCAGGAAAATGTAGCGGTATGTTGCTCTCGATTTACGTTTGTTGGTCTTTTCCAAAGCTATATTGCGGAAATGCCTCGGAAGTAGGATCGAGGCTGTGTCAAATGTATCGCAACGACCTTTGTTCATGGGTGTCGAAAAGTTGGCGGTAAACGGAAGAGAAAACTTTCCAACATGTAATCATCACTTTCATTAGCACTCGAGAAACGATTTGATAAAATTGACCCCCGTTAAGGTATGCTTCTCGATTGCAGGAATATTTGACAAAAAGTCGTGCAAAGTTCTTATGAAATACACTCTGAAAATAACGTAACAATGCACCGGGAATATTTGACACCTCTGTTCCAGCGGACTTTCATCGTTGGGCGAAGCTAGTTGGCACAGGAAACGTGTCCTCAAGTCGTGCAACTTTGAGAAGTAACTTTTCGTAATAAAAAATATTGTACCACGTGATATCGCTTGCAAGTTGCGCGTATGCGATCCGCCAAAGCGAAATACGCTGACAATGCACAATTTGCACGATGTATCTCGTTATTCTTGATAAAAGGATTATCCGAGGAAAAGCAAAATTCTCAAAGGGACTTGAAGATTTATCAGTCGGAGGAAAATTGAGTAACTGTATCCATGTAATGGAAGTACCATATCTTTTCAGATTGTGTATATGTGTGTGTGTGTGTGTGTGTGTGTATGCCTATTCGTTGAAGAGCGATTTTCCACAAGAGGTGCGCGGCCTTGTACGAAGTAAATTGAACACTCGTGTTTACTGAAGAGCAAGTCAGCGTGGTGAGTGGAAATATAGAGAAAGCGAAGATGCGGTTGAAAACGGTGAGATGAAGGAACGGAGAGAGGGTAAGCGAGAGATAGGAAGACAACTATGAGCTCTGTAAGTTGTGGAGAGGAACTCTCGACTTCGTGTCAATAGTACGGTTAAAGCTATAAAGTACGGAAGCACCTTAGCCACCACCAGAAGGAGTAGCTGTTGGGCGCCTCTTCTGTGCTTTGCACAGAGTAACGCGTCTTGCGGCACAGCGACAAGAGACGAGATAGACGACGAGAAGGACGAGGAAGACGATAATGATGCGCCCGACGCACATCAACCACATTCAGATTCTCCTATTCCTTCATCTCTCTCGCGCCTCCTTTGTCGGTCCATCTAATCCCTCAGCCCTCCTCTCCTCTAGACATCCATCTCGCTCTTTCTCTACCCAACTTTGCTTCTTCGCGCATTGATGCACGCACGCACACGCACACGCACACACACACACACACACACACACACACACACACACACACACACACACACACACACACACACACACACACACACACACACACACACGCATGGGAGAGTGCTTAAACCCCACTGTGCATGTGGGAGAATGACACGAGCTGTCGCGAATGCGCAACCATGAAATATGGCGTAGCAAAAGATATATCGAGCGTGAGAGACAAAGACGGAAGTAATATATTATGCTAACAGACATGGACCAGCTAGAGACTAGTCAAGACACACAATTATTATAAGGGACAGTCGCCATTTGCGGTCTTCGTTTGCTGCTTAAAGCATCTATGCATGTTCCTCCACCGGAAGGGAGCAACGCAGCATTGGCTTGAAATTGCGGCTGTCGCAACTTGTTCATTATCCCAGAGAGAACTTCCCGTTTTAGGAATCTGGAGATGGGTTGCTGACTTACATTCCTCTTCTCATCGTGCCCTTTGTTTTCCATTCACCTCTCTCTTTCTCCCTCCATTTTGTTCTACATGTTTGCATCGTTGCGTCTGTTTCCTCCTGTATCTTTATCGCGAGACTCGACCGACAATTTGTTTTTTCACTTTCATTGCTGTGGAATGTCCCGTTGATCGATCGAGAGCACTTTTCCCGCTTGTCAAGAGGGAACGATGAAGACTTGGAAACGTCAGTTAAAAAACGAACAATTTGAATACGACGTTTAGAGAACTACACTTGACAATTGATTTCAGGGAAGTGGAGTTTGATTCGTCGATGAAAAAAAAGCTTCAAACTCGTGCAAGTAAATCACCGAGGATTTTCGTCAATGAAGATCAGACGCTAGTTGTATTGAACAATTAAAATCGAAGTCATGCAACTTAATTGTTTAGAAAATCTTTTTCGGGTTTCTCCTCAAAATGAGCCACTGAATTGTCGCCATCATTCATTTCAACACGAGACACGTCATCTTGTTCCAAACGGAAACTGAAGCAGATTTTTTGTTTGTGAAGCTTTTTGGATTAATAATTCCCTTCGAAAAAAGTCTCGAGATGGGCAATGGATCATCGCAAGGTAATGCGGTAAATTTTTACTTTTCTCCATGGTCCCAAAAACGATGAAATGTGATGCGCAGGTATTCAAGATATTACAGCATTATGTTCCGCTCTGACGATAAGAAAAAGTTAATTATTTATTTTAATCAACAAGATCTTCTGTTGGTGATCGCGAGTTGCCTCTTTTGTCTTTTAATAACGATAATTGCACGGAACGGGTAATGTAATTCCGCTATTACAGGCGGTATTACGCTCCGCGAGAAGAGAGATTTCGGATAATTCAATTCCGCGGTTAAATAAGAATGGGAAGAAGGAGAATAGACGGCGACAGAGTTTTCAAAGGGTGCTAGGGAGTTTGAGAGAAAGAGCGCTATCGCAATCCAAGACGCGAAGCAATAAAGGAACTCGCTGCGGAGGCAAACGGGAGGAACGTGGAAGCGAGTTATTATTGAGGCACACCGGAGCTAATTTACTTTTTACATAAATCCTGGTAGCTCGTTAACCATTGAAAAAAAAGAGCACGCGGTGTAGGTGAAGCAATATTATATTCCTACCGGGTTTCCTCAAGAAAGCTGAGAGTTGGGGAGCTTACTGCAAGGAGTCTGCTCTGGTTATCCGTGGCGTCGCGGAAAAAGGAGATCGCCATCGCGCTAGGTGGGAAGGCAGAGAAAAAAAAGGGCACATAAGAGGGTGAATGAACGAGAGAGTAAGCGAGATAGCCCGGATAAGGAGAAAAGAGACTCTCTGGACCAACACTACATATCCGCCTACCACCACTGACTCTCTAACTCGTCTCGCTTCGTCTTTTTTTTTTCTCTCGATAAACCAGCATCTCGTTTCGCGCCGGTAAAAGAGAAAAAAATCGCGAGTGGTGGGGAAAAATGTGTTAGGGAAGATCTCTCTCTCTCTCTCTCTCTCTCTCTCTCTCTCTCTCTCTCTCTCTCTCTCTCTCTCTCTCTCTCTCTCTCTCTCTCTCTCTCTCTCTCCAACTTCCCAGCTTCTCGGAAAACCCATTATTTCTTCGAGATTCGAAAGTCACACTCGACCAAATTATTCGATCCTCTGGTACGGCTGATCGGTGATTAATGCCGGCAGTGCTGCGAATTCTTCCTCCGATTCGAGAAAACGCGTACTGAGAAAAGATCGCGTTAGAAAAGATTTTCCCTTTTTTTTTTCATGTTTGGTCTCCGTCTGTTGTAACGTTCTTTTTCTACTCTCTTCTCTTGGACGAAGATTGTGAAATCGAAACCCTTTTAACTACACGCAGTAATCGGAATTTTATACCGCGTGTACTCTGCGACGAGGATGAGCATACGTCGGATAAAAGGAAGAGACGCGAGAGATAAAAAAAACGTATAATGGGGTCGGATTCGCTCGAGTCGATTAAAACGTTGCCTGGTGCATGCTATGTGGTTCACAACCTGTATTTATCGTTGATTCTTATCTTTTTATTTATTATATTATCTTAGGTATGGACACACGCTTTTACGCGCGTGATCAGCTGCAAACTCGCGCTTCCGGGCTCTACTTTAGCTGAATATTTGCAATATTAGCCAATATGTGTGTATTCCTGCTTATTCCATCTAATTCTTCGTCATTCATCTTCATCCTCTTCTATTTATCCCCCCCATTCAATATCATTTTTTTCCCTCGACATTCTCGAGCGAATACTCTCCGATTTTCGGTGATTGCCACAAAAGTTGAGCGAATTAAGTTTATTCTTTGATCGTCGTACACAGCAGCGAATATCGTAGCTGGTACGCGTCCTAGACGCCAGGATTTTAAAAAATGTTCTCCAACTCGGGAGCGGACCCGAAGAAATCGATGCAGCGTGGCACGGTGCAAGGTCAGCGGATTCATTTATCTTCCACGCGTCGGCTTACATTTTTTCACTCATAACTTCATGAAAACTGAACCGTCAATTATCTCCCTCGAGATTTAACGAAATTATAAATACCGTTCCAATCGAGACACGAGCAGATTTATGAATAATTATTAAAGTAATGACACTTGACGGTGAGGACTTTTATATTGAAAATCTTCTATTGTCTCTCCTTTTCTTCATTTTTCAATCTATTATGCCAAGGAGAGTATATTCGCAAAGATTCGAGTCAGCGTTTCTATTTTGCGTGCAGCAACACGAGAACAGCTGTTTTACGGACGAAGACTATAAGTTCATTCGATTTTTTTCCACACATATTTGTGCCTCAAGAACCGTCCGCCATGCTGGTACAAGCGACCGTTTCCTGAAATACGAATTCTCGACTACAAAATTACGTTGCCACTGTTAATGCCGACGTGTTTTTCAATCATCAAATACATACTTCGGAATTGTTCCATTCCATCTGCGATGTTATTTTTTGCACGAAATTTACAAATACTCGCAATATTTCTAGCGATTATTTACAACACTTGCTGTTGAACGACACAATGATACCGCGTCTATATAAATCGAAAAACTGTTACATTGCAATTTGACGCAGGTTTACTGATTTTTGTAAACGTTTTCTTGTACGTTGTACGTAAGTAACGTTGTAACCCCAAGTTCTACAAATTTGCCATAAAGATTTAGAGGCGTTTGCAGCACACAAATTTCTTTGCCGATCGTGGGTTTAATTTTCGACTTACCTAGACGTTCCATTCATCCCTGCGTCCCACATCGATGGTAACACTGGTAGCAAAGGTCGTAAAATACCTCCAAGAGCGGAGCCCCTGGCGAATTTCAGCTAGTGCAGAGGCAGCAACTACCGCAACATGGTGGTAAAAGCTATAACGTTATCAAGATCGACATGTGATCGAGAGGGAGGCCTCCAGTAATACCAAGGGTGCTGTCGAATTTATTGGAAATGTGTTCGGAAGGACCAACGATTGTTTCGTTACTCAAGGTTGGTCCTTCGACGAATCTTGGCTTGTTTCGTTTGTTTAAAAAAACGGACATTGCACCAAAAGCGACATTTCAATGTCAAAAAGCCTGTCGTATTATCTGCTTGAGAATGGCACTCGCAAAAATTCACGGGTACTCGTATATCGACTGACGCAAGTTCTTGCACATCGTCGTTTCTGTCTCGTCAGCGACACGCGGGTGATTGGCAAATCACGAGATCGTTGGAACTATTTATTTGTATTTCTTTTTCCCTCAAGTAAATAGAATTAGGTGAAGATTCAGAAAACATCCACCTTCACATTCATTGTTGAGTAGAACTTTTTTGTCTTTTTTGAAACACACAGTGATGAATTCTCGAGAGAGACACCAAGAGAGGGCTAGAAAAACTTTTCGACATTATTTTTCTAAATAGTATTTCGTGCAATAAAAAAGTTTTGGTAACTACCAAACTTCAGCCTCGTTTAGGGAATTTATACCTTACGTTGGTCTCTAGCCATATGTATATATACATAGAATACTTGGGGCATCGTCGTCTTTTTTCATCATATCTCTCCCTCGTCTCTCTTCTCTTCTATATTGAGCTTGTTTTCAGAGTCTTTTCTCGGTTGTCCTTTGACCCTCGCCGTCGTCGTGGTTCCAGTTTTCTTCTTCGTTTTTTCCGTGCCCATTTTGCATGACCCTCGCAGAATCCTCTTTATTTTCCTCCGGCGGCATGCACCACGAGTTCACTCTCCTTTGCGTTGTTACCCAGCTCCGGAGAGTGTCGCGGCCTCGGTGTTAACTTTGGCTTAATTGCTTTAATTACGCACTCTTTCCAATGTTTCTCCTTTTTTTCCGCTTTCTTCCTGTTCTTTCGTTCTCTTGTTTTCGTTGGTATTTTTCTCCCTCCTGCCTCTGCCTCTTTTCCAACCGCGAATGTTTCTCGTTTCCATTCCACCTTAATGCTGCACAGCCACTGCATCCTCTTGACTGGTCATTGTTTTATTCGCGAAATGATGGACAAAGCTACCCCTAAAACACAACAAACGCGAAACGAGCTAACGACTTTATATCGTTTGGAGAGAAACACGGTATCCCCGTATGTTTTCACACAACACACGTACGCATATCTCTCTACCGAGCTCTCCACTCGGGGAGGATGAGTGCTCGCATCACGTTTCGTTACTCGAATGATATATGTGTATCATGTAGAACGATAGCGTGGTGATTCTGCTCTGTGGAAATATGAAACCGAGGAAGAACTGCATGAAATTGGAATAAGGACAGTCGTAAAACGAGAACTTGGTTAACTTTTCAAAAAGTATAATCGTCGCGAAAAAAAGATTCAGTTCCACATGCCATCCGTCTTTTTCTAGCAGAGCGTCAAACCCGAATATGACTCTTATATTTCGACAATAAAATCAATTTTAGAATAATCACTATAGGGATTGATACTCGTGCTTTAATCTGTCAAAATCCTGTAACTGTCAAATTCAGGCAAAAACAAAACATGCGCGCGCATCAAAAAGCAAACGGATTTTTTCCACGAAATTCTTTTTTTTCCCCGACCAATTTTTACTTTATACCTGTGTGCCCAAAAAATATACTTGAAATTCAAGCAACAGTAAGCCAACTGCAAATCAACTTTGTTTTATTCGAAATACTTCCTTTGACAAGTATTTCGAATGAAACATAGCCCTAAGGCCATCGTTTCTCTTGTTGTCGCAGGAAGCCTCCAACTTTAAGTTTCATCGAGTAAATTCTACAGAGCGACTTTCTTGGATGATTTGACATAATATTACTCATATACATTTATCCACTTTTCGTTGCAAGCTTTGTCTATAAAACAGCATCTGTCGAGTGCGCAACGAGAACGTCTAATGAACGAAATGGCAGGTTCTTCCCAGTGATTTTTCGTTTCCCTCGTTCGCTGCCTACGATAATTGTAGACACTCCAGCTGGTAATTAAAGCATCGGGGGTAACTTGGAAGAGAACACTGGACCGATCGTCCTCTCTCTTCCATTCCCGAGCAATGTTAGTGCATCATGAATGTCAATGTATACCCGGACTAAAAAGGTGTGTACTTCATCAAATGAAGAATTTTCATCTTCGTCAACATTGATTTCCACAGCCATGAGCAAGTAAAAAAGACGACTTGGAAATAATATTCGATGGTCATCGTGATGAGTCGAAAATTTCGAAAAATAAATTAAGTTGAGGGAGTGTTGAATAATTCATAAAATTGACAAATGTCGATTTTGATTGTTCTCTATATACTCTTAAACGTAATGACCTATTCAACTCAAGACTTCACACCATGATGTGATTTAAAATGCTTCCTTTGCGAAGCTACATAGCCCTTGTTCCTCATTCTGTCGTTGGAGGAAGCCTTTGTAGCTCGCAGTTTCTTTGATTAATTCGCAACGATTCCCTTTATGGAATCATCGGCCATAATGATACTCGGACATGTATCGACTTTTTGCTGTAAACATTGCCTATAGGAAGAGTGCCAGCTAGCGAGAGCACAACGAAATGGCAGACTTGTTCGAGTAATTTCTCATTTCCCTTGTTCGTTGGCTACAACGATTGCAGATAATACAGCTAGTAATTAATGTATTCAGGATGACTGGAACTTTGCTTTTCTCTATTCTCTATTCAAGCAATATTAGTATTCGCCGTCGTCATAAAGTGCATCGCATCATGGATTCCATTGCACTCAATGCAAAAAGGGGTTCGCTTCATCCAGCGGAGAATTCTCGTTTTCATCAACTATTATTTCCACAACAATGGACGAATAACAAAGACGTCTTGAAAATATTATTCAATGGTCATCGTGATAAGATGAATTATTGGCCGAAGAAGGTGTACTAGAGAACATTGTCGAGATCATTTTAGGGAGCATAAAATCGATGTATTGAAAAGCTACTTGGATACGCATAATGTGCACCAACAATCGTAAATAAACATTGGCAAAAAACATCGTTATGAATCTTTTACAGATCGGTTCGAAATGCCTGTAATACATGTTTTTTTTCTTCACTGGTTACGAGAACTTCCATCGTCATGTTTTTCTCAAGATTGAACCTTTTTTTCGCTTTCCAAATCCCGGATGTGAGAGCCACTCTTTGCCTTCGATGTGTTCGTCATTCCCCCATCCACCTCCGTTGTTTTTTCTCTACCGCACGTTTTTCAATCGAGGATGCCAAGGAAGACTTGAGAGAGAGAAAGAGAGAGAGAGAGCAGGACGAGAAAAGAATGAGGCAAGTTTTTTCATCGTATAACGGCCATAGAGTAAAGCAGCATCCACCAAAGGTCCAGCAGAGAGGTAGGATATAAATTGGATCAACCGACGCGAAATCTTCCACGCATCGCTACGTTTACGGATATATAGATATATACATATATTGCACATAAGCATGTATGTGTATAAGACGAATACATACAACCGTAGATTTGCCCGAGGGAGGACAAATCGCTGATATCTACAAGCCAAACGTTTTCGTGCAATGATGGTGCACGCGAGTGCACCTCCAGTTGGGCGCAAGTCGTTTTTCGTTTTTCACCAATTCTTTTCTCCATTTCTACATCTTGACCGGTGTTCTCTCCTTTTATTTTTACAAAATTGCAAAGACTCGCTCGAGGAAGAGCTCTTCAGTGACTACACCCATCAAACCCAGAATTTCACCACCGTAAGGAGTCTCGCTCTCTCCCCCTTATATCGTTGAAGGATAAAACCCGCACCAAGAACCGCGAAATTTGTGACAATTTTCTTACCCCCTCGCACCGTAATATGTAGATGTAAAAACAAAGCTGAGTGATTTATAAGCAAGAACCTCGCCGGCAAACAAACTGCCGCCGAGGGAAACATCGCATGTTATTAAAACAGCTTTTCGTACGAAGCACCAACGGGAAATGTAAATATAGATATATTGATCGGGATGAATTGAGTTATGCGGTAGCTTGGAAATAAATGCGTATCGACGATCGATCAAAGTGGCTCTTATATTCATAGAAAATAATTGCTCAGTATTTGTGCATGATTGCTTTTTTTCTAGCGACAAAGTAAACTGTATTATCGCTGCTTGCGATGGTATTTTTTTTTCGTTCACTTTTTATATGTGTGTAGACGAAAAAAAAAGTGACCGTGGTGTCGTATAGCCATACGAGTTCCATAGGCTTATATAGATATAAAGAAATTGCGTACATGTACGTTCGTATACGTCGAGAAGGTGAGAACTGGTACCCACGGGAATTCACTTAATTTCGCTCTCCAGCTCACTGAATGGTATTCCCCCGGTTGGAATTCTAGTGACTGAGCTCGTATAGGAGGGTCAACCTCTCTTACGGTACCACAACCGTGCACAAACCTCATTCCACCCCTGACGTCGCTGTGTTGTCTTATAAACTCGAGCTCTCCGAGTGGGTTATACAGCCGCAGGTCAGACTGACTAATGGAAATCCCGTTTTGTTCTCTCATTGTGATTGCGAAAGGATCGCCGTCTAACCACGTTCGCGAAAATTTCATCATTACTCACACGAATATATAAATACACCCCGTATGTAGGTTTCATTTTGTTTTTCAGCTTTGGAACAAAATGTAAAATGGTTCTGATATTGAATAAATTCAAGAAAAGGCCTTTGACGATGAAATTGCATATGCGTTTTGTCCTGTACGAAGCAGGTAAATTTTGCGAGTAATATAAAGTCCCTCGGAAGGACAGAGGGGTGTTTGCAGTTTGTGATAGCGACTGGTGCGTGCAAAACCCACTTGGCCGGATTCCCAGCCCTAAACACAGCACGGGGAAGATAGTAGCAATGAGAAAGGGAAGAATATGGAATCAGAAGATCGCGGGGGTGAACGCAACCCCCGCAACCCTTGCTCTCCTCGATTATAGCACAAACACTATTTGATCGTGCATGTACATATGTACACGTGTATGTAGATATACAAATAAATGTATAGAAAATATACATTCATAGCCCGACATTTCGTGCACGAGGAAGCAAAGGGCGAAAAATCGCAGGATCGCATATAAAAACTGTATGTGACAGAGAGCTAAGCACGCGATATTACGTAAAAAAATACGAGAAAAGAAACTTGCACGTTGAGGAGTAACGCTGACGCCCGCTAGCCCGGGAAAAATGCTTTCGTATTATAAAACGTTTCGGAAAATTGTCTGTTTCAAGTTTATCGTCCGGAAAAACTGTGGCTCGTTTCCAACGCATGCCTCTCTCTCTCTCTCTCTCTCTCTCTCTCTCTCTCTCTCTCTCTTCCACCGCCGGCTCTCGCCAGTGCTTCCTTCTCTTTCTAAATACTTTTTCCGCGTTCACTCCAATTCTACCGTCTCTTTTTCGATCTATCTAAGCTGGTGTTTCGAGGGAGACCGTATGTGCTGAATGCAATGGCACATTGACGTGGTTGTAAACGGGAATTGGGATGGTATTATACGACGTTAATGAAAGTGCCAAGGCGACGTATATTTCTTTGTGCATTTAGGTGAATTGCGGGAACGAGACAGCAATAATGATGTGAAAGCCATTGAATATAGTTTTGGTTTCGAATCATAAAAGATTGTTACTCGTGAACGAAATCCATAGAGTCTTCCCATCTCAAAAATCACCTGTCTCGTCTACACGGAAGCTTTGGCCTCAAATTTTTGTTCCTCTCAAGCAACAAAAAGCTGCTTTTTGTTAAAAATGAAGAATATATTTATGTACATCAATATTCATCAGAAAATCGGAACGCATCAGAATAGAATATATTCTATTCTCATGCGAGAATATTGGTACATTTTGTGATTTTACGATACGTTTCGCTTAAAATTTTCAATCTTGAATGTTGAAATGATTTTTCCTTGCCGAGAGATCAGTAACGCAAGAATACGATTGTCTCGTGTATTCGCATCTGACGAAACGGGTATGTTTAGGATTAAAATGAATTCAGCAAAATATAACACGCTTTGGGAGCAATTTCGACGTTTTGATTCACGGGGATGAGCTTTGCCGAGTCTCCACATTGAGCACTGCGGTGCAACGTACGTGAAAATAAGTTTGGAATAGCAAAAAGTTTTATGTGTGTGTTTATGCGCGAAAGAAGAAGACGGACCGAATAACGTACGTGTCGTTGTTGGCGTTGAGCAACGACGAAATTCAAATGAGAATTGCAGTCCGAAACCGACGAAATTCGATACTACTTGGCAGTTTGCCATGTGGCAAATGTAGGCGAGTTAGTGTCTCCGACTGACGACCAGAGTTCAGATGTACCTTCATTCTAAACAGACTATATCGCTGTTTTACGCTGAGGCCAGCATCTCGTCAACCTTTGCGGAATTTCACGAATTTAATCCCTTACGACCCTTCTCTTTGCTTCTTCACCTCGTACGGAAACATGTACAATCGTTGCGGAATTGTGCAACTTTTGTTTATTCTTTGGGTAATTGAAAAAAAAAGAACAAGCAAACTGTTTCGCAAATGTTCAATGAAAACGGAAGTGAAAGAGCCAAGAGCTCGGTTGATAAATTCGTAGTCTAAAAAATCTGAAAATCCAGAGTATTATATGTGACGGTACGAAGACTTTTTTTTCGTATTCAGTACTACAGTATTCAGGAAAAACTTTTCATAAATAAAAAACAATATTCTAAAGGCACAAATCAAATATTCCAACACACAGCACGGTAATTCCGATAAAAGTGTACTTGAAGGAAAAACGATACCAGAAAAAATGCAGTTTGCATGAATTGTTCAATTCGTATGATTCTCAATGAAGGGTTAACGATATGTACATTTTTCGAAAGATGGTTGTAATTCCACGATGAATTTTTGTAAACAAAGATTGCTTTCTGGTGTAATTTCGCGACGTTTAATTACTTACTGAATGAAGAGTGGCAAACTGTCGTATCTCATTCTAAACACGTGGGTAATGGGCCGAGATAGCAATTATTCGCTTAAAGTGTGTGTAATTGAAAATTTTGAAATTTCGAAAGTACAACTCCTCTCCATGCTCCATAAGTGTGTTTGTAAAACTACAGATATGTACCTCGTACTCGATTTACGTGTGCGCGTAACATGACTTTTGCAAGGAATTAATCCAGGATCAAGTGTATGCTTTTATCGCATTACACGTTTATATACATACTAGGGATTAGAGACGCGCGCTCACGCGCGCGACCAGCTGCATTTTCGCGCTGCAGCGCTCCATCTTGAATTAAGTATAGACCCCTACAGAACACATTATAATTCGGCATAAGTCGCAAATGGTGAAAAGCACTAAATTTTTAGATTCAAAAATGAAGTACAAACAATAATGGTTAATAAATCATGAATAATCTTCATAAAATGCATTGCCCAAAATACTCAAAAGTTTGTTTCAATAAGCCATCTTTGTATGACAAATATGTAGTTAAATAAACAACTGCAATTTTACATGCAAAAATGTTTTACATAAAAAATTTACTATGAAGGAAAACGCTTCTTGCGAGATCGTCTCATCGAAGAGTCATTTCTTATAAATTTTAAAAAACATTTTGAAAAATTTTTCCGAAAACAAACCATGAAGCAACTTGTTTAGAGTTGTTTTCTCTATTCGTGGTTTATTTTTAATGCAGTTGTGGGTTGTTCTTTTCATCTAGCACCACAATAAAGTAAAACTCTTTCCGCGAGATTGTGTGATCGAAGAGTCATTACTTCTAAATTCTATATAAAAAACTGAACAAAAATTTCCGAAAACCGGAAATGAAGTAACTTGCTCAAAGTCGCTTCCTCTGCGCGTGGTTAAATTTTCATCGAGTTGTCGATCGTTCCTCTCATCCGCCGATCGAACGCTGGACCGGAAGCTGTGCTAAAAAATCTGAAACTAAATTTCCGAAAACCGGAAATGAAGCAACTTGCTCAGAGTCGCTTGCTCTGCGCGTGGTTAAATTTTCATCGAGTTGTCGATCGTTCCTCTCATCCGCCGATTGAACGCTGGACCGGAAGCTGTGCTAAAAAATCTGAAACTAAATTTCCGAAAACCGGAAACGAAGCAACTTGCTCGTGGTCGCTTCCTCTGCGCGTGGTTAAATTTTGATGGAGATGTCGATCGTACTTTTAATCTGCCGCTACCCTTAAGGGGAGAAAACTGAAACTAAATTTCCGATAACCGGAAATGAAGCATCTTGTTCGGAGTCGTTTCCTCTATGCGTGGTTAAATTTTCATCGAGTTGTCGATCGTTCTTTCAATCTGCCGCTACCCTTAAGGGGAGAAAACTGAAACTAAATTTCCGATAACCGGAAATGAAGCATCTTGTTCGGAGTCGTTTCCTCTATGCGTGGTTAAATTTTCATCGAGTTGTCGATCGTTCTTTCCATCCTCCGCTACCCTTAAGGGGAAACTGAAACTAAATTTCCGATAACCGGAAATGAAGCATCTTGTTCGGAGTCGTTTCCTCTATGCGTGGTTAAATTTTCATCGAGTTGTCGATCGTTCTTTCCATCCTCCGCTACCCTTAAGGGGAGAAAACTGAAACTAAATTTCCGATAACCGGAAATGAAGCATCTTGTTCGGGGTCGTTTCTTCTATGCGTGGTTAAATTTTCATCGAGTTGTCGATCGTTCTTTCAATCTGCCGCTACCCTTAAGGGGAGAAAACTGAAACTAAATTTCCGATAATCGGAAATGAAGCATCTTGTTCGGGGTCGTTTCCTCTATGCGTGGTTAAATTTTCATCGAGTTGTCGATCGTTCTTTCAATCTGCCGCTACCCTTAAGGGGAGAAAACTGAAACTAAATTTTCGATAACCGGATATGAAGCATCTTGTTCGGAGTCGTTTCCACTATGCGTGGTTAAATTTTCATCGAGTTGTCGATCGTTCTTTCCATCTGCCTCTACCCTTAAGGAGAGAAAACTGAAACTAAATTTCCGATAACCGGAAATGAAGCATCTTGTTCGGAGTCGTTTCCTCTATGCGTGGTTAAATTTTCATCGAGTTGTCGATTGTTCTTTCCATCTGCCGCTACCCTTAAGAGGAGAAAACTGAAACTAAATTTCCTATACCCGGAAATGAAGCATCTTGTTCAGACAACGAAGCATGCGATATTTCGATATTTCGATAATTTCGAACTATATCTCCTCATCAACTTTTTATAAGAAAGATACTTGTAGCTTTTACGATGGAAATTTATTTACCGATGAACCAACGATTCTGCATGGTTGCTCTTTTTTTTATGAAAATAATGTTTTCTCCCATCGAATACCGAGTCGCTACCGAATACGCTATCGAAAAGTTGCTACGTAAATTTTGGAAATGCGTCAGTGGAATTCGAGTGGAAACGGTCGATGAGTTTTGATTTCAGGGAGTTGGTTGGATCTGCACTGAAAAAACACATTCAAACGTTGAATACGGGCAGCAGAACGTATCATTGCTTACATCGAATATTTATGTTGATGTGACGTCATATTTTATTGAATCAATATTTCAACAATATTAATTGTTGAATAAACGGTATATACTGTTCGCCGTATTTGACTAAACATTTTGTTTCACCAACAATCTTTTTGCTCACGTATCATTTCTCTAGTCATTATTTCATTGTCCCATGTGAACTGACCGACAAGTTCTTCATTCGACTCGACGCTGAATAACGTGTCATGTGTGAAGTGTGAAAAATGCGTCGGGCTTGCCTTGTGCAATGTTTGTATGTGGATAAGAGTCGCATTGCTCTGTGCATTACCGCGTTCGGATGTATGTGTGCGCGTATATCGAGTACCTCGGTACGTGTAAGACCCGTATGATCTTTGATGCCGACTTTGTCGTTTGACGATCCCACAGCCTCTGCACTGTATGTGACGGCGTCTCTTGGGTCGCGACCCTCGGAATGCCACACGCGCCAAGAGCGCGAACTCTGCCTTCTTTCAGGCGAAGTTGGGTTCAACAGTGACGGAAATATACTCCGCTATCTGAATTAGATGCTACCACGTGTCTATAGATCACCCTCGAACGAACAGACTTATTACAGTCTGTGCGCAGAGGAGAAAAAGATTCATCGTCAAATTGCTCTTGTTCCGCGATAAAGGTTTTATCGGCTTTCGATTATCGAATTGAGAGGTGACTGGAATTCGTGAAAAATGTATTTTAAAAATATTCCACGTGCAGCATTCTGCCAAATTGCTGCACAAATGGAACGTGAGTGTAGGTTTTATAATTTATTTAATTATCACACGTAAAGTTCATATTTTATTCAATGACGACATAAAAATGATGAAGTATCGTTTCGCGCCTTCATTGTTATTCGATTTTTCAAATTTTGCCAGTTTTTCCATTTACCATGTATTTCACTAAAATTCCCTTGAAGATACATTTTTTTTCAAAATATTGGATCCATATTTTTCGTGAGGTTCGATACACACATTGATTTTCACCAGGATACCTCAAGCTGACGTTCTTCAGAAATTTGACAAGGAAGAAAAACGAAGCTGTCATCGATAAAAGCTTGATATAAAATCACCAAAGATAACAAAGATATTCAACTATTTCGTCTTCATATGTGCGTATTTTAATGATGTTAAATTCAAGAAATAAATTGTATCTTAAGTTTGTCGATACCGCCGTGGATTTTTGAAAATTCGGTCCCATTCATCCTTCTTATGAACCGTCGCACATTGACTTTTCATGAAAGCGAAATAAGAGGCGAAAAAAACTGTTTTCTTTGCGAATAGTTGTATGGAAGAAGCACACAACGACTGATTAAAGTACGAGCTAAAAGGGCCGTACAATAAAATGGTGCAGCACCGCCAGACGTTTTTATATTCGGGACGAAACGGTTGGAAAGTCCTTTATCTTTCATCGCCACAACAGAGGACTAATTCTGAGCGATGCAGGCAAAGAAGATTATGCACGGTGATCATGATGCATATCATTATATCTTTATATGCCGGAGTAAGCAGCAAAAATATACGTACATCGCTATAACATACACCGCGGCTCCACTTGTAACCAGATTGCTCCAAGTGTCGCAGCGAGGTTCACGTTGACTTGTTGGCGGTCCAGCTGAATGATAGCAGAGTGAACAAATGAGGCAGAAAGAGATGAAGGTATAACCACTATATTACCTCTCTGTGTCGTGGCCCATCCACTACGGTGATTCGCTTCGTTTTCTAAGAGGATTACTCTCTGTGGCAGTCGTAAAACCCCATGTGCCAGGAACACGAGCATAACCCAAGGTCGATTCTCTCGGGTACATCCCCAAATATACCAGATCCGGCATATCAAAGCTGATACTCGCACAGAGAAGCTTGCTCTTTCTTCTTTCTCTTGAGTATTTCCGAAAATTCACAGTCTCCCATATAAAAGTATCTGTATGTAGCGTTCCACCTGTGTATACGTATGATATAAACGAGAGAAAGAAAGAGAGAGAGAGAGGAAGAGAGAATAAAGATGAAAAGTCTCAAGAGATGATATTAGTATGATGAGCGATCGATAGTGAGCTACTTCAATCTATTGAAAAAAAGAGAGCAAAGAGAGAACATCTGACTTTGTGACGCAAGTGTATAATATATATCATATTCTGGCATAAATATTCCTATGGTGCTCCATGGGAGTCTATAAACGAAAGAGGCGTCGATGTATCGGATGGAATTAATTAAAGTCATTTTGCATGAGGTTTTCGATCATCAACGTTTATACTTTAGCCAAAAAGAAACGTTTCTATATCGTAGCATCCCTTAGTGCATCTTCTTGGAGCGTGAGTTTTCGCGAGAAAAAAGAAGCACGCGGAATCGTTGACTCGCGAATTGCGAAGTTATCCACTAGAGGATTTCCACCCCAAGTACTCCTGACCGTAAATCCAACCCTACATAATGAATTCGCTATTTTCTGTACTTGCTTCATTCGTTTTTCCATCGCGACGTTTGTTTTCAATCACTTGGTACTTTTGACATGCATACAGCTGCATATTCCGTGTTATTTTATTCTACGTAGTATCGAAAGAACGTTGAGACGCGATAGAGAAGCAGGTAGGTTGGGGTGAAAATACGGGATCCCGGTAGGGTTTCACTTTATTCGTTTTTATTTTTAAGAATAAACGAGCTATGTAAGTAGTATACGTGGAACAGCGGGCAAGGCAAAACTCTTACAGTTGCGATAGTACGAGCCCGGAGACTGGCGCTCCCGGGTACAGAGGTGGTAAGTATTCGTGGCGCGTCCTCCTGAATTATCGCGCTAGTATTCCCCGGGAAAATGCCACTAAATCAACCCTCGAGCTGTCCCTCTCACGCGGCTCTCCTCACGCTATCGTTCCTTTCTCCCTCACGTTCACTTCTTCGTTCCATTTCGAGCCCTCCATCGCCTTCCCATCTCTCACCGCCCAACTACGACCCCGCGAGCTTTTCCCGCGAAACGGTCTCTATCTTCATATCTTTCTCTCCTTTCGCTCTGCCTCCATCTCTCTTTGAGTCTCTTTCTCACCGGTAAGGCACACGGGAAGATGCAAATACGAAGACGTCGCCGTCATCCCACCGGGCTTCACGACGTTGCCTACTTGTTACTACACAGTGCCTTCATCCCGTCCCCATCACCATACAGCATCCACTGTTTGAATTTATATATACATATATATACAGCCTTGTAAATATGTGTATATGTGTATATATACATATATACACATATATACACATGTACATACATATATTTATATATAAACCGGCATTACACGAAAGAGAATGAAAACACCGCGAATAGAGAGAGCTGCGGAATCAGCAAAGTACCGGGGAAGAGGGAGAGCGCTGTATAGTAACGCGTGCGAGAGTCGTTCGGCTGAAATATTGTTGCTAAATAAATAACAAATGGTGTAATATGCAAAATTACGAGGCTCTGGCTTGCCTCTCCGTTGGCGCGCGCGACGTGCTTGCTCCTCTATTTACTATATCCGTATATATATTCGTGTTTAGTATGTATATATATAAATATGTATGTATATAAATATATACTCGAGTAAAACTGTGGAGAACATCCCGGGGTGCCCATGGCTGATAACACCGTTTTAACTTGGCCTCTCCATACCTCCTCTTGTATATATACCCAACCTCCTCATAGTTCTCATTCGCATCCCTGCCACCCTACCTTCACGTCCTCGTTCACGTCCAATTGCGAAACGAGAAAATTCACTGCTCCGACTACGCGACGGGACTACGCTGATTAGTCGCGTCTACTCTATGCTTTTCTGCTGCTTCAATATACGACCTGATACTCCGCTATGGCTATATACATGGTCAAATGTATTTGGGCGAAAAAAAAGAGCGACGACGTTGCTTTTCGCCAATTTTCGTGAAAAGTAGGATTTTGCAGAAAGTTTCGTCAAATGTCTTTACGTAATGTCGTACTTTTTATAACAATGATTATTATCATTTTTTTAAATAAAAAGTTATCTTGAAATCTCATCCGAGACCGAAATACGTTGGGAAAACTTGTCAGTAAACAAAAGACTTGAGGACGTCGGTCCATTGCATTCGATGAAAACGAAATTCTTCGTCCTCCACAACTATTTACAACGAATCATCTTGGTATCACTGTAACAGCCTTAATTGAGTCGACAAATTATGATTTCTATTTCGAGAATCCTAAAAACACTTCCAGGGAACGTTCGATCGAAATTACGATTTTTTGTGCAAAGTCGTTTTCCAAAGAGCAGATAAAATGGTGTTTGACGCACGAAAGCTTGAAGAAAAAAAGGGCAAATCGACAATATAATATCGCGACTTTGATAAGCGATAATAAATTGTCTCAGAAGGACATGTTTGTGAGAGCAACACAAGTAAATTTCTGCCAAGGCTTTTACGCAAATACCGCGCACGAGCGCGACATCACAAAGCTATGAACAGAGTCTTTGAAAAAATTGCACATGCTGACGATATATACAAAAGATGTAGAGAATAAATCAATGCCCGATTCTTCGTCGGATATTCGAGTGTGCGGATCCTTGAATCGCGTCGGAGCACCTGCCAGCATGCACTACCGACAGAAGCTTCATTATACACTGCAATCGAACGCCTCGTTACTCGTGCGTTCTCGTGTGACTCTCCATGTACGCAACAATACATTCAGCGTTAAAAAAAAAAGATGTAACCGAGAAACGCTTCCATTGTTGCAAACTCTTGGTGAATCTGCGTGAGAGGGAATGCACATCGTGTGTGCACGAAGTGAAAAAAATGAAACCACGCAAAAGAGCGCGCGAATAGGAGGGCGAATACCAGGGCGGTCTCTCCTCCCGAAGTAACGCGATGGCTGAGAGAGAATCGTTACTGTCTGCTTTCACGGAGGCCTGCCATCGACCGCAATAAATCTTATATATACATTACACGTATCAGTGTATTTATATCCACGGATATGTGAATTTATAATATACATCGGTGTGACTCTATAGACAACACGAAGATCGTTGCGGTAGAGAGCGCCAGCAGAAGCAAAGTTGGTCTAGGAAATAACGCCAGGAGTAGAATAAAGTGGCGTGGGAGTGGACGCTGTTACCAAGCAGATCTGATTACCATCCCGATGTCTAAGCTCGTTGCTTGCATGTGGACGCCATGCAAGCAAAGAGCTCACGCACTGCAGGACACGGCGATCACGAATACGCATATGAGAGGGTACACACGCGAGGTTGCATCCATGCTGCAGTTGGACCCCGTCAGATTCCTCTTCAACTCTGTTTCACAGATCTCAGCTCTTCATCTATCGATGACGTTCCCCAATGACTCTGGATTCCATGCAGGATATATCGAGGTTCACGTAGAATCGCAGTAATGATATAAGATATGAGATTATCCTGTAGAAACGGCGATACAATTTGTACGAAGTATGTTTAACGTTCATGCTCCTCCCGAAACCGTAGCCCTCCGATATACCAGTATTCCTGTTTCTTGGTATGTTGCTGCAATGCACAGTGTGTCGTGTAGCTGTATATAGTACGTTGTTGCAACGGTAGATAGTCAGAAGCAACTTGGAAACAACCGCATCGCTAAGCCAGATAAACACGCTGGTACACGCTGGTTTAATAGGGACATTTGCCTATCTGACTCTCCCTTTACTTTGGCAGAAGGAACGTCCAAGAAGAGAGATGGAGAATGCTGGCTAATGCCGGTTCTGTAACCAAGAACGTGAAGGCCAAAGGGAGATGGAGGCAGAGGGACATATCTCCGTTGGTTCTTGCCGCGTGTGACGATTTCAAATGGTCATTATCATCACGAAATCTTGTTCAACCTTACCGCTCGCCGTGACATCCATTGTCTCTCCTTGGTAAACTCGGTGAGCAACTTTTCCAAGTCCAGGCCAACTTGGAGGCTTCTCAAATGTGAAAACGGGGATAACCGCGGTGTGCGAGTTTATGATGTCGAAACGAATATTGAGATACATTTCGAGAGGACCAAGTGCTTTTCATTGTAAATAATAGATTTGTTAGCTACCACTAGTCGAAGTGTGTCACGTTAACACTGCCCTTTGAAAGCCCTGATAATTAATAGTTGAAGGATAAAAATATCTTTCGATATACAGTCAGATGGGGTGAGGGACTATACGCCTCGATGTATCCTAGATCGCTCCGTTCCGACCAGTCAAATATTATATAATCTTCATCTTATCGATGGAACGATTTTGAAGGAGAGCCATCAAGTTTTACACTCAATTCTGCATTACCAGCGTAGACAATTACAGCCAAGTTGGTATCACAGTTGAAACTTTGGGAATAACCGTTGGAGAAGCCCCGAATAATCTCCGCTGTTTCAACCGGATGTACACTTCCGACTGCCGGCCAATGTTCTCCGCGAACTTGGCGGACGAACGAATCAGCCGCGACAGGCTCGTCGGCCATCACCAGCTATTCGTGAGAAATAAATGCTACTTCTTACAGTGTCTCGCAGTATTTACCATCGAGTTTATAAGAAGGATGGTCGTAGGTGTACCCGTAATACCATCGAGGCAATGTCACATACACGCTGATTTATAATGTCCTCCTGTTCACCACAGACACTTTGCGCTTACGTCATTTTCAAGCACAGTGTGCATGGTATCTTTCTGTCATCAGAAAGCATGATTAACAATGATCACATAGTCACCTCCATCATACAATGAAATCTTGCCGTGATACGACACTTTGCACAAACGGTGTGATAAGGCATGTGATAATCAAGAACGACGAAGGGAGCGAAAATCATCTTCCAGCTGCCCACGGTGTAACGCCGCCAGGTTGGCCTGAAATGTACTTCCTGCCAGTGCGGGACTTGATGTTGAGCATCGAAACAAAAAACGTGTAATTATGAGTCCGGAAATCAGACCCTTAAATTTCGCGGACTCGGGCTACGTAGCTAGATTCGCGATGTCAGACGATATCGCGTGTATCGCTCCGGCTGATTATTTGGGTCCATCAACCTGAATATCCGCGATGACGCCTTCAACACACGAGCTTCATGTCCTTCATCGTAAAGAATCTTTGCTACCGTTCTGATGGATCCTCTATTATAGGTGTGTGCAGATAGTAATAAATGTGCTGATATACAGTGATTCGTGGTCTGAAACGCGTTTTGGCACAGAACCAAGGATTTGGCCGCCCGTCACACGACCAATTATCTCGGCAGCTGTGGAGCACGCAAGAGGAAGATACGAAAGAAGGAGAGACAAAGAGCCAAGGACAGAGAGGTAAAACGGAAGAGAAGTAAAAATAGCACAGGGAGAAGGAAGAAGACCATAAGAGAGACAGCTCACTAGACGCCCAAGCGCACATCCGCTTATAAGCTTCGTACCCCTTGCATTTTTTTTGCGGTTCCTTCCTCCAGAGTATATAGAGCGCGTGCGATGTCGAGGTCACCGCGGTCGTGGGGTACACCCACTTGGCAGTCGTCCTGTTCATGGGGGCTGTTCGTACTTCCCGTGCATGTTTCACACAGGGCGCGCTAGATCGGATGGAAGGCAAAGGAGCGAGATGGAGCGAAGAAACAGATTAGATACGGATGGCCCTCTGTCGTCGACGAGGGTTAACGATCAAGATGTACTAATTGCCGATCGAAAAATTAGATTATATTTCCCAAAGAACTCGAAACGCAAAAACTGGAAATTCGCACAGTGGAAATTGATGGAGCGCGATTCTGATAACGTCCGAGAGTTGCTTTTCCATCAGGCAACATTATTTTAACGTGTGGCGTCTTGGCATCTGGCCCAGCCAGTACACTAGGCTGGCGTAATTTTGAAATCCGACTTTCCTTTTCAACCTTGCTTTTATCGCAGTTCGATCCCGATAACCTCCCGGTTTCTGCTGCTTCCTCGAGGTGATTTCATCATTTCATGCAACCCAACCTCGAGCTTTTCTTTACATCGGAAGCTTCAAAGGACGATTTCAAACTGCGTACGTGTACTGCTTTCAGCGCATTAGTTCAGCCAGGTTAGTATCTAGATTTGCGGTATACTTACCAGCGTAATGTTCGAGCAACTCTGGCGTTTCGTTAGTAGCCAGTAACCACGCGACGATCTTGAGGCCGCCGGAATCTACCAGGAGCAAAAGAGAACGTACCGGAACCAGAAGAATAGAAGATTGCGACTGCTTTAGTGAGAGCAAGTTTGAAGATCTCTGTTTAGTTATGACCCAGGCAACAACGAGTTGGAGACGAACGTGTTTCTCGTACAGTTAACGAAGGATATGGCCAACATTCCGTGGTACGATGCTTATACAGCCACAGCTTCTCCTATGCAAATTTCGACGGTGATCGCTCACACACGCTGCATCTATAGCCCACACCTTCGCTCTCCTCCATATCTGCAGAGAATTCAGTACGTGTGCCATAGGAACCGACATGACGTTATCGCATACTGCGAGAGATAGGGTTGACTCCAAGAATGCGAATGCTATGTTTCGCGATCTCCGTATCCCGAACGGTCCATCGTTCACACTGCCGCTCTTCACCCACGAAAACAACTGGTCATCAAAATTTCGACCGCATTCCAGTGCCATATAGTTTCACGCAGCATCCGGGCTAGCTCTAATCATGTTTTTTTCTTATTTCCCTGCATCCGCTGAATTCCTCGTAATTCTTTCATGATCTTCTACTTTACGGATGTGAAAATCATTACTGCAGGAATGAGGAAAAATCCATGTGCAATGATGCATGTAGCAGGGCAATAAACTTTGATGGTGCGATCGCTGGCAATGCTATTATATGCTGAAGGGTATACAAGATGGAAGGCTAGCTTTTCATTTCGTAACACATTCAAGGCATCCCTCTGATGTATTAAGTGGTAGATATAACTTTGAGCGGAAACCACGTGTTGCAGCCGCCGTCGTTTCACTCCGTTTCTCGTACCATACACGTCACGCCTAAGCTCGAGAAAGGGACAAAAGGAGAAGCCTTGAATGTGCGCATATATAGGATAGCGAGTTTGTATGCAAGAAAACACGAAGATGAACGCCAATTTGGTCGCCTGTGTTCTCCCAAACTTGAAATTGCTCGCTGCACCATCAGACGAACATGGCGGCGTGTTGGGTCATTTCCGCGGTAACATAGGCGTTACCGCAATTCCGCACTTCTTCAGCCTCTCTGCTATTCATTTCCCGCACTTATCTCCTCTCTTCCACCGTTTCTATCTCGTTGAATATTCCCTCATCTGATATATACTACGAATCATAGTTCTCCTCGAAGCTTCTTCTTTTTTTACTCTTCTGCACAGTTGCATCCTTGTTTTCATCCTTGAATCCTCCGCGTTACACATGGAGTGTCACTTTTTGATGACAAAGAGAAGCACAATGAAGACTGAATATGTATTATTTCTGTATTCCGTGATCTGTATTCCGAACAAACGGGGACGAGTTAAATAAATTAAAATTTTGCAACAAAGGATGAGCGAATAAACTTTCGACAAATTCTCTCCTCCTTGATGAGTTCCTTCATCACTTTTCCTCGATGATAAATATTTTTTTATATTTATCCACATGAATCATGTATATACACGGAAAAAAAAATCCCGTAAATTTTGATGGAAATCCCATCAAAATGTACTGTGTTTTACATTACTAGCGCCTCTCGGTACGAAACCATCGATATTTGCTACGTAAAACTGTAAAAAGTACACGCCACGTTTCACACAAAGAACTGTATGACTACTGAATTTATGCTAAGCGATTGATAAATTTTCGCAATGTGAAACTGAAAATAGTAGATGAACGACTCGCGACTTTTTACAATGTGGACCTGTAAACAGTAAATGAAGCGACGCACAACTTTGTTTAATGTGAAACTGTGAACAGTAGACGAATCGACCCACGAGTTTTTACAATGTGAACCTGCAAGAAGTACACGAACCAACCCACATATTCTTACATTTAAAAATGTTATAAAATGAACGACTTGATTGACAATTTTTTATACTGTGAAATACACAAAAATGGCTATAACTTTAAAAATTGTTTATGACATTTTGAAAAATTGTAATTTCTCACATGTATGTAGTATTACAATCACAAACACAAGTACTGCATTGAGGAATGCTTAAATTTGTATCTGTGATTGCGATACATGAAATAAATTCAATTCCGATTAACCAATCCAGGTATAGCAATAATCCTCATAACGTCGAGGAGAATAATCATCGTTGCTGCTATTATATGTTCTCCCTGGCTCATGGTCGTTTGTGAGCAAGATTGTGGCCATGCGCCGCGCTGCGGCCAACGCATGAATGCGTGGCCAAGCTGACGCGTCCACGCGTTTACGGTGTACATAGTAAAAATTCGGGGATACGCGGTGAAATGTCCAGTGCCTGTTGTAATTTTAAGTAAGCGCATTGAAATTTTGTAAAGGTAACACGTTAATATGTGCAAAATATTCGTATTAGTATTTACCAACAATCCGCTATTAAAATTTGTTTCGCACGATTCATTAGAAAATAACATTCGGCAATGTAAAAATTAAATTTGTACGTATTGAATTTTTCAGGAGATAATACCACATTTTAATGAAATTTAATCTCTATTTTGACATTCACTCGTTGAAGTATTTTATGGTTTAAATCGGTGAATACCAGTTGAATCTCACTGTTATTTTTTCAAATATATTTTTCAATTTTTCTTCGGTAATCTGCATGTTTTAAGTCTGAAGTACAGCGATATTTTATATTTAATATGTAACTTCTACTATTTACTTTTTAACGGTGATCATTAGGGTTTTTTTACAGTTTACAACTGCATTTCTTCGAGTTCAAATGGTAAAAAAGCACGCCTGATCCATTATTTTTTAGTGAAGGTTCAGTAATGTGATTAGTTTACAGTGTGAAACTGCATATGCTTATCTATTCCCCACTGATTTTTGAACATCAGTCATTACTTTTCACGAATCATTTTTTTCCGTGTACGCATACTAAAGTTAATACATACTTTGGTCCTGTCGAGACCTGCGTGTGTTTGCATACGTACGACTGAAGATGCAAGCAAGTATGTTCGCTCTCTTCGCAAAACATGTTCGTAGCTGCTAGATGCGGTTTTGGCAAGGATTCGGCCTCTCTACTCGTTGCTCTCCGTCATTTATCTAGCTTTGCCTCGGGCTGTGGCTAGCCTCTACCCTTCCTCACTTATGCGCCCTTCTCCCTCGCTCTATTCCGCCTCTTCTCTTCTTCTCCCACAACGTAGGATATATTGTACGTATACCGCTATGAGTTATTACTTCACCGGGTATAAAGACCACGCTGGTATACCGGCAAACTCACGGTTTGGATTCTCCGGAGAGAAAAGGAGAAGAACTGCCAAATTGATGATGGACCGGAAGTACCTACCTTACATCGTAAGTTTCGAGTTCTTGCGTTCGTTGCTTTTGGAACGTGACGAAGAATCTGATGCAAAGTCTGACGAGATTTCATCACAAACCATCATTTTCGAATTTTTTATTCTCTCGCTCCTTGCACCACGATGTGCTCACTTCATTTCCCCTCGAGATAACGCGCGATCGATCGCCTGCCCAAAAGTGATTCTTTCCACAGAGCGGAGGCTCGATAGGGTACGGTTAAATACATGATAATGATAATGACACGTCCTGTAATCTTTGTGAATAATATAAGAGAGTCATGGCTCGTTGAGCGTAACATAAGGGGAAGCACGAGGGCGCCTCGAGGCCTCAGACAACAATGAATTCTTCGCCAATATCGTTAGCTCCTTTCGCTTTGTATTCTTCATTTCCCTGCAGTCATCATCTTACTCATGCATCCTTAGTCATCGTTGCTCGCTCTCGTAGACCATTTTTTGCTCCTGACGTCCCGATGATGTTGCCAGAAAGAAGGCGTATGGCAAATACAAAAATGTACAAAGTGATCATGAGAAAACCGTTTTTCGACCGCAAGCTTGCGTACCAATGAGCTTGTCAAAATGTCTGGTGAAATGAAACGCATCAATTGTTTCGAAAAGTCTCACGAAGCCGTAAAACTTTTTCACCGTAAATGTGTAGGAAGAGAAAATATGGATGGTATACGTACGGTAATATTTATACAGAGTAAACACGAGGAAGACCGTTCACTGTCGCTATTTCAGCCAAAGTATCTCGACTAATAAAATGAAATTAGCCGAGCTGTTTCAACCCGTTCCCCGCCGACGCTTCGTGCTCCGCGTCGGAGGCAAAAGGAGGTTAAATCGAGAGAGCTCGATGGTGCGCTAGGTGGTATGAAGGGGGTGCAAAATAATCGCGAGCTCGAAATGAGGTACAAAAGGTCCTCCAGGCAAGAGAAACCTCTGGGAAGAACGGAAGATACGAGAAAAGCTAGGATAAGAGAAAAGAGATGTGAAAGGGAGAAAGAGCGGCAATGAGCGCCACCTCGATTTCGCACACCGTTGGATTACGATTCGAACTCACCGACGCGACGTTCCGGGGCCTTCTGGGATTTCCGCGTGGAATTGGTATCTCTCGCGAGTACTTCGGTTACTATCTTCCTCTGTCAGTCCTTTCTCTCGCTCTCGTTCTTTCTTTCTCTCATTGTTTTTACAATTCTCCCTCTCTCTCTCTCTCTCTCTCTCTCTCTCTCTCTCTCTCTCTCTCCCTTCTCCAGAGGTTCTACATACTCTTGCCATACCGTAGCTTTATAGAGAATAGAGAAAACCAGAGATGGAATATACTCGGACTACAAGCAGATCTCGTGATCATTATCACTCCATTATTTCTATTTTAATACAAATCTCCTTTTTGACCATGCTGTACGCGGTTCTTCGTCTGGATTTTCCCTTTTCGTTGCCTATTTTATTGTCCTCTTCCTATCCGCCCGTTTGTTGCACGATGATGCATCGCCAATCTCTTTTCTTCATGACACAGACTTGAGACGGACAAGAATGACGAGTTGACGACCTCGTTTTATGCAGAAAAGGTTATTCAAACTCGGCCTCTACAGCGCATCATACTTATAGCCTATTTCCCATCTGATGATTTGTTTGCTACTTCCTTTTTACAAAGTCGATCGATCGTGCTCATTCCTTACCGACGAGTCTCGTTTGAGAAGCCTTGGGAAAAGGAAAAGGAAGGAGAGGAATTTTGCGCCCAATCCATTAGCAATGAACTTTGCCGAATTTTTTTTCTGACAGCTAAGAACTTTTATGCTAACGACGGACAATAACTATTTAAATCTGGATACTGAACCGGATGTTACTCTGGTGAGAGAAAATAAAGCCGATATGATTGCATGCTTTCTAAAAAAAACTAACCCTATCATTTATGTTTTATGTAAATCTCAAGTTCATTTTCTCGAAATATAACTGGGCTGGAGTCGTTTCATGCTGTAAAACCATCTGCGTTAAAAAAAATATTATTTTTTTAACGTGATTAATAAAAATTGTTGAAATTTTTCTCAAACACGAGCTACCTCAAGATTGTGCACACGTAAATAGAAAAAAAAATCAATTTGCGTGTAGAATGTGTCACAGAATTCCAAGGTACATTAAAAAAAAAATAGGCATACAAACTGGGCAATGCCTCGAGCAGTTTAAGTGGAATCCTTCGTTCGTCCTTAGTCTGCGCGCATCTCCCGTTAATTATATCGTAATAATTTGCAGAATGTGTTAAAAGCTCCGTTTGTCCGTATTTTTTATCGGTATTTTGTTGTTCAGCATGTGTTTAGTGGAAAACCCATTATAGAGATGATTTTTTAATGTCAATGATGTCCCCTTACGCTCGCCTTGGATCGGCGGTCATTTTAACGGCTTTAATCGTTAACCCTCTTTCACCAATATTCTCTCATCTCTTCCGCTCTCTCTCCCTCTCTCTCTCTTTACGTTGTGGAGTAAGTGCAAAGTGCTGTTCTCATTCGGGAGATTCTCGTACGAAAGGTCATACTCTCTTCCTCCACTAACATCGCACCACCATCATCCCGACTACAGTTTACTGGTCAGATATACTGTCCACTAGTAATAGAATAATTCGGACGAGGCATTTTGCAAGTCACAAACGAATATAGCGTGGCAACAGAGATCCACCAGTTTCCATTTTATCTCACCTCATCTTCCTCCATTTTATCCATCTCTGTCGCTGTATTTGCATTCGAGGCCCCTCGAGCGTTTCTCTCAGAGCTCGAAACTCCAGGGATACTCTCGATCTCGTTACTTCCACATAACACGATCCAACAAGAATGGAGTGGAAAGTGATAGATGCGTGTATAAACTCTCGCAAAAGCTCCAGCGCTTGTACATATTTGCCAACTATTTTCTCAGTTACTTTACACTCATTAAATTCGTTACACAACTATTTCGAAACGTCAGTAATGCGAGAAAGTGCAGACGGATGGAGGATGTAATAACGCCGGTACGATGTTTCTGGTTCATCTTTTGAGGGTATAATTGAATTTCGTAAAATACGAGAATATCCGATTAACGAACTCGGAACGAACGAAGGCTCGAGGGATATTTGAAGGGCTACTCGGTTTTAATTAACTATCGGTTGAGACGCGGCAGATGCGTTATTAACTAGTTATCGCGAAAAAATCAATACCGCAGTTCTTTTCTTCGTCTCTTCAGCGAAAAGCTCAATCCAATTTCAATTCTAAATCATTTCTAAATCATTCAGTTTGACGTACAGGGAGCAAAGTAATTTTTTTTGCCAGACAATCTCACGTCTTCGCGCGCGAAAAATACGTGCGGTTGAGGCATGCGAATTTGCTGGATTAATCGATGACAATGAGGGTCGGTTTCAATGGCGAGGGTGGCAGAAGCTCTCGATATGAATTCAAAAGAAATGAGCATAATTTAATTTACTCATTTGGCAACGGACTTTCCCTCTTGTTAATTAATAAAAGTAATTGAATGAAAAGACTGGCGTACGGTAATGTATATGAATGCGTGCACATATATACGTATGTGTGTGTACAGTATTGCTCGTTTCATACGTACATTGATACTGTAAGAGCGCAAGACTCGTACTGTATGTCTATAAATGTGCGTCGGTACATTCGGAAGAGGCAGAAAAGGAGAGATAGATAAAGAGAGAGCCCGTTTGCAAACGGCAGGTGAACCGGGTTCCTCTGAGTGGATTAAACTGAGGTAATCAACGCAAATTGATAATCCTACTTGCAGGGTAGATAGGGGAAAACGAACTGAAAGCATAGAAACACACACCCTTATACAACCCCCAAACGTCTGCGACGGTATCTAAGTTCCGCTCGAGATTCATAGGTCTCCGTTTCAACTAAAGTAAATAGACCGTTTTTTCAATGAATTTCAAGCTTCTCGTTTTTCGTTTTTATTTACTTTTTTGCACACCGATGCGAGCTCTTTTTCCAACTGGCTCTTTTTCTCTTCGCATTGGAATGCCCCGTTTGAATACGTTTATCATTTCGTTACGTACACGCGCATTCAATACACGTATTACATTCGCTCTCGCGTAATCGATCGATCATTGTTAACAGCGAAATGAAAATTCGGAGAGGAATACAAGGCGAAGAAATTCGTGATTCGATGAGACCCGCACACGTAGATTACCTTTGCCCGATACGCACAGTTATTCCGGTAATTTCATCCTCTCGTTTCGTACGCTTTTAGGATCGAACGAACGGAAGGGGCTTTATCAGTGCCAGAGCACCCCGTCGATCGTAGATTTTACCGGAGAGAGCGCGTTTTTCGTTCAACAGGACATTGGGGATGAAAGAGTGTGAGGGGGTTGATTGAGATTTGCGCGCGCGCGCGCGCGAGAACAAAACGTGAATAAGGAAGAAGAAAAAAAAACAGATTCGTTCTGCTATAGAGCTCCCGATCGCGCTCGTTCCCCGCTGCCACATCGGAGAAAGGAAAGCTAATCGCATTTCTTTCTACGGAATACCAATGCTTCACCGTTGTGCCCACGCTGCTGGGGGCCTTCCGGCTACTTTCGTGTTTCTCTTCGTGTATTGCGAAAAAGAAAATGTCGATTAAATGAGACTCTTCGAGTCATGCAATTACGAATATTTCAATGGATTTCACAATTTCTCCATTCCTTTTTTCAATCGTTACGTAATTGCATGATCTCTCGATCCAGATAACCGTCATTCAGGAGTACCAATTTCCAAACAATTTTGAAACTGCCACGTTCTATGATTTTATTTCTTGGAAATTAAAGTGCAGATTTTTCCAATTGTATAAACAAATGAACAAAACGCGAAAACAATTTGAATACAAACTTCAATAATATCATCATAAAATGATTAAAAAACCCGGTTTCAAAAACTAAAATCGCGAAAACAGGTTTTAAAAACGGTAGCATATCGTGGAATGCCATCATGCTGCAAAAATTCAAGATAATCGCATGGGGCAAAGAGGGCTGGGATATTTTCCGTTGGAATTTGCGAATTACGTGAAAAATCACACAACGAAAAATTGCCGAAAAAAAATCTTTGGAGATCCTCAAAGCGGGGCACTGACATTATTTTCTCCTCGATCGCTAAACTTTTTTCAAAATAGGGAAATAATATTTTCTCGAAATGTTTATAAGAATTTTTCTACACACAATCGGACGTAACGCGTTTTTGGCTACCATTCCTGTGCTTCTATATTTATCTCTGTTTAAATCCTGCCTGACGCTCTTTTCCTCTCGCCCTCATCATAATGAAATAAACACAAGAGTGTCTATACGGGCTTGCACTCTTCCGAACCGCGCTTGTATGTCGAGTCGACGCTGATTGCGATGGAGTTGCCACAAAGCTTAACGACTTCGTTAACAACCGCTCGTCTCGTGGAGCAAGCCGCGCAGCACCAAGTGGAGGAGATCGTTTGGGGTGGCTCTTTTGTACCGGTAACTATTTCGAGCGATGCAGAGAAGAGCAGGAACCACTCGGACACTGTTTTGCCTACTCCTCCCATTTCTATCCTCATCCACGAGTTGGCCATCTCGTAGATATTTTCTAGCATGGACAAAAATGTATTTTTTCAAAAACATAAAATTGTACAGGCGAAGATACCTTTCACCGACACTTTGGATATTTTTCGCGGATTAGAGCGCATGATCTGTCAAAATTCAGCAACTCACAACTTTGTCGACCAACGACGCAAACCATAATAATAATAAAACGGCAGAAATCGCGCGATATTGTTTCGATTAATCATAAACTTTGGAACTTTGTGGGTCTGTACTTTTTCTGAAGATTTTTTTGGTTATTTAATCCATAAACACTGGGCAAAACACTGGAAAATGAAGAATACGACAAATTCAAATCGCGATAAATTCAGTTACACGAATAAACTGAAAATGATTACTAATTAAGATGAAAATGATGGAACTGACAGAGCGTTGCAGTCGACCTACCTCGCATATCTACATACTATATGTACATGTATATATTTCTACATAACAGTACACATTCAACAATGTATTATGTACACAGACTCACGTGTTTATGTGCATAAATTTTTCATCTCTCAGCTGGAGAGTCTCAGGAGTCTTCAATAATTCTTGTCCCATATATACGCCGGATGAACGATTATTATAAAGGCAGACTGAGAGGATTCGCAAAGTCAGATCGTGAGATACATGCAGGGAAAAAGACGGACGCGTCCATCAGGCTTACAAACATTGAAGAAATTCAGTTCGCATATACGTGTATAGGTATCTTTTATAAAGACAAAATCCCCTCGCGTCCCACCGGCTTTTGAGGATGCAACGCGAATACGGGCAAGCTCTCTTAAGTTTGCACAAGAGCTTTTACGTAATGGATGGGCGCCCATGCGCGTTCGTGGAACGCGAACAGACTTATTTATCCTCGAGAAGCCTCTTCCCGGTCTTGTTTGCCTATATAGGGCAGACTCTGGTCGATCGGTGGTCACGTAAAGAGAAATTCGTATATGTTACTGTCAGAAATCATTTTTTCTCGATGAAAAATCATGCGAGTCCATCGCATCTGTATATTATATGCATATAACGATGATGTAATTACATGTTTAATTACGCTGTCGTTTTTGATTGATATTTACTTTGCATTCGTGATAAATGTGAACGCTAAATATTTTCAGCACGAATGTTGCACAGTACTTTTTATTTATTATTATGGATAATTACATTTGACGGAGACTTCGTTCGCGATGGTCATAGAACAAACTGTTACTCTCCAGTTCATTGAATTGCGAGATATTGATTAAAGGTATGTCGAAAAGAGTATTAATCAATGTGATATTTTCGATGTGAAGAATTTCAGATACGCAATATCCGTAAAAGGGACAGTTTCGAAAGCAAAAACGACATTGCTTATTTATAAACTTTTTATATTTCGAAACCATCAAAAAGAAACCAGTTCACAATTCTCCAAATCTACAAAACAAAGATCTAAAAGAACGGAAATTGAATGAAAGATTCGTGACGATAAAATATTATTTTTAAATTAACGAAAAATTATATTTCATCACTTCCATGACAAAAAGTTGTATTATCAACGAATTATTTTTTGTTTTTATTGAAAGAAATTCAAAGTTGGAGGTTTAAAAAATTTCGAATACGTAAGAAGGATGGAAAAAGCAGATCGACGTTCAATGTTTCGTACATTTGACTCAATTTCGGCAATAAGCTTGGATAATTATGAAACATGCAATTAAAATGTCAAACAATGAATGCAAAAGTCCAATTTGCCGGACCAATACCGAAAATGATTTTTCACATACGAATAAACCGTCGAACGACGTACTCTTCAGGTAACATCTAAAGTACTCGATGAAATTTTTTCATTTCGAGTGTTTTATAACGAGGGTTACGTACGTTGCCGAACAACCTTCGTCGCTGCGCTCAATTTCTGCAGTAACGAATGGCGAATGGAGAAAATGGCGGGAAGGACTACGACCTCTCGAACGAAGCAGAGAGAAAAAAAAGAGCAGAGATGAAGAAAAAGTTGGAGAGAGAGAGAGAGAGATGAAGAAAAAATCTTGGCAGTCTCCGCGGAGCAAATCTTTCTTCGCGCCGCTCCAGACATGGGGAACAGTGAACAAGCTCGAGAGTCCAAGATGGTCACGCGTATATTCGCCCTCTCATCTGTCCCCTTTTGTATGAAACTTGGGCGGTGGTCGCAGACTCTCGGCACGACGAGATGAGATGAGAATCGGAGAAGAGAGGAGAGCTGGAGGAGAGTTTGCTCGAGGAGGAAAGTGCGAGGCCGACCTTCGCGTCGAATCTCGAGTTACAACAAGTGGTCGCGGTCGAAAAGAGACAGACCGAGAGAGAGAGAGAGAGAGAGAGAGAGAGAGGCAGAGGAGTCCTCCTCTCCCTCTTTATCGTCGTCGTCTTCGTCGACATCACCGTTTCTCGTTTTTAAGTCTCTGACGAAACCCATCGAGAAAGATCATGTATATACGAGTGCAACATGAGATTCATGCACCGACACTTGCAGTCATTAGATACGTATATGCATCGTTGCACAATTTAATAGCAAGCTTTATCGGTGATATCGAGAACTCGATCTAGTAGCAGATTTCTTTTACATTTATCGTCATTAATTACCATCTAAGATGTGTCGATTGCGCATCGTTCTATAAAACGTTCGTATAAAAACTTTCGAGAAATCGTATAGTACACGTTTTTGCAATTTCTCGGGTAGAAAGTTCCGTTAATAAAATTTATGAAATTCGATTTCAGCTTCAACAAAAAGTATGACGAACCGCGAGCAACGAAGACTTCGCTAATTAAAATTTTGGACGAATCGTCTTGTTGCTGGTAACAATTTTATTTCGTGATCGGTTTTACTCCTTCGCAATTCGATAATACAAAGTTTATAAAGCAACAATATTTCGAATTACTTTTATAAACATCAAAGTACACCGGAAACATCGTTACAACGTCGTTTCATCATTGCTTTTTCTTCCGCGATATACTTCAAAGAGTTCCCGAGGAAGTGTATGATTTTAGATGAATTTAAATTCTCTAGCAGCTCCGTAAAATAGTAATATTCTGAATTTTAACGGTACTGAAACAATTGAGTGGAAAAGAAATTACTCTTCATTATGCAACCGTCTCGACAACTTTTTTCCCCTCTCGAAACTGCTCACGCATTCCCGTGCTCGCAATCACTAAAACTCGACCCACGATCTTCCGCCCACACTTCTTATTCTTCTTCTCCGTTTTCATCCTTTGGTTTTCATCCGCGTATCGTTACGTCTGTTAAAAAAGCCAACGATAAGTTCATCGCCCAGCGGAATATTGTTCCCTGCGTGTATCATAGTTTCATTTAATTATTTTAAAACCCTCTGATGTAACAAACGGAGGAGTATATAACAAGAAAACAATCACAAATGCCAGAATGATACAACTTTAAATGCATTCGTTACAAATGAAAAGTCCTTAGAGATATTTAACGCGGTTCTATTTTATTAGAAAGCAAACGAATAAAAACGCTATTTTTCCATTGAAATATTTAAATCGTGACGCCCTTTCGCGCAAAATAAAAAAACAGCGTCAATTTTCAGGTTCCGGAACTTGGTGTTTTCGGCCGTTGCGTATATCCACCGACTTCTTGCTCAATTTACATCGCTCAGTTTATGCAAAAAACCTCACATTATCATCGTTATTAATCCGTAATTCTCTCTGAAATTGCATCACCATACACTCGCGCAATAATATGACAATGCTATCGGCAAATTTACTGCGACGAATCTCACCACTTGGCTACTGACTCAATATCATTTTTGCACGAGCATTGTACGATCTATAGCCAATAAATCAGTGCCCAATAGTACCAGCGCGATTGTTGAACCATGACAGGGTCGTTCAGCCATGAACAACTTTCTAAAAACTCGTGACAAAAGAGCCGTGCGAGTGTAACTCGTGTTCCTCTCGTAGTCATTTTTTTACATCCAAAGACAATGATACTGGTCCAGTTGCCCGCGACAATTCACACCTCACACATCCGTACATCGACTCAAAACGCTTGATAAATGCGACAGCAAAATGTTTTATCTCCCTCTGCTCTTTTTTCACCTTCACCCCGTTGCGTTGATCCGCGAAACCATAAGGTCAAATATTTTATCATCTCATATTCAATTTCGCTCCCCGGTCACGCGATGTTCGTTTCGCAAATGATATAATTTGTGTTTTTTTTTCTTTTCCGGTCGTTTCTATCATTTTTTTGCAAGCCGAACTACCCCGGCAATTTTGCAGCGCATTTTTATTTTTCACACGCGTACCCAAGCGACACGTCCCTTTTCGCTTTCCATCGTCGCGCGAGCGAATTCCAGTTGTAAATTTCATCCTTCGCGGGCTCTCCGGGAGAAACGAGGAGGGAAATCGGGAGGTCGGGGGATGAGTCGGGACGATATTAACTACCCTCTCTTTTCCGTCACTGTTATACAGTTCACACACGATGGTACTTCATGCCGACATGCAAAGTTTTTTGCCTACTTCGCCCTCGACCTCGTCTCCATGAATTATACCGCACGAATTCACGAATTACCATTATATACGTACATATCCGGTTGTTGTATATACATACATGTATATACCGACTCTCTTTTCACCCGAAATGGAAACGGTTAAATTTTCCGCATCTCTCGCCGTTTCGTACCGAGATATAGACACATGCATTGCGAGATTGCATGTACGTACGTAAACCCACAAATTTCCAAAGAGTTACAAAGTTCAATGGTTAATTCCTCGAGATGAAATCGGTAAATTCCGATAGATTTTTTAAGTATACATCGTTCTTTTTTTTGTTGATTGATATATTTACAGAATCGAGTCTTTTGGTCCTCGTTCGACCGTACGTGTGTGCGTCGTATGACGTCATGACACTCTTGCAGCAATCGTTGCTTGAGACATTGAATCTTCTCACTGCGCAGATTTTCTCTATTTTAACCCGACTTCCTTGCACACCTGTATGGTGACAATTGTTCATACGCACGAATAACGAGACTGTGGTGAATCTGAAAACTCGTTTCGATCAACCTTGATTCAACAATGAAGAATCCGCGTGGAGGTTGCGTCGCGAGAGTATATACGTGGGAGGAACGGGTATATAACGTCGTAAACGAGCCTTGCGCGTTAGCTCGTATTATAGATGGTATTATGTAGGTTGGAGCGCGATTATATAGGGCATTTAATGACAAATTGACGTGCTTTTAACTTTTGAACTTTCTTTTTTTCTGACATTAATCAACCTACGTATGGTTCGAGCTTCGCAAAAAACTCCAAGTCAAAGAACCAATATCTCTGGTTTGTTATTTCGTCAGAGGATTGAGTCTGCCTGGTAATAAATTTGAAAAAACCGAACCATCATAACGGAGTATATGCTATTCGTACATGCTGTCACAAGTGAATTGTGCATCAATAAATGAGACCAAAAAATAGTGTGTTGATACTTGAAATCAACGAGTGATTTTTCTTTGAGGGAAATTAACAACCGAGACTGGGTGAAAATTCAATGAATGACGTTTAGATTTTGTTATTGAAAGTTTTTTCACAACTAGGCGATTTTTTTAAAGGCTGCTTTGAAAACGCGATGTTTGGCACAAAACATCTCGTATATGTGTACTCATCCTCGCTTCTTTGAGTATTCTACCAACACGCCCAAGGCATTACGTCACCGCTCAGTATTCTCGGGCAACTGAAGTTCAGGATTCCGTCGAGGCAGGGAGAACGATCATAACGTTCATGTTCATGCAATCCCACGTAAATATGCAGTGGGGACAATTGAATCGCCATTCCAATCTTCTCTCGCACTTGTGCGCGTTATCAAATCGCTCGTTGCTTATATTCCCTCCCGGCTATGCCAAGGGCTGACTAAAAAGGTCGCTGAGAGATCAAAGATGCTAAAGAATGCTGGTACTCTGCTTGATTTTGCGCTTATTTTCGCAACGTTTTGACGAATGATGTACTCCTTAAACGATTGTCTCTGCCAGCCTGAATCGTGGGTTTATCATCGTTTCTTTTTCTTTTTCACTTCAATGACGATTATTTTTATACTTCAGGGTGTACGTTGTTCCCCAATTTGACGTTTTCCACTCCAAATTATCAGTTCATAGCCCAAAAACTTTGTAGGGAAAAAGACAACAAATTTCAATCTCTGGATTAATTTCAGCAATTTTTGGATTTCAATTTTCTTCTCGCTCTTCATATTCGGTGAATTAAAAAAAAATTTTGCTCTTGTTTCGATTATAATTGTTTTAGATGGAGATATTTCGAATTGTCGACGAATGGTTTTTTAAATAACAAAAAAAATGTTTGTCTTCTGTGTAAATCGACGATTCATAAACGATTAATTGATACAATACGCGAGATGAAAAATGAAAATCTAAAAAGTTCGAAAATCTCGTGGGAATTAAGTGTGAAAAGTATCACTCGGAGTATGCCCAATCAAAAGAATTCAACTTTAGCAAATGACAGGTACAAATATCCATTCACTGAAAATATTTGAATGTTTTTTAATGTACTCAATAAAACTATAGTACAGATCAAACATCAAGGTTTTATGTACTTTTTCCGCAATCGTTGGCGCTCTCACAGCTTCGGCGCATTCGAATCTGAGAATTTTGCGAGTGAAAAAATGTGACTTATATATCGCATTTTTTATGCCGAGAAAGTACACAAGTATTCGGTGATCTGAAATTTTTTAATTGAGTAATAAAAAACATGAAACGAACGACTGAAAATCTTGGCTCGCCAAAAAACGTTGGAACAACTTGAAGGAAACCAGGCATTATTAACACGAATACCAGATGCAAATCTTTCAGAGTGACTCAGGTTTATTTTCCTGCAAAATGAAAAAAAAAAATCAGCATTCATACACGGTACGCGTAATACATGTGTATAAATTCTGTATTATAGGATACAGTAAGAGACTTTCCTTTTTCGGATTCTACACGCAACTCTTATTATTTCGTTGCTTTATGATAAAGTTGATTCGCATGAACAGCCATGATGTTCCCTATACATGCAAATTGCAAAAAGATTCCTGTGGAAAAATTGGGTAGCCCGCTTGATCGAGTCTTAGTCGGAACAGAGCCCTTTTTTCTCAAGTTTATCTAACGACACTCGTCGTCCTTTTCATTTTTCATTATTATTCAGTTCTTTATCATCCCCTTTTGCAAATGGAGTACACTCATACGTAAGCACAAAGACATGCACACATAAATACTACAGAATACACATACAAGCAAAACGTGGCAGAACTACACCAGCATGTCATGTGCTGGAGACAAGACGATTTTTTTTTCTCTGCCACTCCTTCCTCACCACATGAATATCTATGAATATATCTCAACATCGTTGCCTGTCTCTGCATATGTGTTTCGATTTTTCTTACCGTCACTGCCGTATTTCCTATACAAGAGACGTAGATAACAAGGGAGAGGGAAGAAAAAGGAGACTCTCCAAGACATTCCCTTATGGAATTTCTCAAGCGCGAGAACCGCAGATGCGAAGGACTCGAGTTACTTTACGAAAAAAAAAAAAAACTCCATTTTCTCTGACGCCCTGACGTTGAGAACGATATCACGTACGACGATAAATTCGGGGCTGCATTGACTATTTAAGAATTCAAGCTGGTGCACGGAATAAAAAAAAAAGTGAAGGAATTTTGGTTTGTATTTTGTACAAAAATACATGCTCCGGCACGAGCATGTACGTGTCTCTGAGGGACAGATAAATGTGAAAAATAATAAGCTCAACCTTTTATTGTCGCACGAAATCGCGCTGCTGGATACGCGACTGGAGAAAGGAAAATGCATACATGTATATACGCATGTATACATTTGTTTTTGAATCTGTTGGTGGATCGAAGAAACAGAAATTGACGATATATGAAGCATTTCGATGCAACTCGCGCTCGAAACAAACGATTTCCTCGAGGGACCCATCTGGAACGGGATTAAGAAAAGTCCGCGCATGCTACCGATGGAGGTCGCACGATACAATGTATACTTCGAATGAGAGAAAAGTGGGAGAACGAGAGAGAAAATTGACGAGGGAAAACGAGGGAGAAAAAGGCAGAAGCGATTTGGGAGATTTCCGGTAAGTTTCCTGCAGATCTCCAGGAGTTTTACGAAACGGCGGAAGAGAAGAGAAAAGATACGAAAAAGGAGTAAAAGTTTTATATACATATATCCTATGTACGAAACGAGAAAAAAAAATGAACGCGGTCAACCCAAGGAATAGCATTAGCTCTTCCGTTTGGAATCGAAGCAGAAGCAGCTGCCGATAAGTTCCGAAAGGATTTCATCGCGGAAACCGTAGTACATATATATACAGCCACAAATTTCGAATTTTGCCCAAGGGAAATGACCTTAATTCTTTCTGGTTATATCCTTTTCTTACCCGCGCCGCCATTTTATCTCGCGTTAACAGCCGTACCGGAAATTAAAGTTACGTTTCGAAGAGATTGTCAAAAAAAAAATGGCGAGGCACACGCGACAGCCCAAATGCCGTAATTAATCATGCGATTGAACAAGTAAGTGATCACCAACGGAATCGAGAGAGAAGAAAGTCGTACGGCGACCCAATCTCGCTGGAACGCAAAAGGGATGCAAGCGAACGTGGAAGAATCGTGCACATCAGTAGATCGCAATCCCCATGAGGCAACGAGTTAGAGAGAGAGAGAGAGGGAGACGGTAGGAGAGGAATAGAAAATGGAAAATGAAGAGTAAAGGTGTTGCACAGAGGGAAACGGTTCGCGCAGCAGCGACGAGACGAACGAAATGGGAAAGAATGAAAAAAAAAGGACAAAGAGAGAATGCGAGAAAGAGAGCGCGAGAAAAACGTATAAGCGAGAAAAACGGGGAAAAAAGTGTTGGCTGGGTATAAATCAAGGGAGCTGAGAGCGCGCCTGGCGCTTGCTCTACTGCCTATGAATAACTTTGTTATTCCGACCCGTAAAATTGCTCTGTCCTCTCCTCTTCACCTTCTACTCTTGGGTTTTTTTTTTTTTTTTTTTCATGGGAGCAACAGCAAAAATAGAAGACCATTTCGCTGAGGGGCCTGGCGAAAAGGGGATGAAGCTCGAAGGAGAGAGAAAGACGGAAAGAAAGGACGCGCGTGGCAATCGTACCCTCTGTATATACGTTGGTGAATTGCCACGGCGATGGCAGTTCATGAAAGCTCTCGGTATAACGAAAGAGTTGCCACGGATGCGAATGCGGATCCACGGGATTGGGATCGAGTAACAGGGTACGATCGGTGAAAGCTCAGCGCAGTTTCGCTTACCACGGAGGGGGGTGCAAATCGGCGGAGTACGCATACAGCACGAAGACCTAACGTCAGGGCACATTGCAGCGTTGTTGGCAGGGCTTCGAAACTCTTCGCGACCAACCAAGTCGGCCGCTCTATGCCCCGGGGATAGTTTACATACTTTGATCGTTCATCCACGAGAATCTCTCAAGGTTGTAACTTTGCAAGGGGGCAGGGAAGAGAAAGGAGTCGGGGTAAGATAACGCAGTAGAGGAAAGGGTTTGTCGAAGCGCAGCGGTGTATGGAATATTCCTGTAGAGGTCGAAAAGCTCCGAGGGAAACTTTTCCAAATGCTGTCCTTTCCTCGCTCCGACCCTTCCTTATCTCGTTCTTCGTTGCATCTTGAGACTCGAAATTCAAAGTGGAAAAAAAAGACGCATTATGGGTGCTCCGGTGGTTCACGACTGGTCGATTGCAATCTCTTGGCATTTTTTTTTTGTGGAATCTGATTGCGGCGGATGGAGTCGGATATTGAAATAGGAAACAGCGCGGTTTTTTCTATAAAGTACATGCTCTTTCATTTTGCAACATTTGTTATTGGAGAATCGGAAGAATGACGTTGTCTGCGTTTTTCATTACTGAATCTGTGCAACATTCTCTTGGCATGCCACTTTGATGCTTGTCGTTAGAATGATGCAAAAACGTACATTGTTTGGTCTTATTTCATCTTTTTTTTTCGGTTTCTCAACTAGCCAGTCGCAGTTTAAAAAGGCATGTCCAATTGAACCAATGTTGCTATTTTCTTCATTTTGCGTGACAGAAAAGGGTTTAAACGTTGATTGTGCCTTCTGGAATCGACCGAGTATCAAATTGCTCGCTCCATCGTGAAATACTTCACCGACAAACACGTATTCGCAATATTTCTTATTATTGATGCTGGAAATTTAAGCGGCATCTTACGCAGAGAACAAACTAAAGATACGGCGTTACTGCATTGAGCAATGAATCAGGATATCGTGAGCAAAGACTTTCGCAGGAATGGAATAAAGAAACATCGCAAATCCACTTGAGGAGAGCGGGAAACGTGATGAAGAGAAAGAGAACGAAAGGGAGAAAAAAAGCAACAGGAAATGATAGCCTTTCGCGTCGGAAAAGCAGCACATGGAAGAGATTTTTTCTCGTATCGAGACAGTCTGGCGAGAAGAGATAAAGAAGCGTGGAAAATCCATCGGTGGATGCTGCGAAAAGAAAACTCGTAGGTACGGTCGATGAAAGACAGAGACGAGAAATTCAGAAGGATACGAAGAAAACGTACAAGGGGATGAAATAAGGAAAAGAGAGAGAGAGAGAGAGAGAGAGAGATGCTAGCGTATACGTGAATGGCGGCACGCGCGTACGGAATAAATTTGTATATTGTCGCTGGAAGGTTGGATTTTCTTCTGGATGTCCCATGGGGTAAAACCTGCTTGGCAGAGGGCGCTCGACGGAGTGTATGGCGCGAAAAAGTGAGAAATCTTTGTGAGATGCTGGGCTTGTGAAAGGGTACGAGACAGAGAGATGAAAATGGACCAAGGAATAAGTAGATGAAGAAGAAGAAGAAGGAAAAAATGAAAGAGTGATAGGAGGGGAAGGAGGATAGGACGAAGAGCGCTATATATCGAGATTGTCCATCCCAGCATCCTACGGATGCTCACTCCATCGCATTACATTTTGAATCTGCAATGCTGAAGCGAACAGCAGCAGCACGAGCAGTACTTGCAAAAGTCGGAATAAGCGATAGATTGTACGATGAGTGAAGTTGCAAAGAGTGAGAAAGGAAAAAGAATGCTGAGGGATGCTGAAAAAAAAGGATGGAAAGGTGGCGGGTGCACCAAAGCCCGAGCCAAAGCGTGTTAACCAACTTCATGTATTCTGTATTCTGGATATTGTTGCTGGATACATATATATATTTATATACAGCAAAAGGGAAGGAGCAAGAAGAAAAACGCGTTGATTCGAAGATAATCTGGTGTCTCTGCCCATGCGAACGACGACAAAGATGCGACAAAGAAGTATACACAAAAAATGAAGGGCGTATGTATCTCTGTATGTGAAGGCGTTGAACGAACGTTCAAGCTCTTCCTGAGGGCTTATATTTGCTTATATACGCTTTGATATTACCAAAATAGAACGAAATAGTAGTTGGAGTAGGAAGGCTCTGGAGACCGATAGGGAAACAAAGAAGTGAAGAAGAAGAGGGCTAAGGGTTGAACGGAAAAGTAATACAACGTGCAGAGGTGTCGGATATGCCTTGATTGCGACCTGGGACTTCCCGACTGGAAACTCGAGGTTCTCCTACGGGATTCGTCTTTGCTAAAAAAAACAGCGTATACTTCCTCTGCAAAATCGCTGTCACATTTCCCAGAAGAAGCTCTGAAAATCCTAGATGGAGAAAGTATGAACGATAAATATGAGAGGATTGACGTTCGAGCGAATAAACGAAGGCAAACAGATCGCGAGAATCTTCCCGAGATGTGTTTACGCGAAAATAATTTTTTCGCTGGCAAACTCATGGTAAAATATGTATTTGCCGGAATATAAGAAACGTTGATAACAATGTATTCGTTTATTTACATGTATAATTCTGAAATGTCTATAAAATAATCCAGTATCTAACGATAATGTTGTTATTATCATTTACTAACATTACTTTCAAAAAAACATTGAATAATAATGCAATAACTATTTAGATATTAATAAAAATGCAGTACACCGTCAGTGATCTACAGCTTTCACTGTATAAATGCCGAAAACTGTCTCGTTGAAGATAAATCGCAAAAATTTATTCGGGGTGAAACCATCTAGGAAATTTAGCTTGTACTAACGAAAAAAGACATTCACAATTCGGCTTCGCAATAAACTTTCGATCACGAAGGACGTCTACGAATCACCTCCGATGATAATCGCAAATTTCTAAACTCGAAATACACTTGAGGAGTAAGATAATCCGAGCCCCGCGAATGAAAACTAGATTGAAAATGAAAACAGTCAAACGTGAGTTGTTCTTTGACACCAAACGTCTGATGTACGTATTTTAGACTTTTGCTTGAAACACAAATGTTTAAAAGACACAAGAATACGATGGGAACCGAGAGGAAACTCGTGCTCCGAAGCTTTTTCACTATTGAATGGTGTAAATGAACGCTCAAGCTTTGGCGGTGAAATTTAGTCACGTGTTAATCGTGAGTGACGACGACAGTGCAACGTGTCTGGTCCCTCATCCGCTCGAATTTCACACATCGTCCCGTGATTGTGAGTGATACTCGTCAAACTGTGATTTCACTCGTTGATGTATCTGTCCACCACGAAAACGAATGAACACGACATTCCGCTTTCACAGCGATGATGCGAATGGGGGATTTGTCTTTTACCCTCGAATGTCCGAGATATACGATCCAACGCAGCGATAGGTAAAAACAGGGGGAATGATAAAGAGATACTATAATGACAAATTAAAATCTGTGCAAAAAATTAATGAATTATATCATAAACGATCTGAAGAAAAATCGCACCTGCAAGACCTGTAATCGCACCTGTATCCTTTCGGCCTAAAAAGAACGATTTTGTTGTAGCGAAAAACATTTTTTGATACAAATTTGAAATCGATCGTCTATCCAGGGATTTCCAAAGTTCGAAAAACTGTTTCAAACATAAAATTCTGCGTGACCCATAGACCAGTCTATACGATCGATTAAAACCGCGATGATACCCGGTGGAGAAGCTTGGATATCGATTCTCTTAAAATTTGCAAGCTTTTCTTTGTGCTGGGAGTATAGACGATGCTCGACAAAGTACGCGATGGAATAAGAATGAGAAAAAAGTCTCTGACGAGAGAAAAAAATTACATGGTACCAAGGCGAGTAGCGTAGGAGAAAGATAGCCGGGAGAAACAGATGCAGGGAGACAGAATGGAGAAGCAGGAAGACATTGAGGATAGACGCGCATCAAACACGACACAGAGGGTGGTCAAAAGACTCTCCGAGGTGGCCTTACACGCCGAGCGTCATTACTCCAAACAACCTGGCCATCTTTTATTTATATCATTAGAGATACGAAGAGAAGGACACGGCAAGGAAAAGAGCATAGAGGATGACGAAGGAGGATCTGGAAAATTCTACTCGTTTATCCCTTACAGCCTCAAAGGGCTCGTAAGGGAGGCCGCTGTGCGACCGTTTCGGATCCCGGCAGAGAGGTATTTCGTCATCTATAGTGAATACCTTCGAGGAGCTCAGAAACGGCGGAGGCCAGCGACGCGAATGAATCCCCCCCGTGTCTTACTCATCTCGCTGTAACTATTTATTCACCTTTTTGATCTTCTTGTCTCTTAATTGATAAAAAATATATTACAGCAAGGGCGAGCTCGACGATGCGTTCTCCAAAGACGTACGAAAGTGTTGATGAAAGGAAATGGGGGAAAAAAATAAGCATTCGTTCCAACGGATATTCGATCGATTGCGCGTAATTTACAAAATGACTTTCGAGACCTACTTTGAGATAAGCATGGCGAACAATTCAAACACTCGTTTATTTGTACGTCAGCTTCATTTTTTTCGTTGCATTGAAAAAGAAAATGCTATTGAAATGGAAGGAGATCCGACGTTTCAGAGTAAATTTCCTGACGAAAAAATCGCAAAAGTGCAACGTCGAATGGTCTAGAGTCGATTGATCTCGCGCGGAAAAATAATTTCACTTCTTTCGTCTTCCTCGCTGAGATTCTTTAAAGCATACTCGAATAAAAATGAAGCCTCCTGGAAGAGGACTCGGGTGAAAAAAAGCGTTCTAGAGTTATAATATATAGGCTTTTCATAACGAATTTGCCTCACTTTTTCTTTCTTTTACCTCGATCTGCTTTTTCTGACCGCCCGTGGGAAAACAATTTCATTTAGGCACAGATGCGGAATCCGAGACTTTCGTCAATCTACATTTTATTTCGAGTACTTTAGGTTGTTTTTTACCGTCAATTGCAACGAACAAAGTTTAGGTCTGAAAAAACTGTCAACCTCAATCTAAAGAAACAGAGAACGACATCTCATCACCAAGGCAATGCACATGAATTTTGCCACAATTTTTTTATCGTATTTTGCAATTCTATCCATTCAAACTTTTCAAAGACCGGGTAAACGAAGGCGTTTATTCAATGGAATAGAAACTTCTAGCGAGCAATAAACACTCTGCGTGTACCCGCATTATTAATCATTTTTACCGTTTCATAAATTTTTTACTGAAATTTTAATTTAAACTTCAATCCCCATTCTATTTCGGTGTTCAGCCGCTGCAGTCGCATATGATGAATAATAATAACATAAAAACGAAAATGAAATTGTTCACTTTTTTCACGAATCAAAAAAAATCTTCAGTATCAAAATGCGTAACGTGAAATACTCGTAAAAATCGTTGCTGTTCAAAGTTAACGGCTATTTTAAAGGAAACCGACAGCAAAGGGAAAATGTTTTTGAAGAGGGTAAAAAAATGCTTTTTTAGATACAACGACGGTGGCTGAAACGTCGGCGCGCCGGTTGAATTCGCGCTTGTTCGGTTCCTTTTTTTTCCTCAATCATAGTCGTTTCGTGAAACTTTGATTTATAAATGAAAATGGCCTGACTCGGGCATTCGATTCGTGACAAAAAAACGTTTCGCATGCAATTTCGGTTGACGTTTTTTTTTTTCGCACACCGGAAGCGAAGGGAGTCGTGCAAGGTATATAAGGAGATATATATGTCCGCCTATCGATCTCGACACACCATATTCCCCCATCCATTTGCATATTCGGGCTAATTAATGCCATTCAACAACGCCCGAGTGAGCGAGGCAAGAGAGACAGAGGGACATCGAGAGCGAGTGAGCGGGTAAAAGAGAGGAAGAGAGTCTTTCAGCCTTGGTCCCTTGAACTGTGCTTTTGCCGGTACTGACCGGTGGTCCCTTGAACTGTGGGCTCTCCTCGCTTTGATCGCGGTCCAACACGCGCTATCGTCATTCTCGGGGGTCTTTCGCGATGGACGACACAGGGTGTCTTTTCCACTTGCCATATACATACACGTATTATGATCACGTTACAGCTGCATATGCATGTTAAATATATTTCTATACTATTCGATCTACGAGCAAAAACAAGTCGTACACGCGGACTGTTATTTATCGCATATCTCTATAGACAAAGATTTATGTTTCATCGAATAAATTCGTTACACGACAATGCCAAAAAAATGACAAACCTTTCCGGAGGATAATAACCCCATGCATGTTTTCGAAATTTCTCAGCGAATATCGAACATTCGCGATAATGAGAGAAGATGCCAGGATCGAAATTGCCCGGTTTTTTGTTGCTCTCCATCCTGAAAGTTTGAGATTGGTTCGGCTCCGAGCGGTCCAGACGAACGTGACATCGAATGATGCTGACCGTTGGAACTGGGAATTTGAATTTTTGAAGCAAGTGCAAGCAGCGAATAACGAGGCTGGTCCATGGTTGGAATGGCATAAATATCCCGAGAGTGTTGCGATAAAGAATTGCCAATCCGACGAGGATGCAACAAAGTCACAGAACTGAATGTTTTCTGTCCTTGGGTAGATCAGACCGATTTTCCGTCCTGCGGCCGGAAACGACTGTTGGAAACTGGAGGTTTTCTGTCTTTAGTAGAGAACTTCGCGTTGGTCGGAAATTGCCTCATTTTGGCTGGCTACAGAGGTGCTCGCAGGTGCTATGAAAATATAATTTATCCCGTTCGCTTTCCCAATTTGCATACTAGAATAACGAATGCTCCCGAAAGTCGAATGATAATTTAAAGAGAAATCCACGGGGCCTCTCGCTATTGTCAATTTAAAACAAATTATCCATCCGACGCACACAAAGCGTTCGATAATTTCTGCAATAATGAATCGCCACGTTCTAAAGCAGACAGAACGTATCCAACATTTATTAATCAAGATATACGATTGAACGAATCTCAGTTAAATTTTCGTAAACTCTAGTTCGTTCTCGTATAAATCAGACGTGTCAAAAAATATCGCTGCAATATTACATCCGGAAGAAAAAAAGACGATCCCTTTTTGACCCACCCTGCTAGTGTGTAAATAGAATATTTCACTGAGAATTGCCAAAATGTGCATTTCGTATCATCGGAGCAGTACCAATCAATGCCAACAATCGCGTACGATATCTCTGTGTATAATTCAGTAGAAGCGTTGAGGCTGAATCAGGCGCGCCACCACATCGATAATCGAACATCAATCATCCTGAGAATTATGTTGAATTAATTATTATCGAGTGGTAGGCTGGGAGTGCCCACACAATGACGTACCAAGCGCGTGTACTCGCGAACGTTTCAATGTGTAAATATCGTTCATGCACGTGTATTTTCATACGTGCGTCGATCCTCAAAAGTCATAACGACGCGTCTCACCGGATACCATGTGACATCACATACGCCCTTGTCATTTTTACCAACAATTAGTTGGACGTATATAATCTTTGCACAGACACGGTACAAACGTGTTCCAATACCATCGCACAATGTTCCGCAAATTGACATTACAAGCTTATATACGCACATGTGAAATCACAGAGACATTACAGACGTGAATGCACTCACACATGATTTCACGTCGAAGCCTCGAGCACTTGTAGATTGGCAGCTGTATGTACCATCTCTCTTCATCTCTCCGACGATGATATTCAGAGCGAACGCTGGACGGGAGTGATCTATTTCGATCGCGTATATTCCATATACACATTCACCATATTGCACGCACGTTACGTCACATCACGCCGACGTTGATTCGCGCGTGCGAGCTCATGAGAAAAGCGACTTGTATTTCTACCGAGCTCGCCGAAAAGAAATAAAAACGTCAAGCATTTGCGTGACAGACGCTTGAAAAAAAAAATCCGACTAAAATTACGCGGACCTTTGAATCTTCGTCATTTTGCAAAATGGTCGCGATGTTTCTGTTTCGATGATTTGACTTTTTGTCCATGTTTTTTTTTTCATAAAAAATGCCAACCCGATAAAATATACCTTTCTACCGTGATAACTTTACCCATAAGACTAAGATTTCGGATAATTGCGTATATCGAAGGGATATATTCGTATAGGTATAATGGTATATATATATACATGTAATAGAAGGAGGGTTCATGATAATTTATCGAGGTAAGGTTCGAGAGTATGCGCGAGTACCGAGAGGGTATTAGGATCGAGGTCGACTACGAATTTATTGACCTTGAAGAGTACAGTTCCGCGCTGCTGCTGGTGCTGCTGCTGCTGCTGCTTCCGCCGCTGCTATGCCAGCTTTAATGCGGAAAGATTTATTTCATTGTATTTCTCTTTCTCTTCTTACAGGAGCGTATATAAGTTTATGCAGCCTTATATAACTGTATGTATATAAAACAAAGGTGTATAAGCTCAACAGCGATACTGTCGAGTCGGTGGGAATCCAAAAAAGAAAAGATGGGAAAGGGAGGAAGCGTAGGTGGCAAAGTGAGGCAAGATAAGAGAAGATCTTTGCAGGCCGAGCGAAGATAGTCAACCGACCGTAAAAAAATTTGATACTGACTGGGTATTACAGTCAGTATAACTCTAACCCGGGTAGAATTGAACATTTACGTCTGTCACACGTGGACTCTGTCATGCTATATTCTGGTTCGAAATTTTCCAATTGGAACGTTTTTGCATAAATTTCATCACTCGTAAAACGTACGGCTGAACTGGAATATTTTTGAATTTATTGAATTCTCCTATTCCTTTGCATTCCCGGATACACAGATACAAAATTTTCCAATAAATAATCACAAATTATTTATTGGAAAATGTTCATGTTACAACTTCTTCAACCATAATTCTTTTTTTCACGAAAGTATTCGGTATCGCCGAGACATCACGTCGAAATGTGATAAACAGGTAGTAACTAGCTCAAAGTTACTGATACAGCACGAGGGTACTCCAAATTTTGAGAATTAAAAAAAAATCATGCTGTGCAAGCGATTTGAAGTGTTGTTCGGAAAATTCCAATTATACATACATTGATGAATAGGTCCTTGAGTCAACGATGTAACATGCATCAAGTTCTGAATGAACACGAACAGACTCTGTGTTCCGTAGTTTCGTTTTACGTGCTTCAAGGCTCATATGAAGAGCAAACATGATTAAAGCTTCCGTTTGTGGCCTGATCGTTTATCGCAGAAAGTATCTATATCGGTTGGTCTAACTACCTGAACTTATGAAGGGCTGACGACGAAAGCAAACGCTTTGGGCGAATTTAACCTCGTATGAAATTATCAGCCAGCTGGTTGTCGCATACTCCTGCGAAAATACGAAAATGCATCACTCGAAGGATCATTAAAGCGTAAAATTATTGTAAAACATGAGTAAGTCAACTAATTCGTCGTTAGACCCGACGAAATAATAAAAGTCTGCCTGTTTATCGACCACAGTTGCCAAGTTTTCACAATTTTATATTCCAAATCTGTTTTCCTGCATTCCAATAAAATTACGAAAAAAAAAAATGAAAAAATCAGAGTGTCTCGGACGATGGATGCCGACGTGTGGAAAGATTCACGATGACGAAGAATTACGATTCAAAGTTCACGATTTCCATGTGATTTACGACACGTAAGACATTGAACTTTTTTGTTCGATGATGTTTCCCCTTACCCACGACCCGTTTTACCTCATACTTCCTAAATACCCTCCTCATTTCCCGCGAATATACATGGGTATGCACGTCTCAGGAAGCGAAAGGATGCGCAGCTGCGACATAAAAAAACGTGCAGCTGGAATGTACAGGACTCTGCTTGTGCGGAGCTTGCAGCACATGAGCAACGTTTATGTACATCATATGTACCACGCGAGGACAATGTGTGCCATATCGCATGTGCCATGAAGATACACCACGTATAACAATGTTCGCATACCAGTGAACCAACACACGGAAAGCGTCACCGAGAGGCACGAAATCGCAGATGTATTAAAGCACACGTCGTATTTCGATCGCGAAATACGATCGGCCTGAATTTTTCTCCTCTTCGGTATATTCATCCCTTTCTCAGACGTTCTCTCGTACGCCCCATCTCGCGGTATTACATACGTGTATGTGCACTGCACATATAACCTCATGCGATCTGCTCCGTTTGTTCTTCCAAGCGATGGCATTTAAAGCCTCTCCGACAAGCTCACATATCATCTTGTGTTCCCTTTACACTCGCGTTATTACTCATTCTTTTCATTCTCGATATCTTTCATATTTGATAATCTCGCAGCCTCCCGGTCAGTTTCGAAGGGCGACGTAAATATCTGTATATAAGCGTTATCTCTCGTGTGATTTTTAAACACTCGCGGTAATAAACGTCTTTCACTGGTGAGCGAGTCGGAGGAGGAGAAAGACAAGAATGCATTTCCTCTCATCCGTGTGGACTATTAGCGTCGCTTTGCATTCTCGACATTCCGACGTCGCGCTCGTCACTGTCAATGACGAAGACGTATAGGCCCGTTCTGACGGTAGAAAAAGAGTAACAGACGCGGAATGGAGGAAGAGGAGTGTACACGAGAGTGAATGAAACATTAGAGGGAGAGAGAGGGACTGTCGATAAAAGAAAGAGAGACTTTTGGCGGCGTATTTCTGCAGACATCCACACGAACGATAGCGAAAGCTCTGTACGAGGCGAAATAAACGAGGACTTGCGGGGGTGTAAAGGGGATGAGTAAAAGCGAAAAAGTTTTTAACCGCGTTTCGAATTTACCCTGAAATTTGTATCACAATTTCGCGTTTTCTTTCGAGCAAACGACCAAAAATTTATCAAAATTGCGTTTATTATATAAAGTACAATTTAAAGTATTTATAGAAAAATGGTCCGAAATTTCTTGAACTGTCTGGTACAAACAATTATTATACGCACGTGGAAAACTTTGCCTTCCGAGTGCTTACTTTGGCGAGTAAGAAAAAACGAAAACATGATTATTTTATTTGTCAGCGTTGATGATTATATTTACGGGAATGTGGAAAAGATCGAGCCCGGTATTTATTTTGTCTACTACAGTTATATTATAACTATATAATATATTTGTAATTATATACAGGGTTTTTAATATATACCTATTTGTTGATAATTCGCTATTAAAGTGGAGAGCAAAACCTCCTCAAGTCTCATGGTACCTGTTCATGCAAGAATCCTGAATAATTCAAACCATATGAAAACCCCGATTTGCCTTTTCCATTCGATGTGGCGAGGCGAAATATCAAAAGATTCCGACTCTTCTTTCGACTCCTCTTCTGTATCTTCCTGACCCATCTTGCTTTTACCTCTCGTTGTTGCGGATGCAGCACATGCTGTGAGTATAAATTTGCGAATAAGCTTCAGCTATATATATACACCGTTTATTCACCACCTGCTGTCCAATCGGATTCCAGTTTTTTTTTTTTTTTTAATCTTAATTCGCATCTCGTGCGGAAGATCGGTTAGCAGAAAACGCTACATATATTGGCGAAAAAGGATTATTCGTCATTTTTTTAAATTTGCATTAACGTCGTTTTATTACACCATAATTTATTCGTATCGTTACGTTCATTAATACCGATTTTCAATCCATCCTCGAGATTGTTTCTGAATAATCTAGCTCATAAATTTTCGCAAAATGCATTAAAATTCGAGTCTTCGAGCTTGCGAGTCTCACCAAAGGTTAAATTCATCGCTGCTGAATTTAAAATCTACTTTGAATACCAAGGAAAACTGTTCGGTTATGTGCTTCGTTGGAGTATATTCGTCATGCAATAAAATTATCGCAAATCGCGTTACGATCGAAATATCATGGGGGAAAAATTTCCCTCTACGACCGCACTCGCGAATTGATCGTGCAAATGTTAACCTCCTGTACGTCCAGTTGTAATTCAATTAAATCGGTCGGAGGAATTTTGAAAAATTACCGCAACGGACGCCCGAAGCGTGTTAACAATAATTTCGCTAATCAATATCGTATTATTTTCCTCGAGCAATAACTTTAAAATGAAATTTGCTCCCGTCTTCCAATCGCTGTGCACATTTATAGATAATGCATTTCACCGGTAAAATATGTACAAAAGACCCCTTCTCGCACCGGACACGCTACCATTTCTACTATCGTCTCTCCACGTGTCTTGGGCCATTGACGCCAATGCGAAAATAGCTCAGAGAGCAAACTAGGCTGGCGCCGTAAAGTACGTTTACGAATCGTTAGAACGTTGCTCGATCGGCGGAAGCACGAGACGCGAACAAACCAACTAGTATAGAGCGTAAGAGTGTGGCGATAACCCGTCTCGCAAATCCACTATAGCATGCTACTTTGTGACCATTTTGTATCGCATATAGGTATACAAAAATGTATTTATCTATATGTGAAAACACAAACACATCGTGTATACCGGGTGTCCTATCTTTTAATTGATTCGAAGCAGTTTTGAAAGCAATTCAAAACTCTGTAGGTGAAATTGTACGAACCAAATATTTTATAAGCTTTTTCTCGACGCTCTAATAATGTTTATTTTATCGCCACTGATATCGAGATCGTACGATTCGTCGTTGAGATCATAAAAGTGTATAAAAATCACTTATTAGAAATGCGAAGTGACGTTGCATTATTCATTTCGATTGTATTTGTATAATTCGATTCTCCTCGATTGGAGACATCCTGAAATCGTTTTTGCTATCGAGATGATATTCTTCGGATATTCTTCAAGATGCAGAGCGATTAGGAAGGTTTTTCGAATCATTTCTGTGAAAAAAATTGATGAAATCGTTATTCGATGTAAATTACGATAAACGTTATTACGAATTGACTGTCAATAAAAATGACGATAATTCGATGAAAATTCAAAATGCTGACAGGGCTGAAAAAAAATGAATGATCGCTCGTTAATATCGCGAAAATTTTATAATTCGGACACCCTGTACGTAAATTTGTTGCACATAGTGCGTGGCGCGTTCATCCAACCGGATATTTAGATCGAGGCACCTGCATCCCTCCTCTCCCTGCAAACACCCCTTCCAAAAATCTAAACCAGGAATAGTCCTGAATGCACCGACGCAGAGAGCTGTGGGGAAATTCGACTGCTTCCCCAACTGCTGGCTGTAATAGCTCTCGGTATTTAGTCTCACTCATATACGAATATCGGAGGCTGCAATCGTCCGTCGCTCAATCTCTGTCAAATTCGTCTATCCGATCGCTCTGCGGATATCGCGAATGATCGGGGAATTAGCGAAACTGGAATTTCTGTTTTCGCCATATTGTTATCATCGAGAGACCGGAATGATTAGAAAAAATTGATTTAATTCTCGATAAATTCCCAAAGATTGTATTTTTTAAATGAATATTTAAAACATTTTTTTAACGTTTTTTGCGTTAATGCACATGAGATTTTATTCATCGGGAGGTTTCGGTTCGAATTTGCACTTTTTCATATTATTCAAATTTCACAGCGTATAATTATGAATACCATATAATTCAGATGCTGTTTGCACGGGAGAGTTTGAAATGCGCGAATCGTAATTACACGTCGTGAGATTCACTAGAAATATCAATCGAGTTTTCTGCGTCAAGTATTATTATATTCAGAGAAGAGGGATGGGTAGAGAGATGCTGCAGCGGTCCTAAAGAGCAGTCTTCCTCTCGGTCGATCTCTCATTGCGGAGGCTCGTAGATTATTTGACGAATAATGTGTCCAAGCAGAAAAATAAACGAAGAAAGAGAAAGGAGGAGGAAAGGCGGCAATGAGATGCAGGAGGAGGGAGAATCAAGGGGGTTACGAAAAATAGAGGATCCTCGAGAAAATGTTCCAGTCGTGCAGTTTGCGAAAAAAAAAGAAAAGACAAGTATATATACCGCGCAAATATATATTCATATACATACAACTGATTGTGTGTGGGTGTGTGTGTGTGTGTGTGTGTACAGAAAGTAAAAATGGCGAGCTCGATTCAGCCTTTCGAGAACCCGGATTTTTTTCCTTTTTTTCCCTATCCCTCGACGACGAGAGAGAATGCACACAGCATCAGACACGAACGTACCGGATCCTCTCGGCTTTCGTTTAATATTGGCCTGCCAATCTTCTAGCGTACAAATACCCCCTCTCCCCCCACCTGTCCCCGCTTGCAACCTACTCAACCGTCGCTGTAGAATTTGCGCGAATCACCCTATCAAACCAACCATTGGTTTTCCTTACCAAGGACCATTTTCGTATTTCAAGTCTGTTTCTTCGTCTTTGGGACAAAAAAAAACAGAAAAAAATCTCAGTGTATTTTTGTCTCTGCTGTTACATATGTATATATATATATATATGATGCGCAACGTCGGTGTAATGAAAAAAAATTCCAGATACGAGTATTTTTGAAATGACGAATTTTTAATCGTTCGCCATTTCCGGCAAATGCGTGAACGCATGTGGCAGCGTACTTCGATACCTCCTGATGGGAAAGATGTTGATTCGTTGAGGCCAAAAATGACCGAGAGTCTTCGTTTCGAGGAGCTTGGGCAGATCGTCGTCAAAGTTACTTCCTTATTGATGTCTGCTTGCCCCGCAAATTCACCGTCCACTAATAAAGTACGAGCGCCAGGTCGTACGAGGTTTGCTTGGATTTTTACCGCATATATTGCATCCATCAAGTATATGTGTGGCTTGTACGAGCCTTTTGGTACTCATGTGTCCCCGGAAACCCTAAAATTCGAGTTTCGCACTGCTCATCTCTCTTTCTATAGTTATACGAGGAGATATATGCTGCCTTTACGAATCTGGATTGTCGCCAAATCGCTTGCTTCGATGCTTTGCTATTCTCTGCTTCCGATGCTCTTACGACACAAGAACCCCGCAAAAACCGAAATGGAGTAATAGCTGAATATATCTCGATGTTCGTTCGACTCAACGTTCACTCTACGATCATACATTCGCTTGTTTTATGTGTATAGATGCATTTATATGCATTTGCTTTTCGATCATATTTCTGTTGCTCGTTGCACGGAAAACGAGAAGAAATGTATCATCGTGTTTTCGCCTTACGATGTTTCGCCTTGGGATTTTCATGCGATAATACCAAAAACTCAAAACGCTCAATGATGTTTTCGGGCATTTCTCAATCGACGAACGATTCCTTCTTTATTTTGTTGTATTTTCTTATCTCTCGAGCTCGTCCGGTGGTAAGGAATTCTATGAATAGATCAGACACGATGGAGAACTATTTTTGTTTTTTTTATTTCGACAAACATACTTTTGTATAAACAAGAGAAGAAAAAGAATATTTTAGAAATTTTACAAAGTTCTTTTTTTAATTTTGATAAATCCGGATCGCTGATTTTTACAGCATCTTCTCGCGGTCCTTCGAAGAGAATCGGATAGAAAATCGAGTTTAAAAGTGGTATCTGTATTTCAGCATTTTTGCTAATGTGAAGTTTGAAAAGAACTCTAGTGCACAGCTTTAAACACAAACTTTTTAGTCAATGGGATACAGTTTAGACAGTCAAAAATGGACAATAATAAATTCGGTGGACCTTTCTGACTTCCTCTCGGCTTGGAGCAACATTGGAATAAAGAATCGTGGTTAAATGATTTTAAATGATTGATGATTCAACGTCCAGCCAATTTGTTACAAAGTGGTCCATATACACCGTTGTATACGGTCGACGAAATAAAAGAATACAAAAGAATCACGCGCATACATCAACCGAGCGCGAATTGATGGAACAGAAGACTCGATGGTAGAAGAAAAAATGCGAGAAAATAAAAACGGCGAGGAAAAAAGAGAGGACACGAGCGAGGATGTAAAGATGGAGGCCAAGAGAGAGCTCGTAAGATGCTGTGTAGGTTTTCTTGGCACCGATCTCCAAAGATCTTTCTCGTACGAGGAGTAATTTTTTTCCCCTATACTTCTCGGGTCTTTCTCCTCCCTCCCTCATTTTCTTTATTCCCAACTATTCCTAGTTGCGCGGCTATTCTCTGTCCTCCATTTGCTCGAGAGCAATACAGCGTCATCAGTAGCAGGTGTCCGCAGCAATTCAGAAGACACCACACTGCGAACGTAACTTTATGCTCGTTTTTTCCAATCGCTCCTTCTAGTAATTTTCTTTTTCTATATCGTTTTTATTTATCGCTATATTATAACATATTCACAAATAAAAAGTCTATATCGCGGATGCAGATGTCATCTTAGAACCGAGCAATATATGGGCTAACGACGTCTACGGTTTTGAATTATTTGAGAAACATTGTCGTTAAAACTCGCATAAAAGTGAGGAAAACATTGAATAAAAACATACATCTTGAATCGGAAAAGTATGTATTTCGTTAGCGACGTATTTGTTACGAAGGTATTATAAATAACTGGATATCACAGCGAATTATTTTGTATGTGCAATCAATTAATACTTGAGCAAGTATAAAGCCGATATAGATGAGATGGCCGACTAGACATCTGACTTACATCTTTTTCTTCTTCTATTTCGCAAGATAAATTTCTCCATCCTCTTTATTCGCTCTTGTTACATGATGACTAATTTCTGCTACCAGTTTTCTTTATTATCCATACGCGTGACATAACGGATCGCGAGTGTTCCAGCGAGAGCATTGACCAAATCGTACTTGTACCCACAACTAACGTACGCAGCCTCTCGCGCACTTACCGGTTGGACCACTGCATTCCCCTATCCCCATCTTTCTCTCCTCTCATCTTTTCCCGACCTGATTGAGCACGATGAAACTTTTGGCAAGCGGAACGAAAAGTTTCGCATGTGCTGGGCGAGAAAGTGCTACGACTCCGTTGATGGTGGTGATTCTGCAGATCGCAAAAGTGGAGGCAGCTAAGAGGAATCTCGAAAAAGAAAAGGGAAGAGTGTGGGCGAGATGGGAAAGGTAATACACGTCGTGGTGCTTCTCCAGCTTTTTTCTCTCTTACACATATATTTAAAAAATCCGTTTCACTCTCTCTCCGGCTGCTTCCTTATCTCTTTTTCACTCTCTTTCTGTGCTGATAGAGTCGAGTCGAATATTGCTCCCGTGCCTGGAACACCAGACGTTTCTCGTGCAATGATCCGATGGAAGGTTATTACGAGACCAACAGCGATCAAGAAAACAACGATAAAACGCGCCGACGATGACGAGGCACTCTTAATAAAACAAAATGAAATGCCAATTAAGACCTGAACGAGCGTTCGAGTTACTATCCAAAATTAATCTTTACGAGGAACATCTTTTTTTTTTATGTTTTGTTTCATAAAACGGCAATAAATTACAACTGCAAAATCAGGTAAACGCGCGGTTAACCTCGACGTTGTTGAAATAGGCTGAACAATTTTATCGCAATATCGCATTTATTTATAATGTCATTAGGCTACAGAACGGACATAATACTCCTCAATAAATTTTTCAACAGATTTATGATAACAGAAAAATTTCATTCACGCGACTGCGGTCGATTCCTCATTTCCCGTCGTTTTTGCACATTTATTATTCGCGGTTTGCCGGTTCGTCGAAGGATTTCCTGCACTTGTTTCCTCCCTATTAACTCACTCTTTCATAAAAGACCAATCGTTCTTTAATTATACATTATATCACAATGAAAAACAAACGTACAAAAATAAATATTTTTCGTGAACTTAAAAAACCCGTGATAAAATAAAACTAACCTCCTCTTTAATTCAATTTTAGAGAGTTACCTTGGAACTCCAGTTTGACGATAACTTTGCATCGTGATGTGACTTTGCATCATGTTTTATGACCATACACGTTCTTATACCTGTGTGCAGTGCTGCTTGATCTTCCTTATTCTTCCTTTCAAATACTCGGCGTAAGAATTCTACTTTTTAGAATAAATATACACCCCAAAAGAAAATGACGTCTTCCGTGGAAAATACCGAGTGACATCCGCGGAGAATTTCGGAAAAATCAATAGGTTTTTGCGACGGAGGATCGCGAACGTCAACGTCATACAGCGTCTGTCTATATATAGATAAATTCCGGCTCCACGGTGTCGTTTGTGGTGGTAGCGCTCTTGACGCGCTCACAATTGACCCGATTCTAAACTCTCTAGATAAAATCCTATGTATATACGTATGCGTTCAAACTATGCACCCAAAGCGACCAAAGCTTTTGTGCATTTCGGTGGTTTTGGCCATAGATGTGCCACAGTGCGGGTATCAGAAAACACGATGTCTGTATCGGGTGCTGAAAGATGAAAGGGCATGACCCGGAGGACTTTTCACACTCGATTGTTCTCTCTATGCCCTTCTATTGCCCGGGAACTTTCATTCACGTGCGCGTGATATTTTGTACGAAGTGGAATGATTTTTGGCAAAGTGAATTTTCGGAATGTTTCCGCAGATTGTTCCTCGGAAAATGAAATTCAAGGAAAATGTGTATTTAAAATTCTTATAAAACTTCTCTTAAGATGCCAATAATCCTCCAATCACAGTCCCCCGTTTTCCAAAAACTATCGATGCTGGCTTGCCTTTTGTGATTTTCCATTTTTACCACAGATCGTCCTGATTCGTGCAAAACATCCCATTGTACGAGATGGCACGGTGACGAAGAGCACAGAGGTCTTATAGTCTTTTCCCCATGACGAACCATTCGGTTGCAAGATATTTGACGAAGAGAGCCAGCGATATCCGCGTCCTTGTCGCAAACGGAGTCTGCTGGACCACGAAAAAGGGGTAAATCAGAGTGATGGAATGGCGCGCGGTGAATGGGGTCTGCATGGGGTTTGCTGAGTGAGTATTCAATATTAGCGAGACGCACACCGACGGTGAGATAGGGATGGACGAGGGAAGGACGGGAAGAAAAAAGAATACAGAGGGAGAGCAGAAAAGTGACCGGTCTGCTGGCCTCTCTTTCTTCCCCCTCCCCCCTTTTTTTTAGTCATTTTTTCCAAATGTTTCCCCGTGTCTCGCTCTTTTCCAGACTACGTATATGGGTACTCTTCGTTTGTCCATCAAAGTCCAGCTCCCTTTTTCTTCCATTCTTCCTCTTGAAGAGGCAAGTGGGGGTAGCAAATGAATGAACAACGATGAGGAGAGTATACGTCGAGAGATCGACCAAAGAGGGAGACGAAGCGAAAAACTGCTTCGTGACACTGATCGCGTCGACGACACTGGCTGCTGATGAACACACGAGAGTGCCAAAGGGGTGCGAGCGTGAGACCTTTCCTCGTTGAACAACAATAATTAACCCCCAATGGCTTCCTCCCTACTTTTGCCGGGGCAACCATGCGACGAGGAAGCTGGAAACACATACACATGTAAACAAATATACTTTTGTAGGTATCAGTGAGCATGCAGGTGTATTGAAGCCTACAACACGTGATGTAAAAGCAGAGTCTGATTTCCGTCTTAGATTTACCCCTCCCATTCCTCTCTTCGCGATGTTCTTTATATTCCCTCATCGGACTACAGACACTCCATTCCTCCTCGTCGCTTCGTTTCGATCCTTTGCGCACTATAACGTACTTTACACATACTTGCACTTTTGCTTCTTGAATCTTTGTACAGGATGAAGCTGGGTTCGAGCTCGGCCTGCCGTAGCTACTGCTAAAAGGGGGAGTAAAGATTGAAAGAAAAGACGAGAAAAATTATGATGAAACCCGCGATCCTACGGGGAATCAGCGGAGAATGAAAGGCGGAGAGAACGAAGAGGGTGAAAGTAAAGTTTTAAGTATTTATCTGTGTCTTGAAAAGTTTAGTTGCATAGTAAACTCTGAGAGTGTACGAGAATAAATTCAATACGGTAGTTATAGGATATATCGGCGAAACAGCAAAGTGAGAGAAAAAAGATGGAGAATGGAGGATAAGGAGCGTGTTTTATAGAGCGCAGCATCGATACGTTTTTCCAGAAAGAATGTTAAATATGTATAGGTATCGATAAATGTAGAGTAGGCGAAAAAAACACGGAACAAATGGTGGTATTGTTCTTTCCTCTTTACCTAAAACTCTTCAAATTCAGGTGGATCCGGACAAATGAATTTTTTCGTCGCTGTTCGTTCATCACTTTTACATTCATCTGAGAATGCGTGTAAGTGTGTGTGTATGTACGTGTAAAACGATATAAACTCGGCGTCCCGTTGGCGACGTTGCCGTGAGCGTCGTTTCACTGCAATGTTCATGTACATACACACACACACACACACACACGTTCATGTTACACATATACATGAAGATCTACGTTACCATCCCATCGTGACCGCCTGTACGTATACCGATAATGTTCGTGACTCAGCCCGTACACTGGCAAAATCACGAGCAGGGGCTCTCCATAACGTTCAGCGTGTACCAAGATTACTTTTCTGTATCTCACAGATGAACGGAGTTTCAGCAAAGTCTGACTATTATTTCAAAATGTGGAAAAGATTTTCGCGAAATATTTCACCATCGATCCATAAATATGCGATCGGATTTTCCGAACCGCGAAACTGGCAACGAATAGTTGATTTTGACCGCCGATTTTGCGCCAATTTTCATTTTAATTTCACTCATCCATAAGGATAAATGCAAAATGTAATTGACCCTTGATCGTCTGATTTCGAACCGTCCCAATCACAGCAGAGCTGTTGATAGTTTTACGGTCCAACTGCTCCTCGTTGTAATCATCATTAGGCAGGAAAAAGAAGGAAGGAACTATAAAATCGCCGAGTCCTGCAGATTTAATCCGCAGTGACCATCACAAACTCAGAGAGCATTGAGGAATGAGCTCATCTACGTTAATACAACACGTACGAATCAAGTTAACTCGCACATCCTTCTTAGAGCGAGTACGAACTGAGGAGCAATGGTGTGTTGCATCGCACTCGTGAACATCGTTCTCTCACTCATCGGCAATTATATCATGCGGGTACTCGAGACGCGTATTTCATCTCGCCGTTGTCGGGAACACATTTAGGCTTTTGCTGCAGTGTTTTTTCTTGCGTTTCCTCTTTGTAATCTACGCCTTTACCGAGCTCAAGCGACGTTGACCAAACGCTGCCGGAAATTATCCGTGCGCTTCGTCGATGCACGTACATTTTGGGGGACCAGTTTTTCATAATTTCCACATTCTCGAATCGAATTGACGAAAAATTTAATGCGAATTTCAGAGAAAGCTCGTTGAATGTATCAAAATAGTTCGTTTGAATGATTCGTGAACGTAGAAAACGTTATAAAAGTTTGCACGAATCTCGACGAGTCTGTAATATTAACCTACTTGCGTTTGATCTTTACGTGAATTTATCCACACGTTTTAACCGAAATTGTGGTTCGTATAAGGAAAAAGCTGCTATTGACATTCACTGGAGATTCAAAAATATTCGGACGGACCAAAAAATAAATGAAAAGTCGGCGTAAACCGAAAAACTTGTATGACTCGTTGTTGCCCGGAGGGCATCTTCGGTTTCACGA